>JAWKAU010000111.1:0-447000 GCA_033398695.1 Orobanche coerulescens | reverse complement strand
GACACTTTATGCGGGCTATGCATAAAAATTGAAGCTCAAAACAAATTGAAGTTTACCAAACCCGAATTCCCATACAAATTCGGAAATACAAGTGCCGGCTCAAGTTCGACTACGAAACCTACCGTACCTTTTCAAGTCCCTACCCCGGCCCCGAAGGTTCCCCACGTTTCCAAGGAAACGAGCTTGGCTAAAGTGCGATGTTTTAAATGTCAAGGCTTTGGTCACTATCAAAATGCATGTCCAAATAAACGGGTGGTCACTTTAAGAGAAGCTCTTGCGGTCCGAGACGAACTTTTGGTCGAGGACGAGAAGGAAGGCCTTGGTGACGTATTTAACATGGAGGCCGAGGAAGAGAATGAGGATTGCGAGACTTATGACGCTCCGAATATGATACTACTCTAGTGCTTGAGCACTACATACCAAAATCGTTCCAAGTGATACGGAGCAAAGAGACCAAATCTTTCATTCCAAATGCAAAGTCGGAGAAAAGTGGTGTAGCTTGATAATAGACGGAGGGAGTTGCACGAATGTAGCATCAAACGAGATGGTCACCAAGCTCGGGCTAACTACTACGGCTCACCCGAGACCGTATGCTTTACATTGGCTCGATGATGGAAGCAAAGTGAAGGTGACGAGACAAGTACGGGTCAACTTAACCATGGGATCATATGGAGACGATGTGTTATGTGACGTACTCCGATGGACGCATGCCACGTACTTTTGGGGACGACCATGGATGTTCGACCGAGATGTTTTGCATCGAGGAAGGAGTAACGAATATGAATTACGAGATAAAGGCAAGAAGATTGTGCTTAAACCGATGGCACCCCAAGCCATTCGATCGATGAGTTCTAATCAAATGGAGAAACCGAAGCTTACCATGTTTGCTAGCGAGAAAGAGGTGAGACACGCTATTGTGATGGCGGCGTGTGTATTTATTGATGATTAAAGAAACACGAGATGTTGACGTAGTTGTGCAAGGCAAGAGAGATATCGATACCTTGCTACAAGAATTTGCGGATGTCTTCCCGGAAGACTTACCGCCGGGTTTACCACCTTTGCGTGGGATTGAACACCAAGTCGACCTTGTACCGGGTGCATCACTCCCTAACAAGGCCGCCTATCGATGTAACCCCGAGGAGACAAAGGAGTTGCAAAAGCAAATCGAGGAGCTAATGAACCGCGGGTACGTTCGAGAAAGTTTGAGCCCTTGTGCGGTTCCGGTTTTACTTGTTCCAAAGAAGGATGGGTCATGGCGGATGTGTATAGATAGTAGAGCCGTGAACAACATAACCATCAAATATCGGTTCCCAATTCCGAGACTTGATGATATGTTGGACGAGTTGCATGGTTCGGTGATTTTTTCGAAGGTTGATTTGAGAAGCGACTATCATCAAATTCGCATGCGGGAAGGAGATGAATGGAAAACGGCTTTCAAGACAAAACATGGATTATATGAATGGCTCGTCATGCCCTTTGGCCTTACAAATGCGCCAAGTACTTTCATGCGATTAATGAATGAGGTACTTAAGCCATTTTTGGGAAAATTTGTCGTCGTATACTTAGACGACATCTTAATTTATAGTCGATCATTGTAAGAGCATACCGGGCACTTGAGGAAAGTCTTCGAGATCCTTAGGGATCAAAAACTTTATGGGAAAAAGGAGAAGTGTTCGTTTCTAGTCGAGAGTGTAGCCTTTCTTGGCTACATCGTTTCTAAAAAAGGAGTGTCGGTTGATCAAACCAAGATCGAGGCGATTAAATCTTGGCCTACGCCTAAAACCATCACGGAAGTCCGATCCTTTCACGGACTTGCTTCATTTTATCGGAGGTTCATACGAGACTTTAGTACCATTTCTAGTCCGATAACGGAATGCTTGAAAAAGGGACCGTTTATGTGGAACGGGGCTGCCCAAAGGGCGTTTGAAAAATTGAAGGCGAAAATGTGTGAAGCACCTATCTTGGCTTTACCCGACTTTTCACAACCTTTCGAGGTAGAATGTGACGCAAGTGGAGTGGGTATTGGGGTGGTCCTCGTCCAAGGGAGGCAACCAATTGCCTACTTTTCGGAGAAATTGGGTGGGGCTCGACTCAACTATTGTACTTATGACAAGGAGTTCTATGCCATTGTGAGAGCTCTTGATCATTGGAGCCATTACCTTCGGCCGAAACATTTCATCCTACATTCGGATCATGAGTCCTTGAAATATATCAACGACCAACTAAAGTTGAGTCCGAGACATGCTAAATGGGTGGAATTCTTGCAATCATTCCACTTTTCATCGAAGTACAAAGATGGCAAGAGCAACGTTGTGGCGGATGCTTTGTCTAGACGGTATACCTTGCTCTCTACTCTTGACATTCGGTTGCTTGGGTTCGAAGCATTGAAGGAGCATTATGATGGGGATGTGGATTTTGGTGAGGTTTTCATTCGGTGTAAATCTGGTTTGTTTGGAGAGTTTACGTTGCAAGAAGGATTCCTTTTCAAAGGGAATCGCCTATGTTTACCCAAACACCCGATTCGGGAATTATTAGTTCGGGAAGCTCACGGTGGAGGCTTGGCCGGTCATTTTGGTTCGGCCAAAACGTTGGAGGTCCTTAAAGAGCATTTTCATTGGCCGAAGATGCAAGTGAATGTACACGACATAATTAATAAGTGTGTGACATGCCATATTGCTAAAAGTTCATTCAAACCGGGAGCATACATGCCTTTGCCAATTCCGGAAAGACCGTGGGAAGATGTCTCAATGGATTTTATTGTTGCTTTGCCTCGTACTCAACGAGGGAGAGATGCTATTATGGTTGTCGTAGACCGATTTTCAAAGATGGCTCACTTTGTGGCTTGCCACAAGACGGACGACGCGAGTAACGTCGCCGATTTGTATTTCTGAGAAATCATACGATTGCATGGAGTTCCAAAAACGATAGTTTCGGATCGGGACTCAAAATTCCTTAGTTATTTTTGGAACACCTTGTGGAGAAAAGTGGGAACCAAACTACTATTTAGCACGTCACATCATCCACAAACGGACGGTCAAACCGAAGTGACCAATCGAACGTTGGGCACATTACTACGTGGTCTTGTGAGCAAGACACAGAAGGATTGGGACTTGAAACTTGCACATGCGGAGTTCGCTTAAAATCGTTCTCCTACTCATGCCACGGCACACTCTCCGTTCGAAGTAGTTTACGGACTAAACTCGTACATGCCGTTAGATCTAATTCCATTGCCAAGTAACGAGTTAGTGCACAAGGATGCAGAATCAAAATTGAAATCGATGATGAAATTACACGAGCAAGTACGTAATCGAATCAAGGAAATAAATGAGGCTTACAAAAGAAAGTCGAACAAACAAAGAAGGCTGAGATTGTTCGAAGTTGGTGATTTGGTTTGGTTGCATTTAAGAAAAGAGCGATTTCCAAATAAACGTAAGAACAAATTAATGCCGCGAGCGGAGGGACCGTTTAAAGTAATCGCGAAAGTGAACGACAATGCTTACAAATTAGAACTTCCGGGAGATTAAGGGATTCATGCAACCTTTAATGTTGGGGACCTCTCACCTTACATCGATGATGACGGAATTTCGGAATTGAGGACAATTCCTTTTAAAGGAGGAGGATATGATACGGAATCATTTGATATGAACGAAGAAGATGAAGTAAGGATCGATATAAATGACCTTACTACACGCCATGCACGGGCTACTACGTATTTAGGCGAGAAAACGGACATAAGACGTGGAGTCTCGTCCTCAGCCGTGTCATATAACACGGCCCGTGTCATGCTATGCCGGAAGGTCGACAATCGGCCGGAAAATGGACGAACTGCCGGAAAAATCACCACCGGCCGGAAAATTCACCACCTGCCGGAACTGGCCGATCGCTGCCGACCACCACCTGCCGGAACTGGCCGATCACTGCCTGCCGGAACTGGCCGATCACTGCCGACCGAATCCGGCCGTGTCATCCGACACGGCCCGTGCCGAGGTGTCCTGGATAATGAAATCTCGCTGCCGACCGAACCCGACCGTGTCGTCCGACACGGCCCGTGCCGACACAACCCGACCGTGCCAGGCGACACGGCCGAGTCACACTCTTCCGGATAGTACAATTCCCGCTGTCCGGCCAACCCGACCGTGCCAGGCGACACGGTCGAGTCCCTGCCGGCCAAATGCGCGCCGCGGCCATGCCGATCGGCACGGGCCGTGTCCGGCAGACCAGCAAATTCCATTATTGCTGATTTTTTTTATTTTTTGCTGTTTTTCCTCCCCTCACATGTCATGATTAGACTTACATGTTATGTGGGGTGACTTATAACTATGTTTATTATGTGATCCCTCCCATTTATTTGATTCCATCCTTATTTTTATTTTGATGTTTGGTTGTCATGTCAAGATCATGTAAGCTTTGATTCCTTAGTTGGTTAGAAGGCTACATCTCCTATAAGTAGCCTTTGAGTAGTTTTGCAGGAGATATATTGTATGTTGAATAAATAAGAATACACTTGTGTTTTCTTGGTGAATGCTTTTCATCGAAACCTTGGTTATAATTCGACGCGTTTTCGAGTTTTAATCGAATCGATTCTCAATAGGTCTTGAGAAAAGATTATCTTATCAAACTATAGGTCTAGTTTGATAAATCATTCATATTGTTCTTGTTTATGTAAGCCGAATTGCCCTACTTTCGGTTATATCTTACGAGTGTTACACATATACGAGTGTTGTGAGGTAACAAAATATATCCGCTGCATTTTCCGGCGAATTTACGTTCATCTTAATACGTAATTCGTATCAGAATGTCCCATGAACTCCGGTACGCTGTGTAATGCGTCGCGTAATATCGCCAAGAGATAAATATCATTGAACTCCATTTGGTTGAAAGATCAAGAACCTTAACTGAACTAATAAATTCAGGTGTGGTTTCCGATGACAAGAATCAAGAGTTATTTTCTTCGACAAGCAATCGTTGAATAAATCGCCCAAGGAGATGACCCCGGGCTTCGATACCACTTATGATACGAATTATCCGGGAGAGGTGGATACGTATCGTTCGGAGTATACGTAGGAATATCGTAGCGGAAGGCTTTTTACGATTAGGGTGTTTTGGAGTGTATTTTGTGGGAGTAATATCGAATATGGCAAGGAAAATTCGAACAAATGGAAAATGGAAGTAATATCGGAAAAAGTGATAATATCGATCAAGAAGACTTGAACGATCAAGAACAAGGGTTTATCGAATTAGACCTATAACTCGATAAGGTGACTTCTTCCCGAGACCTATTGAGAATCAATCGGATTAATATTCGAAAACGCGTCGAATAAAAATCAAGTTTCGGTAAAAATCATTTACCAAGGATAGAAAACACAAAGTGTATTCTTATACTTCAACATTCATAATACTCTATCCTCTTACAATGCTTATACAAGCTACATATCGCAAACCTCAAGTCTACCTAAAAGTTAAAGAAAATAATTCAAAGATTACAAAATCTTTGAATAATCAAAACAAATCAAATAAAATAGGAAAAAGAAACATACATCACAAAACATGGGAACACAATCCCTAAAAGAGTAAAGAAAGGAAAATAGAAGACAAAACACACAAAAATCAGCAATAAAAAAAAGTTGGTCATTCGGACACGGGCCGTGTCGCTTGACACGGCGCGGCGCGCATCCGATCGCGATGACTCGGCCGTGTCCGATCGACACGGCCGCGCGCTGCAGACGTCCGGCAATGACTCATCCGACAGTGACTCATCCGATAGTGACTAGGCACGGGCGCGGCGCGACAAGGACCGGCAGTGACTCGACCGTGCGGCGCGACAAGGACGTTTGGCAGGACTCGACCGTGTCGCCTGGCACGGTCAGGTTGGTCGGACAGCGAGATCTCCTTATCCAGAAGAGTGTGACTCGACCGTGTCGGACGACACGGTCGGGTTCGGCCGACAGTCAGTTTCATAATTTTGGGACATCTCGGCACGGGTCGTGCCGGACGACACGGCCGAGTTCGGCCGGCAGTGCTCGGCATTTTCCGGCAGGTGTGATATTTTCCGGCAGGCTCGACATTTTCCGGCAGGCGACGACATTTTCCGGCAGGTTGTGTCATTTTCCGGCTTGTGTCCGTTTTCTCGCCTAAAAATGTTTTCGTACGTGCATGACGCGTTGCAAGGCCATTTACGTCGATCTTTGCTTCATTTTCTTTATTCGGACTAGTCAATTCCGTATCACTTGGCTATGTTGCTTCGAAGGATGGAGTGTCGGTTGATAAAGATAAAATTGAAGCTATTAAGTCGTGGCCTACTCCTAAAACCGTGACTGAAGTTAGATCATTCCACGGTCTTGCCTCTTTTTATCGGAGGTTTATTCTAGATTTCAGCACCATAACGAGTCCGATAACGGGGTGTATGAAGAAGGGTCCGTTTGTGTGGAGCAGGGCTGCCCAAGGGGCGTTTGAAAAGTTGAAGGCAAGGTTATGTGAAGCACCTATCTTGGCGTTATCCGATTTTGCACAGCCGTTCGAGGTGGAGTGTGATGCTAGTGGGGTTGGTATTGGGGCGGTCCTCATTCAAGGCAAGCGGCCTATTGCGTACTTTTTGGAGAAATTAAGTAGGGCTCGACTCAACTATTGTACCTATGACAAGGAGTTCTATGCCATAGTTAGACTTCTTGATCATTGGAGTCATTACCTTCTGCGGAAATATTTTATTCTGCATTCGGACCATGAATCCTTGAAGTATATTAATGGGCAGCAGAAGTTAAGTCCGAGACATTCTAAGTGGGTGGAGTTCTTACAATCGTTTCACTTTTCATCGAAGTATAAGGACGGTAAGAGCAATGTGGTGGCTGATGCGCTGTCTAGGAGGTATGCTTTAATCTCTACCCTTGATGTTCGTTTGTTGGGGTTCGAAACATTGAAAGATTATTATGTTGACGATGCGGATTTTGGGGAGATTTTTGGCCGTTGCAAATCTGGTTCGTTTGGGGAGTTTGTGATACAGGAGGGGTTTCTATTTAAGGGGAATCGGCTTTGTTTGCCCAAGCATGCCGTTCGGGAGTTGTTGGTTCGAGAAGCTCATGGAGGGGGTTTGGCTGGTCACTTTGGCACGGCTAAGACCATGGGGGTGCTCCAGGAACATTTTTATTGGCCGAAGATGCAAGGGGACGTGGCTGACATCGTTGGCAAGTGTGTAATATGTCATATGGCAAAGAGCTCATTCAAGTCGGGCGAGTATATGCCTCTACCGATTCCGGAAAGGCCGTGGGAGGATGTCTCGATGGATTTCATTGTTGCTTTGCCTCGAACCCAACGAGGTAAGGATGCGATTATGGTTGTTGTCGATCGTTTTTGGAAGATGGCTCATTTTGTTGCTTGTCACAAAACCGATGATGCGAGTAATGTTGCTGACTTGTATTTCGAGAGGTGGTACTTTTACATGGAGTTCCGAAGACTATTGTTTTGGACCGGGACTCGAAGTTTCTGAGCTACTTTTGGAACACATTGTGGAGAAAGGTGGGAACCAAGCTCTTGTTTAGTACTTCGCATCATCCTCAAACCGACGGCCAAACAGAAGTGACCAATCGAACTTTGGGCACTTTATTACGTGGTCTTGTGAGCAAGACACAATAGGATTGGGATTTGAAGCTCGCACATGCGAAGTTCGCATATAATCGCTCTCCTACTCATGCCACGGCACACTCTCCATTTGAAGTAGTTTACGGACTTATTCATTATATGCCGTTAGATCTAATTCCATTACCGAGTGACGAGTTGGTGCATAAGGATGTGGAGTCAAAGCTGAAATCAATGACTAAATTACATGAGTAAGTACGTAACCGAATGAAGGAGATAAATGAAACTTACAAAAGAAAGTCAAGCAAGCATAGAAAATCGAAATTATTCGAAGTTGGCGATTTGGTTTGGGTGCATTTGAGAAAGGAGCGATTTCCGAGTAAGCGTAAGAACAAGTTGATGCCGCGAGCCGAGGGACCATTTAAAGTAGTTGCGAAGGTGAACGACAATTCATATAAGATAGAACTTCCGGGGGATTACGGGATGCACGCTACTTTTAATGTGGGAGACCTCTCTCCCTATCTTGATGACGACGGGATTGCAGAATTGAAAACAATTCCTTTTAAAGGGGGAGGGGATGATACGGGGTTGACAAGTCCAAGGGAAGAAGATGGGGTGATGATCGACGTAAACGACCATGCTACATACTTGGGCGAGAAGATAGGCACGAGGCTTGGAGTGACTTTGGTGGTCGGGCTCGGAATAACGTAGTTTATCATTTTATATTATTTATTTAATAAAGGGTGCGGCATGTGCAGCCCTATGTTACCTTGTGTGTTATTTTCCTTAATCAGTAGTAGCCCAAACTTGTTTAAGGGGCGTTTTAGGGAGTAACCTTATTTATGTTACTAGGGTTTGGCGGCTATATATACATTATATAGCTCGGCCGATTGAATTATTGAATACACTTGATATTTTGCTCGCTCTTGAGTTTATTCGTTTGACGTGTCTCAAACAAAAATTCTTGATTATTGTTCGACGCGATTTCGGACTATAATCCGATCAATTCTCAATAGGTCTTGAGAAGAGATCATCTTCGATGAGTTATAGGTCTAACTCGTTTGAATCTTTTATTGTTTGTCTGTTCATCCAATTGGAAACTGTTCTTGTTTGGACAGAATCCTTGGAGTCGTTCGTGGTGTTGTTCATCAGAGTATTATCCAGTTTCTTGTTCGTGGGACTTGGTTCCATCTCGTTGACTCGCAAAAGAACTCATATTTGATCGAGATTCATACCAGTTCTCTTGTTGTTGTTGTTGTTGTTTATACAAATTGAGATCCGTAACTTAGTGTGATACATAGCATATCTATCATCATACGTTGGAATTGACTTGTTCGAAGTTGCTGTCCAGAGACCGGACGTGATTCCTGTTTCCTCCGCATTCGATCACAATTCGTTGTTCGCTACAGTCGTTGGTGATTCTTTGTTGCTGTGGTTTCCCGTTTGACCGGCCGTTGTTTTTAGTTGTTGATTGTTGTTGCTCGCTACTGCTTTAGCGAAGGGTGGTTGCTGTTAGTAGTTGACTGTTGCGGTTCATTATTACTGTAGCGAAGGAAGGTTGTTGTTTCGAGCCCATTGGATAGATCGCTGTTTGTCTAGCTTCGCAAAATTCTGCTTCCGCTATGTCTCGATACAGGATTCGTATCATTCTGCACCAAGGTTGTGCTAACGACATTGACACAACTACCCCCGTCTATGATCATACTACAGAGGTTCTCCTTAATGTAGCACCTACACTGAAACAAGTTCTCCCTCTGGCTATCCTCATCTTCCAGTACCTTAGCTGAGAAGGAGTTCTATGCCATAGTTAGAGTTCTTGATCATTGGAGTCATTACCTTTGGCCGAAACATTTTATTCTGCATTCGGACCATGAATCCTTGAAGTATATTAATGGGCAGCAGAAGTTAAGTCCGAGACATGCTAAGTGGGTGGAGTTCTTACAATCGTTTCACTTTTCATCGAAGTATAAGGACGGTAAGAGCAATGTGGTGGTGATCTGTTGCAGGAGGTATGCTTTAATCTCTACCCTTGATGTTCGTTTGTTGGGGTTCGAAACATTGAATGATTATTATGTTGGACGATGCGGATTTTGGGGAGATTTTTGGCCGTTGCAAATCTGGTTCGTTTGGGGAGTTTGTGATACAGGAGGGGTTTCTATTTAAGGGGAATCGGCTTTGTTTGCCCATGATACGGAATTTAATAGTCCGAATAAAGAAACCGAAGCAAGAATCGACGTTAAAGGCCTTACAACGCGCCGTGCACGTGCGACTATATTTTTAGGCGAGAAAACGGACACAAGCCGGAAAATGACACAACCTGCCGGAAAATGTCACAACTGTAGAAAATGTCACAACCTGTAGGAAAATGTCACCCTGTAGGAAAATGCCGAGCACTGCCGGAAAATTCACCACCGCCGGAAAAATCACCTCCTGCCGGAATCGGCCGAGCACTGCCGGCCGGACGGCCGTGTCGTCGACACGGCCGTGCCGCACTCGCCCGTAAACGCCCAAGTCATCGCCCACGGACTCGGCCGTGTTATGCAGCGCGGTCGAGTCGAACTATGCTTGGATAAGCGAGAATCTGCGAGGCAGCCCGGCCGTGTTCCGAGGACACGATCGGACCCACGCCGAACGCCCTTGTCGGGCCGCGCCGTGCCGGTCAGCTTCGGGACGAGTCCCTGTCGGATGTCCACTGTCGCGCGCGGCCGTGTCAACCGCACGGTCGAGTCACTGCCAGCAGCGCGCGCCCGTGCGAGTGTCCTTGTCGCGCCTTGTGCAGTGTGACGACACGGTAAGTCTGAGGAAGATTTCACCTTTTTGTATTTTCTTTTGTGTGTTTGTCTTTGCCTAGTTTTTTACTCATTTTAGGGATTGTGTTTCCCCTAAAATTAGGATTGTTGTTCCTTTTATGTTTTATTTTGATTATTCAAAGATTTTATAAATCTTTGAATTATTTTCTCTTATTTTAGGAAGACTTGAAGTCTCCTATATATAGGCTTGTGTAAGCATTGTAACAAAGAGTATTATGAATGTTGAATGAGAAAGAAAACACTTTGTGTTTCTATCATTGGTAAATGATTTTTACCGAAACTTGATTTTTATTCGACGCGTTTTCGAATAGTAATCCGATTGATTCTCAATAGGTCTTGGGAAGAAATCAACTTATCGAGTTATAGGTCTAATTCGATAAACGCTTGTTCTTGATCGTTCAAGTTTTCTTGATCGATATTATCATTTTCCGATATTACTTCCATTTTCCATTTGTTTGAATTTTCATCGTCATATTCGATATTACATCACAAAATACATCCGAAAAACTCCATATTCATAAAAGCCTTCCGCTATCATACACTTACATATACTCCGACCGATACGTATCCACCTCTCCCCGGATAATTCGTATCATAAGTGGTATCGGAGCCCAAGGTCATCTCCTTGGGCGATTTATTCAACGAAATTTTTTTGTTGAGATTAGCGCAGTCAGAAGAAAACAAAGTTTACCGTGGATTCGACCGTTGGATCGTCACGAAATTTTGACAAGAACAATACAACTCATTGAACTACAGTCTGAACGGTGGAGATCAAATTCTTTGATCATCTTCTTGGCTCATTCTTCACGGATTTCTTGGCAAATTTTCTGTCCGATTTCTTATCAAGAACTATCTCTTGATTCTTGTTATGGATTTCTCCGAGCTCGATTTCTTGATGAAACTCCGTGGCGCACTAAATGGCTTACCGGAGCAACGTATGCAAGAAAGACGCAGAGACGATGCCAACGATATTGATTTCTTGGCCAAATTCCATGACATCTGGAATTTCATGGAGATGGTAATCCGGATGCATGCATAGATTGGCTCCATGCTTGTGAGGAGCACTCGGACTTCAAGGCGCCCGATCAACCGCCGCGTTTGGTGACAAAGCGCCTCCGTGGTAGCGCCTTACAGTGGCAAAAATTGAAAGCAGATCTCGTTCACAACAACGTAAGCCTAAAATTACAGATTGGCAAAAATTCGAAAATATTTCAGCGAAGGTTCAAAGCCACATCTTACCACCATCGTTGTTTCCCCACCACCAATCCTTTGACGCGCCGACCTTCGATCAAAGATTTTTTTCATCAAGTATTTCCAACAAAGTTTTTTTGATGAAGACGATGTCCCTACCACCATTTTCAATGAAGTAGGCGAGACGAGTTTTCAGCGGAGCAATTCAACGAAGAAGATGAGTTGAGCCGTGTCTCCCTAGTCGACGAACCCGGATCTTGCTACTTTGAGCATGAGCCGGTTGGTTGTGTTGGCAAATTTGACCAAGACGGACCAACTTATGTTAATGATGAGGAACTTGATTCTAGCCACACCGATTGGAACTAAAATGGAGAATTTGATTTCTTCTGGTCTCACTTAGCTACCGCCATTGATGGAGTTTTTGTGATTCTTGTCAATGGGATGACGACAATTTACCTGTGCCGCCACCGCCATCTTCCCGATCTTGGCAACCCCGATTGTCGCTATAACGCAGTGCGGATCGAGATCCGGCTTCCCATGTCTCACAACCACCATGCCACACGACCATGCTTCATGAAATCCATAATTATGATGGACCACCTATTTTTGATAAAGATGAAGAAAGGTGCTATATTTACCCAGTGGTTCATGTTTATAATACCGAGCTTAAAGGCGAGCCTTCCCAATGTTTTGATGTGAAAGGTGATTAGAGGCAATTTTCTTGGTTCTTGAAATTGCATCCAATGAATTCAACCACGATGATAAAGATTTTGCCTCACGAATAATAATAATTATTATTTCATCAATAATGATAGTTATTTGTTTGGTGATTCCGGAGATCCCATACTACTTATCGTCTCAAGATTTTGGGCCATGTACGTCTGCGGACATTTTCGAGATCAAGTACTTAGAAGCTTTAATTAATTATCTTGACGACGAAGGAAGTTCGGAATTGAGGACAATTCCCTTTAAAGGGGAGGATGATACGGAATTTAATAGTCGAATAAAGAAACCGAAGCAAGAATCGACGTTAAAGGCCTTACAACGCCGTGCACGTGCGACTATATTTTTAGGCGAGAAACGGACACAAGCCGGAAAATGACACAACTGTAGGAAAATGTCACAACCTGTAGGAAAATGTCACAACCTGTAGGAAAATGTCACCTGTAGGAAAATGCCGAGCCTTTGGGAAAATTCACCACCGGCCGGAAAAATCACCTCCTGCCAGGCGGCGAAACCGCCGGCCGGACCCGGCCGTGTCGTCCAACACGGCCGTGCCGCACTCGTCGAAGCGTCAGTCACGCCCACGAGGACTCGGCCGTGTTATGCAGCGCGGTCGAGTCGAACTATGCGGATAAGCCATAATCTCTGCGACGGCCGGCCGTGTTCGAGGACACGATCGGACCACGCCGAACGTCCTTGTCGGCGCCGCGCCGTGCCGGTCACTGTCGGACGAGTCCTGTCGGATGTCCTGTCAGCGCGCGCAGCCGTGTCAGCAGAACACGGTCGAGTCATGCCTTGCCGCGCCGCGCCCGTCTGAGTGTCCTTGTCGCGCCGCGCCATGTAGCTGCCGACGACTGCCTAGAGGAAGATTTCACCTTTTTGTATTTTCTTTTGTGTGTTTGTCTTTGCCTTGTTTTTACTCATTTTAGGGATTGTGTTTCCCTAAAATTAGGATTGTTGTTCCTTTTATGTTTTATTTTGATTATTCAAAGATTTTATAAATCTTTGAATTATTTTCTCTTATTTTAGGAAGACTTGAAGTCTCCTATATATAGGCTTGTGTAAGCATTGTAACAAAGAGTATTATGAATGTTGAATGAGAAAGAAAACACTTTGTGTTTCTATCATTGGTAAATGATTTTTACCGAAACTTGATTTTTATTCGACG
Source organism: Orobanche coerulescens (assembly GCA_033398695.1). Lineage (NCBI taxonomy): Eukaryota > Viridiplantae > Streptophyta > Magnoliopsida > Lamiales > Orobanchaceae > Orobanche > Orobanche coerulescens. The sequence continues at coordinate 433,539 of JAWKAU010000111.1, read as the reverse complement.
CGTTTTCGAATATTAATCCGATTGATTCTCAATAGGTCTTGGGAAGAAATCAACTTATCGAGTTATAGGTCTAATTCGATAAACGCTTGCATGCCGTTCGGGAGTTGTTGGTTTGAGAAGCTCATGGAGGGGGTTTGGCTGGTCACTTTGGCACGGCTAACACCATGGGGGTGCTCCAGGAACATTTTTATTGGCCGAAGATGCAAGGGGACGTGGCTGACATCGTTGGCAAGTGATACGAATTATCCGGGGAGAGGTGGATACGTATCGGTCGGAGTATATGTAAGTGTATGATAGCGGAAGGCTTTTACGAATATGGAGTTTTTCGGATGTATTTTGTATGTGAATAATATCGGATATAACAATAAAAAATATCGAACAAGAAGATGATACGAATTACGTACGTAATGCGTATGAAATACAACGGAAGATTATTATGTCTTGACGATTATCAAAGTGTCACTCGAAAATACAAGGGGTGGCCGAACTTAAATGGATTTCGGCCGTGAGGTAGTAGTGTATACGGATTTGGATGTGTTTTATCGAACTAGACCTATAACTCGATAAAAGGTAATCTCTTCCCAAGACCTATTGAGAATTGATCAAGTTAAAATCTCGAGACGCATCGAAACAATAACTTAAAGTTTGTTGAACTCGTTCAATGTATATTTCAAAGGAAATACAAGGTTTATTACTTTCAAGATTCAAGATTATGTTACAACTACAACGAGCACTACTATATATAGTAGTTTCCAACCGAAAGAAAATACAACAAAACGAGAAAAGGAAACTTCCTAGCACTAACATTTCGGCCGAAAATCAAAGGTGAGATATCAAGTATCTTGGTGTTATTAGGTGAAAGAGACATGAAGCAATCTTGGTCTTGATGGTGACATGATGAAGCAATCTTGGTCTTTGATGGTGACATGATGAAAGTCTTTCTCAAGGTGGGGAATATGGCCGATTTTCTAATAAGGTGGGGAAGGAGGTGATCTTCACTTATCTTGTGAAAGATATGAAGACAAAGGGTCCCTTTCAAGCATGATATGGCCGATTTTGTGGGGAAGGAAAATATGATGAACCTTGGTTTTATTAGGTGATGGTGACTTGATGGAAGATGACATGAAGAAGACATTTGATGAAAGTCTTCATCAAATCTCAAGCTTGGATCGTTTTTTAGTGAGGTGGGGAAGGAAAGAATATCTTCATTATCTTGGACCAAATATGATGCTGTCGGTTTTATCATTTCCGAGATACAATGGGTCCGAATTTGGTCCTATGGTCTTCATAAGATTTGTAGCTATCTTTCTTAGCTTTCCATGGCCACTTGAATCACCTGAATCGGATTTCGGACGAAAGTTATGGGCAAAATACTAAAGCGCTACGAAGTCGTCGTGTGCGAGAATTGGTAATTTGTATTTGATGATGTTGACCGATTCGTATCATACCCTCTCTCTTTAAAGGGAATTGTCCTCAATTCCGAACTCCCTTCGTCACCAAGATAATTAACTAACGCCTCTAAGTATTTGATCTCGAAGATATCCGATCATTACATGACCCAAAATCTTTAGACGATAGGTAGTGGGGCCCCTCGAGAATCACCAACAAAATAACTATCATTATTAATAAAATAATAATAATTACTCATGAGTAATACGAATATCATGACATGAGTGGATATACGAAATGGGACGCCTGATTATCTCCACATCGGGTTCCTCCTCCAGTGGAAACACCGATAATTCCATATCGGGTTCACCATCAAAAATGGCAAATCTGAGAATTTATTGCGAGTCCTCTTCATCAATGGTTCCTCATCAAATGTTGGCGGTCAGTCAATCGACCAACTCTCCGTTTCAAAATTATTCGGCTCCCGAATAATGGCTCATCACAAAATAGTTTACTAACCTCAATTTGGTAATCATCCAAGACCATAAGTCCATCACGAAGCGAGTCGATATGAAATTTAGGCCCAAAATTGTCATTTTCTTCCAGATCAATTTTAGTACCAAGCTCAATTTTGTCCTCGTAATAGCAAGTTCCAAGTTCATCAATTAGGAAACATGGCTCAACTCACTTTCTTCATTGTATTGCTCGTTGAAAACTCTGTCTCGTCTACTTCATTAAAAATGACCGTAGGGACATTGTCTTCATCGAAAAAAATTACTGGGAATTCCTTGATGGAGGAAGACCTTAGATCGAATGCCGGTGGTGGGCGTCGAAGGATTGGTGGTAAGATGGGGATTTGAACCTTTGATTGAAACATTTTTGAATTTAAGCCAATCTGTAATTTTAGGCTTACGTTGTTGTGAAGCAGGATGTTTCAATTTTGCCACCGGAAGGCGGCGCTACCGCGGAGCGCTTTGTCACCAATGGCGGCGGTTGATTAGGCGACCTTGAAGTCCGAGTGCTCCTCACAAGCACGAAGCCAATCTATGCACGCATTTGGATTACTATCTCCGTGAAATTCCGGTATGCTGCGGAATTGGGCCAAGAAATCAATATTGTTGGCATCGTCTCTGCGTCTTTCTTGCATACGTTGCTCCGGTAAGCCGTTTAGTGCGTCACGGAGTGTCATCAAGAAATCGAGCTCGGAGAAATCCATAACAAGAATCAAGAGATAGTTCTTGACAAGAAATCGGACAGAAAATTTTCCAAGAAATCCGTGAAGAATGAACCAAGAAGATGATCAAATAATCTGATCTCCACCGTTCAGACTGTAGTTCAATGAGTTGGCTTACCTTTGTCAAAATTTCGTGATGATCCAACGGTCGAATCCACGGGAAACTTTGTTTTCTTCCGACTGCGCTAATCTGCCAATGTTATGCGAAAATTCTTCTAACCGTGAAGAACAACCCAAGAAGGTGACTAAATACTTCAACAAAAAAACTTCGGTGAATATAGTTGATCGCCCAAGGAGATGACCTTGGGCTCCGATACCACTTATGATACGAATTATCCGGGGAGAGGTGGATACGTATCGGTCGGAGTATATGTAAGTGTATGATAGCGGAAGGCTTTTACGAATATGGAGTTTTCGGATGTATTTTGTATGTGAATAATATCGGATATAACAATAAAAAATATCGAACAAGAAGATGATACGAATTACGTACGTAATGCGTATGAAATACAACGGAAGATTATTATGTCTTGACGATTATCAAAGTGTCACTCGAAAATACAAGGGGTGGCCGAACTTAAATGGATTTCGGCCGTGAGGTAGTAGTGTATACGGATTTGGATGTGTTTTATCGAACTAGACCTATAACTCGATAAAAGGTAATCTCTTCCCAAGACCTATTGAGAATTGATCAAGTTAAAATCTCGAGACGCATCGAAACAATAACTTAAAGTTTGTTGAACTCGTTCAACGTATATTTCAAAGGAAATACAAGGTTTATTACTTTCAAGATTCAAGATTATGTTACAACTACAACGAGCACTACTATATATAGTAGTTTCCAACCGAAAGAAAATACAACAAAACGAGAAAAGGAAACTTCCTAGCACTAACATTTCGGCCGAAAATCAAAGGTGAGATATCAAGTATCTTGGTGTTATTAGGTGAAAGAGACATGAAGCAATCTTGGTCTTGATGGTGACATGATGAAGCAATCTTGGTCTTTGATGGTGACATGATGAAAGTCTTTCTCAAGGTGGGAATATGGCCGATTTTCTAATAAGGTGGGGAAGGAGGTGATCTTCACTTATCTTGTGAAAGATATGAAGACAAAGGGTCCCTTTCAAGCATGATATGGCCGATTTTGTGGGAAGGAAAATATGATGAACCTTGGTTTTATTAGGTGATGGTGACTTGATGGAAGATGACATGAAGAAGACATTTGATGAAAGTCTTCATCAAATCTCAAGCTTGGATCGTTTTTTAGTGAGGTGGGGAAGGAAAGAATATCTTCATTATCTTGGACCAAATATGATGCTGTCGGTTTTGTCATTTCCGAGATACAATGGGTCCGAATTTGGTCCTATGGTCTTCATAAGATTTGTAGCTCTCTTTCTTAGCTTTCCATGGCCACTTGAATCACCTGAATCGGATTTCGGACGAGAAAGTTATGGGCAAAATACTAAAACTGCTACGAAGTCGTCGTGCGCGCGAGAATTGGTAATTTGTATTTGATGATGTTGACCGATTCGTATCAGCAAGTGTGTAGCATGTCATATGGAAAAGAGCTCATTCAAGTCGGGCGAGTACATGCCTATACCGATTCCGGAAAGGCCGTGGGAGGATGTCTCGATGGATTTCATTGTTGCTTTGCCTCGAACCCAACGAGGTAAGGATGCGATTATGGTTGTTGTCGATCGTTTTTCGAAGATGGCTCATTTTGTTGCTTGTCACAAAACCGATGATGCGAGTAATGTTGCTGACTTGTATTTCGAGAGGTGGTACGTTTACATGGAGTTCCGAAGACTATTGTTTTGGACCGGGACTCGAAGTTTCTGAGCTACTTTTGGAACACATTGTGGATAAAGGTGGGAACCAAGCTCTTGTTTAGTACTTCGCATCATCCTCAAACCGACGGCCAAACAGAAGTGACCAATCGAACTTTGGGCACTTTATTACGTGGTCTTGTGAGCAAGACACAAAAGGATTGGGATTTGAAGCTCGCACATGCGGAGTTCGCATATAATCGCTCTCCTACTCATGCCACGGCACACTCTCCATTTGAAGTAGTTTACGGACTGAATCATTATATGCCGTTAGATCTAATTCCATTACCGAGTGACGAGTTGGTGCATAAGGATGTGGAGTCGAAGCTGAAATCAATGACGAAATTACATGAGTAAGTACGTAACCGAATAAAGGAGATAAATGAAACTTACAAAAGAAAGTCAAGCAAGCATAGAAAATCGAAATTATTCGAAGTTGGCGATTTGGTTTGGGTGCATTTGAGAAAGGAGTGATTTCCGAGTAAGCGTAAGAACAAGTTGATGTCGCGAGCCGAGGGACCATTTAAAGTAGTTGCGAAGGTGAACAACAATTCATATAAGATAGAACTTCCGGGGGATTACGGGATGCACGCTACTTTTAATGTGGGAGACCTCTCTCCCTATCTTGATGACGACGGGATTGCAGAATTGAGGACAATTCCTTTTAAAGGGGGAGGGGATGATACGGGGTTGACAAGTCCAAGGGAAGAAGACGGGGTGATGATCGACGTAAATGACCATGCTACATACTTGGGCGAGAAGATAGGCACGAGGCTTGGAGTGACTTTGGTGGTCGGGCTCGGAATAACGTAGTTTATCATTTTATATTATTTATTTAATAAAGGGTGCGGCATGTGCAGCCCTATGTTACCTTGTGTGTTATTTTCCTTAATCAGTAGTAGCCCAAACTTGTTTAAGGGGCGTTTTAGGGAGTAACCTTATTTATGTTACTAGGGTTTGGCGGCTATATATACATCATATAGCTCGGCCGATTGAATTATTGAATACACTTGATATTTTGCTCGCTCTTGAGTTTATTCGTTTGACGTGTCTCAAACAAAAATTCTTGATTATTGTTCGACGCGATTTCAGACTATAATCCGATCAATTCTCAATAGGTCTTGAGAAGAGATCATCTTCGATGAGTTGTAGGTCTAACTCGTTGGAATCTTTTATTGTTTGTCTGTTCATCCAATCGGAAACTGTTCTTGTTTGGACAGAATCCTTGGAGTCGTTCGTGGTGTTCTTCATCAGAGTATTATCCAGTTTCTTATTCGTGGGACTTGGTTCCATCTCGTTGACTCGCAAAAGAACTCATATTTGATCGAGATTCATACCAGTTCTCTTGTTGCTGTTGGTTATACAAATTGAGATCCGTAACTTAGTGTGATACATAGCATATCTATCATCATACGTTGGAATTGACTTGTTCGAGATTCTTTGTCAGAGGCGGACGTGATTCCTGTTTCCTCCGCATTCGATCACAATTCGTTGTTCGCTACAGTCGTTGGTGATTCTTTGTTGCTGTGGTTTCCCGTTTGACCGGCCGTTGTTTTTAGTTGTTGATTGTTGTTGCTCGCTACTGCTGTAGCGAAGGGTGGTTGCTGTTAGTAGTTGACTGTTGCGGTTCATTATTACTGTAACGAAGGAAGGTTGTTGTTTCGAGCCCATTGGATAGATCGCTGTTTGTCTAGCTTCGCAAAATTCTACTTCCGCTACGTCTCGATACAGGATTCGTATCATTCTGCACCAAGGTTGTGCTAACGACATTGACACAACTACCCCCGTCTATGATCATACTACAGAGGTTCTCCTTAATGTAGCACCTACACTGAAACAAGTTCTCCCTCTAGCTATCCTCATCTTCCAGTACCTTAGCTGACAAGGACATTCTAAGCACTACATTAATCTTCCCTTCTAAGATTTCTTCATTACATTCTTCTATTTCTTCTCCACTATCCTCATTCTTGATCTCTTCTTCACTCTCACTTTCAGTCGTTATTTCTCCTGACTTAATGACTACAGCTCGCTTATTTGGGCAGTTTGAGACTATGTGACCTATACCTTGACACCTATAGCATCGAATCTCATGTGTCCTAGGTTGAGGTTTGGAATTTGGTGGAGGTTGGGACTTAGTTGGCGGATTAGGGGCTGTCTGGACCCTAGTGACCGACGGTTTTGGGTCTTCCTTATAGTTAGTGGACTGTCTCGGTTTCCATGGGATACTAGGAGTGTGGGTCTTCCTAGTTTGACGCCTCCGAACTTGGGTTTCTATTTTCCTAGCCGTGTGCACCATTTCTTCTAAGTCATGCATAGTCATGAGCTCTAATTGGTCTCTAATATCAACATTAAGTCCGGCTAAGAACCTAGTCATGGTACTATCGTGGTCCTCCTCTATATGACATATAATCAGTCTTGTTTCCATCTCCTTATAGTAATCGTCTACTGACTTAGTCCCTTGCCGTAAAGTTTGGAGACTATACCTAAGGTCCCTCATGTAATAGCTAGGAACAAATCTTTCCTTCATCACTCGCTTCAGCTCTTCCCATGTATCTATGGGTCTTTCCCCACGTCGATGCCTAAGTTGAACTATATGATCCCACCATACAAGAGCATACCCGGTGAACTCTACAGTGGTTATCTTAACCTTCTTAAGATCAGAAAAATTTCGACACTCAAATTGTCCCTCGACCTTCCTAACCCATTCAAAATAAGTTTCGGGATCAGATTTACCTTCAAAAGGTGGTATGGAGAACTTAACACTACTTAAGTTATCGTCTACCCATACTCGTTGTTCTCTAGGTTCTTGGTCGATCCTAGACTGTCTGTCATCCTCAAAGTACTCGTCATATTCATCTTCCGGATAGTATTCGGGTGGTGGAGAGGCTGCCCTAACTCTACCCCTTCCTCTACCTCGATACCGTGAATCCCTTCCTCCCATCGTGGGTTCTCTCTCTCGATCCTCCCTGTTTCTAATAGTAGGTTCGGGAGTTTGTGACGTTCTATGGGATTTCAGTTCTTCTCTCATTTCCAACATCATGTTTTCCATCCTTCGTATGTAGGATGTCAGGCCATCGAGTTGGAATTGCACATCACAGAAGCTTTGGATTTTATTAGTAACTGGGTCGTCGGTTAAGACCTCTTCCTCATCTACGGGATCCTTCCCAGCTCGTCTAGGGGCTGGAGTTTCTCCATCCTTCGAGTTTCTTGATCCTGTCATCATGGTACTAAGTGATTCGAAACAGGAAGCAAGTATCGAATAGCTTACTTAAAACACGACAACTTGACTCCAATGTGAGTCACAAAATTATATATATATATATATATATATATATATATATATATATATATATATGAGACTAAAGATAAGATCGGAACGACAAAACTGTTCTCTAATGCCAAATGATACCGGTCGATACCCAACAGTGATACCAATACAGGAACTGTTGTGAATCGTGGTTGTGTGAAGCGGAAGTGTAAGTTCTCGAGCGGAAGCAACGAACAGCAAACAACAAATAATAATAGCAGACAACAATTCGGTATAGCGACGCCCGATCTGACGCCCGATACAACAACTGCGTCTGGACTTATTCGGACACCACTTTGATACAAGCGAATCGATGGTACTTGATTCAGCGAGAAATCGGTCAAATGCGTCGGTATAGCAATATTTGGGCGATGCCGTTACATTAACAATGGGTGTATTTACGTCTGACAACAATGGACGCGGAAATGATGAGGGCACTTCAAACCCTTAGAATTAATTACTGTAATCCCCTTAGAATCCTGTTCTAACGAAATGTTTGAAATTATTCTAAGAACTCAAGTTTCTGTGATTAAGACTTAACAATTTTATGAACTAAAATTGTAAGAATGTAGGAGTGAGAATTATAAGAATAATACTCAAGAAAATTCGAGCAACAGCTCTTGATTCTAGCACAAAGCTGAAATATGTTTTTGATTTCAAAGGTTGATTTCCTTTCGTTACCTAAAGGTCTCCTTTTATAGGAGTGTACAGAACAAACTATATTATCCCTGACATATTAAACTAAGAAAATAAAATCAAGTGTTCCTACTTTTAAGACAATGCAGGGCAGTTAACATGTGACTAGATTAAAAGGGAATAAACTAACAACAACTTAACTATAAAATAAATAAAGAAGTCTTGAAAAGGTCTTGGTCTTCACAATCCTCACGTTCACTTTAAAACTTCCACATGCTAAAGTCCCCTTTTCCAAGACAACACCAAACATCACACCTTCCTTGAAGCTTCCTCATGCCTAAGTCTAATTTCCAAGCTAGGATGGATTTTCTTTAATCATCAAGTCGACCTTCGGTTGTTCATCCTTTTTATAGAGTATTTCTTTTTTCGAGTTTTATGATTTAACTCTCATTTTCAGGAAATACGACAAAGACGCCCTCATGCCATTATTTAGGCAATATCTGGGGTCCGCCCTCAAGCTTTCTGTTTTTAGATATATCTAGGCTGCCCTCAAGCAAAGCTATATCTGGACTTAGGATTTGAACAACTGTCGGGCCTTATTGAATCTCAAGTAGATCCACCGTTGCACAGTCACTAAACTTAGACATGATTTCTACTTCCAATTCGGGCAGCTTAAGGACGAGCTTGTCTTCTTATTTTCTTTGGACGTGAATTCTTCCAGGTTCGGGGTCTTTATTCAGTGCACTCCAAGCAGCCTCAGTGTGAGGGTCTTCAAGAGAGGGTTTGATCGAGGTCATATAGTAAACCTCGTGAGTAGGAACCGAGTTATCTTCATAAGAGTTAGTAACAGATAATAAGGTAACAGGTGAGGAACGTGCATTAAGTTTATTTCGTGAGGTGGTGCTAGTGTCACTCGTTCTCAATATTTCAGTCGTTTGTTCTCTCAACTTCATAGCACGTGCATGTGTGATAGGACCAGTGGGGTCCATGACGGTTCCAACCGTTCCTAACTCTCTTGGTAGCACAACCGTGTTTGTATCACGCTTGCTCGTCAAAACAGCTTGCCGCTGTACCGATAAAGAATTCGCATCATAAGTGAGAATTCGCATCAATTAATCGGAGCTGTTATATCCAAATCTTGCTACAGCAAGACTTAATCAAGAAGTAAAAGATTGATCGGAGCTTTTATAGCCAATTTTGAGTACAAAAGGCTCGAATCTAATCAATAAACCCGAGTTTTAATAGAGTTCCAACTCGAATGCATGTAACGGGGTCTTATTTCCTATTGATGCGAAAACGAGTATTACAAATGAAGAAGAAGCAAGGATCGACGTAAACGGCCTTACAATGCGCCATGCACGTACGACTACATTTTTAGGCGAGAAAACGGACACAAAACGAGAAGGACCAAGGTGCCCGGTCTCGGCCGTGACATGCAGTACCGGAATAACAAGAGTTACTGCCGGCCGAACTCGGCCGTGTCGCCTGACACGGCTCGTGTCGCCTGACAAGGCTCGTGTCACACTCTTCCGGAAAATGCCGAAGGCACTGCCCGCCGAACCCGGCCGTGTCATCCGACACGGCCTGTGCCGCACTGTCCCGGACAAGCAAAAGTCACTGCCTGCCGAACTCGGCCGTGTCAGGCGACACGGCCGGTGCCGAACTACTCCGGAAATTACCGAAGTGCTGCCCGTCCAACCCGACCGTGCCAGGCGACACGGTCGAGTCTTGCTCGCCCAGTTTCTGCAGAACATGCCCATCCAATCCGACCGTGCCAGGTGACACGGTTGAGTCCTGCTCGTCCAGAAATGCCTGAATGTCTGTCCTGGCAACCCGGCCGTGTTCCAGGACACGGTCGAGTCTTGCTCGACCAAGACCCATCCACACATGGAGCCGCGGCCGTGTCAATCGACACGGCCCGTGTCACTCCATCAACCACCTTTTTTATACACTTTTATGTTTTGTTTGTCTTTTCTTTTCTTTCTTTACTCATTTTAGGGATTGTGTTTCCTCTAAATTGTGATTTTGTGTTCCCCTTTGTATTTTATTTTGATTTGTTTTGATTATTCAAAGATTTTGTAATCTTTGAATTGTTTTCTTTAATTATGGTAGGGAAACTTGGGTTTTCCTATAAGTAGGCTTTGATAATCTTGTAAGAAGGATTGAATGTTGAAATAAGAATACACTTTATATTTCTATCCTTGTTGAATGATTTTCATCAAACTCTTGATTTTTATTCAACACGTTTTCGAGTATTAATCCGATCGATTCTCAATATGTCTTGAGAAGAAATCATCTTATCGAATTATAGGTCTAATTCTATAAACCTTTGTTCTTGATCGTTCGAGTCTTCTTGATCGATATTATTTCTTTACCCGTTATTACATCCATATTCATACATTCGATTTATCATATTCACAAAATAAGACTTCCGCTACGATATACTTTATACGATATCCATCCGATACATACTCACTTTCCGAGTGAATTCGTATCATTAGTGGTATCGGATCCCAAGGCTATTTCCTTGGCGATTTTATTGACGATTTCTTGTTAAAAACTATCTCTTGACTATCTTGTTATAGATTTCTCTGATCCCGACTTCTTGATGAAACTCCATGACGCACTAAACAGTTTACCGGAGCAACGTATGCAAGCAAGACGCAGAGACGATGCATATTCATCACACCATGCGGAGGAATTCAAAGTGAACGAACTTTCGGAGTTCGTTGGAGGAACCGATCCGGAAGCTTATTTGGAATGGGAATGGAAGATTGAGCGCATGTTCGAATTCAAAGATCTTAAGGACGAGAAACATTGCAAATATGCAATTCTCAAGTTAGGGAAGGGTGCTTCTCTTTGGTTCGAAGGAGTGAAGACACGAAGAGCTTGGGTGGGAAATGCAAAGATCCGTTCATGGGATTTGTTAAAGAAAAAACTTCGTAAAAGGTATGTGCCAACATCACATCGATTAACCTTGTACCGGAGGATTGCCGACTTCATGCAAGGAAAACTAAGTGTTGGTGAATACATTGAAGAGTTCGAAAGCTTGATCTTAATGGGAGAGTGATACGAATTCTCACTAGTTATGCGAATTCGCTATCGATACAGCGGAAGACTTTTTTTGACGAGCGGAAGCTATCAGCAAGAAACTGTCGGGAACTGGTGACAACCGCTCGCTACAGCAACAATACTGATAATTGATGAAGACGGTAATTCGATACAGCAACAGGATAGGAATTTGGCCAACTGGAAAATGACTCGAAACAGTCCACCTCCAAAGCGGCGACACTTTCGAAAGACGTTTTGGACGGAAACAAAGTTAAAACAGGAAATAAGTTCGAAGGATCGAACGACACTTTATGCGAAATATCGGACAAGTATACAACTGTATCGAAGAATAAACAGAATATCGAAACAAGATATAAACAGATGTTTTATCAAATTAGACCTATAATTTGATAAAGTGATTTCTCCTCAAGACCTATTGAGAATCAATCAGATTAGTATTCGAAACGCGTCGAATAAAAACCAAGTTTTGATGAAAAGCATTCACCAGGGAAAAAAAACACAAAGTGTTCTCAATTCTTCAACATTCAATAATCTTTTCATTACAACTCTACTGCCACTATTTATAGGCAAAATCAGCCTGACAAGATAATTTAAACTAATACAAGCTGAGCTTAGAATAATAAAAGATAATAAAAAGGTTCCTCATGTCACTTGTGGACAAAAGTAAAAGCTGTGTCTTTGCCTCCAAGTTGTTTGTTGACAGCCGCCCTTTTTGCCGAGAATCCTGCTGTTTTTGTAAGAGAAAGCTGAACATTCTTTTATTTGTTTAGTTGCCACTTGATCCTTTTCCCCTCCCCAAGGTGCTGCTTGTCTTTTGTTTAAGTTACTCCAATTCCGACTATCAAGGTAACTCCGTGCCTCGTTTCTGTTTTCTCGCCTAAGTAGGTTGTAGTGCGATCGAGGTGTTTTACGTCAATTCTTACTTCATCTTATTCGCTTGGAGTATTCGGCTTCGTATCATCCCCTCCCCCTTTAAGAGGAATTGTCCTTAATTCTGCAATCCCGTCATCATCAAGATAAGGAGAAAGATCACCTATGTTGAAAGTAGCATGCACTCCATAGTCGCCCGGAAGTTCTAATTTGTAAGCATTGTCGTTCACCTTCGCAACTATTTTAAATGGCCCCTCGGCTCGTGGCATTAACTTATTCTTACGCTTACTTGGGAATCGTTCCTTCCTCAAATGTAACCAAACTAAATCTCCAACCTCGAATAGTCTCGGCTTTCTTTGCTTGTTCGACTTCCTTTTATACGCCTCGTTTATTTCCTTGATTCGATCCACTTTGTTCGTGTAATTTCATCATTGATTTTAGTTTTGACTCTGCATCCTTATGCACCAATTCGTCACTTGGTAGTGGAATTAGATCTAGCGGTATGTAAGGATTCAACCCGTAAACTACTTCAAACGGAGAGTGTGCTGTGGCATGAGTAGGAGAACGGTTGTAAGCAAACTCGCATGCGCGATTTGAATCCAGTCCTTTTGTGTTTTGCTCACCAAGCCTGCATGGCGTCCCGGTGTTCGATTCGTTACTTGATTTGTCCGTCGGTTTGAGGATGATGTGAAGTACTAAACAAAAGCTTGGTTCCCACCTTCCTCCATAATGTGTTCCAAAAGTAGCTTAGAAACTTTGAGTCTCGGTCCGAAACAATAGTTTTGAACTCCATGTAATCGCACTACCTCTCGGAAATACAGTCGGCAACATTACTCGCATCATCGGTTTTGTGACAAGGAACAAAATGAGCCATCTTTGAAAAACGATCGACGACCACCATAATCGCATCCTTACCTCGTTGGGTTCGAGGCAAAGCCACAATGAAATCCATTGAGACATCTTCCCACGGCCTCTCCGGAATCGGTAAAGGTGTGTAGACTCCTCATTTGAACGAACTTTTCGCAATATGGCACGTCACACATTTACTGATTATATTATTAACATCCCCCTGCATCCTTGGCCAGTAAAAATGTTCCTTAAGCACTTCTAATGTCTTGGTCGAACCGAAGTGGCCAGCCAAACCTCCCCCATGAGCCTCTCGAATCAGCAATTCGCGAATCGTGTGCCTGGGTAGACAAAGACGATTTCCCTTAAAAAGAAAGCCCTCCTGTATCGAAAATTCTCCCACCGGGCCTGGTTTGCACCGGGCGAAGGTTTCGCCAAAGTCCGCATCACCTTCGTAATACTCCTTTACTGTATCGAACCCTAGCAAACGAACATCAAGAGTGGCGAGTAAGGCATAACGCCTAGACAATGCATCTGCCACAATATTGCTCTTGCCATCCTTATACTTCGATGAGAAGTGAAATGATTGTAAGAATTCCACCCACTTCGCATGCCTGGGACTTAACTTGTGTTGTCCGTTAATATACTTCAAGGATTCATGGTCCGAATGTATGATGAAATGCTTTGGCCGAAGATAGTGACTCCAATGATCTAGGGCCCTCACAATCGCATAAAACTCCTTGTCGTAGGTACAATAATTCAGACGAGCACCGTTTAACTTCTCGAAAAAATAAGCAATAGGTCGCTTTCCCTGAATGAGAACCGCTCCAATGCCCACTCCGCTCGCATCATATTCTACCTCAAATGGTTGCGAAAAATCGGGTAATGCTAAGATTGGTGCTTCGCACAACTTCGCCTTCAAATTTGTAAATGACTCTGGCACTGCTCCAATTAAACGTGCCCTTCTTCAAACATTCGGTTATTGGGCTTGCAATGGTGCGAAGTCCCGAATGAATCTTCGGTAAAATGAAGCGGTCAGTGGAGCGATCTAACCTCCGTCACCGTGGTAGGAAGCTGGCCAGACTTAATTGCTTCGATCTTCACTTGATCGACCGACACTCCATTCTTTGAAACAATATAGCCAAGAAAGACTATACTTTCGACCAAAAATGAGCACTTCTCCCTTTTTCCATACAACTTCTGGTCTCTAAGGGTTTCGAAGACTTGCCTCAAGTGTTCGAAATGTTCTTGCAACGATCGGCTGTAGATCAAAATATCATCTAAGTATACAACCACAAATTTCCCTCAAAATGGCTTAAGTACCTCATTCATCAAGCGCATGAAAGTACTCGGCGCATTTGTAAGGCCGAACGGCATAACGGTCCATTCATACAGTCCGTGTTTAGTTTTGAAGGCTGTCTTCCACTCATCTCCTTCCCGCATCCTGATCTGGTGGTAACCACTTCGTAGATCAACTTTTGAAAAGATCACTGATCCGTGTAATTCGTCCAACATGTCATCAAGCCTCGGAATCGGAAATCGATACTTGATGGTTATATTGTTCACCGCTCGACTGTCAATACACATCCTCCAGGATCCGTCTTTCTTCAAAACCAGTAATACCGGAACCGCACAAGGACTTAGGCTTTCTCGAACGTACCCACGATCCATCAGTTATTCGATTTGGTTTTGTAATTCCTTCGTCTCCTCGGGATTACATCTATAGGCAGCTTTGTTAGGGAGCGACACACCCGGTATGAGGTCGATCTGATGTTCAATCCCACGAATAGGTGGCAAACCCGACGGTAATTCCTCGGGAAAAACATCCGCAAATTCATGCAATAAGGCATCCATCCTTTCATTTCGTACAACCATGTTACCATCCCGTGTCTCCTTCAAAACCAATAAGTACACGCATTTGCCATCATTAATAGCATGTTCCACCTCCCGTTCGCTAGCAAACATGGCCAGTTTTGTTTTTTCACTCCTACTAGAACTCATAGAGTGAATAGCTTGAGGTGACATTGGTTTAAGCACAATTTTCTTGCCTTTATCCCGTAACTCGTACTCATTGCTTCTTCCTCGATGTAAAACGTCCCTATCAAACATCCATGGTCTTCCCAACAGTACATGGCATGCATCCATCGGGAGTACATCACATAATACGTTGTCTTCATATGAACCCATGGCTAGTCCAATCCTCACTTGTTTAGTTACCCTTATTTTGCTCCCATCATCGAGCCAATGCATAGTGTAAGGTTTCGGGTGAGCCGTAGTGGTCAGCCCGAGTTTAGTCACCATCTCATTTGGGCGGCGTTGGTGCAACTCCCTCCATCAACGATCAAACTACACCATTTCTTTCCAATTTGACACTTCGTGTGAAATATTTGATTCCATTGTTCGAATCATTCGATCTGACTTTGGCACATGGCGTTCGCAGAACTAAATCCGTGTCATAGCTTGGGGCATCGTAAGTCTCGCATTCTTCTCCTTCTTCGTCCTTAATGTCGAAATCAAATACGTCACCCAGTCTTTCTTCCTCGACCAACAACTCATCTCGGATCGTGACAGCTTCCCTTAGTGTCACCACTCGTTTGTTTGGACAAGCATTTTGATAATGCCTGAACCCTTGACATTTGAAACATCTCACTTTAGCCAAACTCGTCTCCTTGATGCGTAGGGTACGATCGCCTTAGCCGGATTCGCAACAGGAACTGGAGTCGATCTGATTGCCTTAACATTTGAACTAGACCCGACGCTTGGGTTTCCAAATTTGACTGGAAACTCGGGTTTGTACTGACTTCATCCTGTACGAGCTTCTAACTTCACACATAACCCGCATAATGTATCGAAGTCCTCGTATGGGTACAGTTCCACCGAGTTAGCTATGCTTCGGTTTAAGCCACGCAAAAATCGCGACATCTTCTGCTCCTCATTCTCCTCTATCTCTCCCATTAAGGTTAGGTTCTCAAACTCCTCAATGTACTCACTGACATTTAACTTGCCTTGCATGAGATCCGCAATCTTCTGTATAAGGATAACCGGTGTGATGTTGGCACATATCTCTTACGAAGTTTTCTTTTTAACGAATCCCACGAACGGATCTTTTCCTTCCCATGCGAGCTCTTCGTGTTTTAATTCCTTCGTACCAAAGTGAAGCTCCTTTCCCCAACTTGAGAATTGCATACTTACACCTTTTCTCATCGTCAAGGTCTTTAAATTCGAACATACGATCAATTTTCGTTCCCATTCCGGGTAAACTTCGAGTCGGTCCCTCCAACGAACTCTGGAAGCTCGTTCACCTTGAACTCTTCGACATGGCGTGAGGGTCGTTCATAGTCACCACGCCTAGGTTGCCAAGCCGGTCGCGTTGTTGCAGTACGTCACGTGTCGTCACGAAGTTTTGCCAAGAAATCGGCGTCGTTGAGATCCATAATGCCAAAGATCAAGAACTTGGGCTCCGATACCACTTATGATACGAATTCTCACCGGTTATGCGAATTCGCTATCGATCTGACGGAAGACTTTTTTGGCGGAAGCTATCGGAGAAAGCGCCGAAGGCGGTGACAACCGCTCGCTACGGCAACAATACGATAATTGATGAAGACGGTACCCGATACTGACGGGATAGGAATTTGGCCAAGCGGAAAATGACTCGAGCAGTCCACCTCAAAGCGGCGACACTCGAAACAGCACGTTTTGGACGGAAACAAAGTTAAAACAGGAAATAAGTTCGAAGGATCGAACGACACTTTATGCGAAATATCGGACAAGTATACAACTGTATCGAAGAATAAACAGAATATCGAAACAAGATATAAACAGATGTTTTATCAAATTAGACCTATAATTTGATAAAGTGATTTCTCCTCAAGACCTATTGAGAATCAATCAGATTAGTATTCGAAACGCGTCGAATAAAAACCAAGTTTTGATGAAAAGCATTCACCAGGGAAAAAAACACAAAGTGTTCTCAATTCTTCAACATTCAATAATGTTTTCATTACAACTCTACTGCCACTATTTATAGGCAAAAGCGGCTGACAAGATAATTTAAACTAATACAAGCTGAGCTTAGAATAATAAAAGATAATAAAAAGGTTCTTCATGTCACTTGTGGACAAAAGTAAAAGCTGGGTCTTTGCCTCCAAGTTGTTTGTTGACAGCCGCCCTTTTTGCCGAGAATCCTGCTGTTTTTGTAAGAGAAAGCTGAACATTCTTTTATTTGTTTAGTTGCCACTTGATCCTTTTCCCCTCCCCAAGGTGCTGCTTGTCTTTTGTTTAAGTTACTCCAATTCCGACTATCAAGGTAACTCCGTGCCTCGTTTCTGTTTTCTCGCCTAAGTAGGTTGTAGTGCGATCGAGGTGTTTTACGTCAATTCTTACTTCATCTTCTTCGCTTGGAGTATTCGGCTTCGTATCAGAGAGTTAGAAGAAAACGAAGAGCAAAAGATGTCACGTTTTTTTACGTGGCTTAAATAAAAACATAGCCAACACGATGGAGTTATACCCATATGAAGATTTCGATACTTTATGTGGACTATGTGTAAAGATAGAGGCCCAAAATAAGGTGAAGTTTTTCATAACCAAATTGCCATCAAAATTGGAGGATCCAAGTACCGGTTCGAGTTCGACTACCACAACAATCGTACCGACTCCTATCCCTACTACGGTTTCTAAGGCCCCGTACGTGCCGAAGGAAACGAGCCTAACCAAAGTAAGATGTTTTAAATGTCAAGGGTTCGGTCATTATCAAAATGCTTGTCCAAACAAACGGGTGGTGACGCTAAGAGAAGCCATCACGGTCCGAGATGAGTTGCTAGTCGAGGACGAAAGAGAAAGGATCGGTGATGTGTTTAACTTGGACGCCGAAGAAGAAGAGGAGTGCGAGACTTACGATGCTCCCGATTATGATACGAGTCTAGTCCTTCGCACTTTACAAGTCAAAACGGCTTCAAGGGATAGGAGCAACGAGATTAAATATTCCACACCAAGTGTCAAATCAAAGACAAATGGTGTAGTTTGATAATCGATGGGGGAAGTTGTACTAATGTAGCTTCAAGTGAGGTGGTGATGAAGCTCGGACTCATCACTACTACTCATCCAAAATCATACGCGTTACATTGGCTCGATGATGGGAGTAAAGTGAAAGTTTCGAAACAAGTACGGGTCAGTTTGACTATGGGTTCATACAGTGACGACATATTATATGATGTACTCTCGATGGATGCATGCCATATACTCTTGGGACGGCCATGGCTATTTGATAGAGATGTCTTGCATCGAGGAAGAACTAACGAATATGAATTCCAGGATAAGGGCAAAAAAATTGTTCTTAAACCGATGCCACCTCAAATTATTCGTTCTATGAGCTCTAATCGGGTTGGAAAACCGAAACTTACTGATACGAATTCTCCGGGAGAGGCAGATACGTATCGTTCGGAGTGTATGTAGGAATATCGTAGCAGAAGTCTTTTTATGATTAAGGGTGTTTTTGGATGTATTTTGTGGGAGTAATATCGAATATGACAATGAAAATTCGAACAAATGGAAAATGAAAGTAATATCGGGAAAAGTGATAATATCGATCAAGAAGACTTGAACGATCAAGAATAAGGGTTTATCGAATTAGACCTATAACTCGATAAGGTGATTTCTTCCCAAGACCTATTGAGAATCAATCGGATTAATATTCGAAAACGCGTCGAATAAAAATCAAGGTTCGATGAAAAGCATTCACCAAGAATAGAAAACACAATGTGTATTCTTATACTTCAACATTCATCATACTCTCTAATTACAAGACTTATCAAAGCCTATTTATAGGAAAAAAACTAACTCTACCTATAACAATAAAAAAAACAATTCAAAGATTATAAAATCTTTGAATAATCAAAACAAATCAACATAAAATACAAAAAGGGAACACAAATCAAATAAAAGGGAGACACAATCCCTCAAATAAGTAAAGAAAGAAAAAGAGGACAAAAATACACAAAAGTGTATAAAACATGGGGCTGCCGGCAGGGACTCGACCGTGTCCCGTGACACGGCCGCGGTGCGGTCGACAGGCGCCGGCAGGGACTCGACACGGGCACGGCGCTGACAAGGACGTCGGCAGTGACTCGACCGTGTCCGCTTGACATGGTCGCGGCGCGACAGAGACGTCCGACATTGACTTGTCCGACAGTGACTCGGCGCGATAGGGACGTTCGGCGTAGACTCGATCGTGTCCTGGAACACGGTCGGGCGTCTGGGCAGTGGGTTTCGGTAGTTGTGGGCGATCGTGTCCTGGAACACGTGTCTCCTGGCACGGTCGGGTTCGGCTGACAGCGACCTTGGCTGTTCCGGACGAGCAAGACTCGACCGTGCCGGACGACACGGCCGAGTTCGGTTGGCAGTGCTCGGCAGTTTCCGGCAGGCGTGACTTTTTCCAGCAGGCGATGACATTTTCCGGCAGGTTGTGTCTTTTTCCGGCTTGTGTCCGTTTTCTCGCCTAAAAATGTTGTCGTACGTGCATGACGCGTTGTAAGGCCGTTTATTTTGATCCTTGCCCCGTCTTCTTCATTTTGACTAGTTAAATTCCATATCATCTCCTCCCCCTTTAAAAGAGATTCGTCCTCGAATCTAAAGTCCAAGGACGGTTGGTATTCCGGATAGGGTTGTGCTCCTCCCGGGTTGAAGATGTAAGATGTGTTGACGTTTGCTTGGGATTGCATTTTTAAAAGATCAACCTGCAAAATAAAAACAAACGATGTATCTAGGTGTCTACCATTTCCCTTAACGGAATCCCCAAAAAAAGATTTGTGGTTTAACTGAATAATTTCCATTTCCGGCGTCATGTGGGCACAAATCTTGTCCTCATTCCTTTCATCAATGAGTTCGTCTTTTACTGTTTTCCAGTCACATATAGCCACATAGCTTTTACGTTGGTCGGTGTCGGGAACCGGATCAATGAGAACAATTGGATTGGGATCCTCCAATTTTTTAACAATAATAGGAATAACCTCATAGAAATTTTGGGGAACAATCGCCTTGTCCTCAATCTCTTCATCTTCTGTAGCTTGGGGAATGGACGGTTGTGTAGAACTAAAAGGTATACTTGTGAGTTCCTCACTCGTTAACTCGTCCTGATGCTCCAAATCATTTGAAACCGATTTGGTTTCTAAAGTACGAAGAACTAAGTCTGTATCATAATCGGGACCATCGTAAACTACACTTTCTTCTTCTCCTTCGTCCTCTATATCAAACTTGAGAATGTCGCCTAGCCTTTCTTGTTCTTCCTCGGCTATTAACTCGTCTCGGGTAGCAAGAGTCGGGCAAACATCTTGCACATGATCGAACCCTTGGCCAATGAAACAACTCACCTCCAGCAAACTCGTCTCATTAGGCAAGTCGAGAGCTTTAGAAACCGAGTTGGGGGCTGATGTTGTTACGATTTTGAGAGCCGAACTCAAGCCGAAAGGTACGTATCTCTTGCGAAGTTTTCTTTTCAACGACTCCCACGAACGGATCTTGTTTTTTCCAGCACGAGTCCTTTGCTTCTTCTTTAATTCGAACCAAATTGAAGCGCCTTTAACCAACTTGATAATTGCATATTTGCAACGCTCCTCATCGTTAAGACCTTTAAACTCGAACAAGCGATCCATCTTACGTTCCCATTCCAAATAAATTTTGGGATCGGTACCTCCGATGAACTTCGGAAGTTCGTTCAACTCGAACTCGTTAGTATGGCGTGGGGAACACAGGCCTTCTCCTCCTCGTCGAGGTTCCAGTAAGTCATGTAAAGCATCACGTAGCTTTACCAAGAATTCGGTATTGGAAAGTCCATCTCTTCTAATGATCAAGAAATCGAACAGAAAATTTGCCAAGAAAGCCGTGAAGAATGAACCAAGAAGATGATCAAAGAATCTGATCTCCACTTATGATACGAATTCTCCGGGAGAGGCGGATACGTATCGTTCGGAGTGTATGTAGGAATATCGTAGCAGAAGTCTTTTTATGATTAGGGGTGTTTTTGGATGTATTTTGTGGGAGTAATATCGAATATGACGATGAAAATTCGAACAAATGGAAAATGGAAATAATATCGGGAAAAGTGATAATATCGATCAAGAAGACTTGAACGATCAAGAACAAGAGTTTATCGAATTAGACCTATAACTCGATAAGGTGATTTCTTCCCAAGACCTATTGAGAATCAATCGGATTAATATTCGAAAACGCGTCGAATAAAAATCAAGGTTCGATGAAAAGCATTCACCAAGAATAGAAAACACAATGTGTATTCTTATACTTCAACATTCATCATACTCTCTCATTACAAGACTTATCAAAGCCTATTTATAGAAAAAAAACTAACTCTACCTATAACAATAAAAAAAACAATTCAAAGATTATAAAATCTTTGAATAATCAAAACAAATCAACATAAAATACAAAAAGGGAACACAAATCAAATAAAAGGGAGACACAATCCCTCAAATAAGTAAAGAAAGAAAAAGAGGACAAAAATACACAAAAGTGTATAAAACATGGGGCTGCCGGCAGGGACTCAACCGTGTCCTGTGACACGGTCGCGGCGGGTCGACAGGCGCCGGCAGGGACTCGACACGGGCGCGGCGCTGACAAGGACGTCGGCAGTGACTCGACCGTGTCCGCTTGACACGGTCGCAGCGCGACAAGGACGTCCGACATTGACTCATTCGACAGTGACTCGGCGCGATAGGGACGTTCGGCGTAGACTCGATCGTGTCCTGGAACACGGTCGGGCGTCTGGGCAGTGGGTTTCAGTAGTTGTGGGCGACTAGGACTCGACCAGGTCTCCTGGCACGGTCGGGTTCGGCTGACAGCGACCTTGGCTGTTCCGGACGAGCAAGACTCGACCGTGCCGGATGACACGGCCGAGTTCGGTCGGCAGTGCTCGGCAGTTTCCGGCAGGCGTGACTTTTTCCGGCAGGCGATGACATTTTCCGGCAGGTTGTGTCTTTTTCCGGCTTGTGTCCGTTTTCTCGCCTAAAAATGTTGTCGTACGTGCATGACGCGTTGTAAGGCCGTTTATTTTGATCCTTGCTCCGTCTTCTTCATTTTGACTAGTTAAATTCCGTATCACTTACTATGTTTGCCAGTGTGATACGAATTACGTATATAAGTGCACGTAAAACGTATAAAATACAACGGAAGATTATCACGGTTTTTACAAGTATCGAAGTAACAATGAAAATAAAAGGCGGTGGCCGAAATTATATGGTTTCCGGCCGTGAGGTAGGATAGTGTATGGGTTTGAATGTGTTTTATCGAATTAGACCTATAACTCGATAAAGATAATCTCTCCTCAAGACCTATTGAGAATTGATCAAGTTAAAATTCGAGACGCGTCGAAATAATAACCAAGGTTTTGTTGAACTCGTTCAACGTATATTTCAAGAGATATACAATGTTATTAATTTTCAAGATAATTCCAAAGGGTTGAGGGTGAGGCTATTATATAGCCATAATGACTCCTAACAAGGCCAAAGAAAATCAACCAAATCTAGCTAAAATACAAGCACTTATTAAACTATCTACAAAGACTTTGACAAGAAATCACAACATTTTGGCTCCTTCCTTGTACAAATCGGCCGTGGGGCTTCCAAGAAGGAGTGGACAAGATCCTCCTCATGTGATATATTGTAAGGCTTGACATTGACTTGATCATGAAAGGGACTTCTTGGCATCTTCTTCCTTCAAGTCTTCACCAAATCTTCACAAATCTTTGTCAATTTTCGGCCATAAAAATCACTGCACATTTGAACGGTTCGTGTGTCTTGATAGAAGCATAATTGGACCTTGGACCGTTTCACATGATTTATAGATCTTTCTTTTATCTTTCCATGGCCGCTTGAATCACCTAAATCGGACTTCGTATGAGAGAGTTATGATTAAAATACCAAAGCGCTCTGAAGTAGTCAAACGCGCGGGAATTGGTAAATTTGTCCGCTTTTTCGCCTTTTTCTCTCCGACTAGTAAATTTCGGATCATGACTAGTCAATCTTGAGCAAATCTTCACCAAAGACAAGAAACAAAATAAAATAACTAATCATGTTAGAAGACTTTGGTTTGATTCTTGATGATTATTATTATCATGCTTTGACGACTTTGTTGCCATGTAGGTGACTTATTCAAGGGAGGGGAACCATCGGTTTCAATGCATGAAGAAGGTGGGTGAGTGCATGGTTCATAATTTCTTCATGCATACGTAAAATATATTCAAGGTTACTTCAAGTCTCGTGTTAGTCGTCTCGTCAAAGAAGTAATTGCATGTCGTGTAGGTGCATGTGTGTGCATGGCCGTATGCATGGTTGTATGGTCGTATACGTCGTCTTTCTTCGGTTGGCCATGTCGATCTCGTATCATCCCCTCTTCCTTTAAAGAGATTCGTCCTCGAATCTAAAGTCCAAGGCGGTTGGTATTAGGATAGGGTTGTGCTCCTCCGGGTTGAAGATGTAATTTTAAGTCGGATGTGTTGACGTTTGCTTGGGATTGCATTTTTAAAAGACCAACCTGCAAAATAAAAACAAACGACGTATCTAGGTGTCTACCATTTCCCTTAACGGAATCCCCAAAAAAAGATTTGTGGTTTAACGGAATAATTTCCATTTCCGGCGTCATGTGGGCACAAATCTTGTCCTCATTCCTTTCATCAATGAGTCTGTCTTTTACTATTTTCCAGTCACATGTAGCCACATAGCTTTTACGTTGGTCGGTGTCGGGAACCGGATCAATGAGAACAATTGGATTGGGATCCTCCAATTTTTTAATAGAAATAACCTCATAGAAATTTTGGGGAACAATCGCCTTGTCCTCAATCTCTTCATCTTCTCGGGAAACGGACGGTTGTGTAGAACTTAAAAGTATACTTGTGAGTTCCTCACTCGTTAACTCGTCCTGATGCTCCAAATCATTTGAAACCGATTTGGTTTCTAAAGTACGAAGAACTAAGTCTGTATCATAATCGGGAGCATCGTAAACTACACATTCTTCTTCTCCTTCGTCCTCTATATCAAACTTGAGAATGTCGCCTAGCCTTTCTTGTTCTTCCTCGGCTATTAACTCGTCTCGGGTAGCAAGAGTCGGGCAAACATCTTGCACATGATCGAACCCTTGGCCAATGAAACAACTCACCTCCAGCAAACTCGTCTCATTAGGCCAGTCGAGAGTTTTAGAAACCGAGTTGAGGGCTGATGTTGTTATGATTTTGAGAGCCGAACTCGAGCCGAAAGGTACGTATCTCTTGCGAAGTTTTCTTTTCAACGACTCCCACGAACGGATCTTGTTTTTTCCAGCACGAGTCCTTTGCTTCTTCTTTAATTCGAACCAAACTGAAGCGCCTTTAACCAACTTGATAATTGCATATCTGCAACGCTTCTCATCGTCAAGACCTTTAAACTCGAACAAGCAATCCATCTTACGTTCCCATTCCAAATAAATTTCGGGGTCGGTACCTCCGATGAACTTTGGAAGTTCGTTCAACTCGAACTCGTTAGTATGACGTGGGGAACACAGGCCTTCTCCTCCTCGTCGAGGTTCCGGTAATTCATGTAAAGCATCACGTAGCTTTACCAAGAATTCGGTATTGGAAAAGTCCATCTCTTCTAATGATCAAGAAATCGGACAGAAAATTTGCCAAGAAATTCGTGAAGAATGAACCAAGAAGATGATCAAAGAATCTGATCTCCACCGTTCAGACTGTAGTTCAATGAGTTGGCTTACTTTTGTCAAAATTTCGTGACGATCCAACGGTCGAATCCACGGGAAACTTTGTTTTCTTCCGACTGCGCTAATCTCAAAAAAAAAAAAATCCGTTGAATAAATCGCCCAAGGAGATGACCTTGGGCTCCGATACCACTTATGATACGAATTACGTATATAAGTGCACGTAAAACGTATAAAATACAACGGAAGATTATCACGTTTTTTACAAGTATCGAAGTAACAATGAAAATAAAAGGTGGTGGCCGAAATTATATGGTTTCCGGCCGCGAGGTAGGATAGTGTATGGGTTTGAATGTGTTTTATCGAATTAGACCTATAACTCGATAAAGATAATCTCTCCTCAAGACCTATTGAGAATTGATCAAGTTAAAATTCGAGACGCGTCGAAATAATAATCAAGGTTTTGTTGAACTCGTTCAACGTATATTTCAAGAGATATACAATGTTATTAATTTTCAAGATAATTCCAAAGGGTTGAGGGTGAGGCTATTATATAGCCATAATGACTCCTAACAAGGCCAAAGAAAATCAACCAAATCTAGCTAAAATACAAGCACTTATTAAACTATCTACAAAGACTTTGACAAGAAATCACAACATTTTGGCTCCTTCCTTGTACAAATCGGCCGTGGGGCTTCCAAGAAGGAGTGGACAAAATCTTCCTCATGTGATATATTGTAAGGCTTGACAATGACTTGATCATGAAAGGGACTTCTTGGCATCTTCTTCCTTCAAGTCTTCAGCAAATCTTCACAAATCTTTGTCAATTTTCGGCCATAAAAATCACTGCACATTTGAACGGTTCGTGTGTCTTGATAGAAGCATAATTGGACCTTGGACCGTTTCACATGATTTATAGATCTTTCTTTTATCTTTCCATGGCCGCTTGAATCACCTAAATCGGACTTCGTATGAGAGAGTTATGATTAAAATACCAAAACTGCTACGAAGTAGTCATACGCGCGGGAATTGGTATTTTTGTCCGCTTTTTCGCCTTTTTCTCTCCGACTAGTAAATTTCGGATCATGACTAGTCAATCTTGAGCAAATCTTCACCAAAGACAAGAAACAAAATAAAATAACTAATCATGTTAGAAGACTTTGGTTTGATTCTTGATGATTATTATTATCATGCTTTGACGACTTTGTTGCCATGTAGGTGACTTATTCAAGGGAGGGGAACCATCGGTTTCAATGCATGAAGAAGGTGGGTGAGTGCATGGTTCATAATTTCTTCATGCATACGTAAAATATATTCAAGGTTACTTCAAGTCTCGTGTTAGTCGTCTCGTCCAAAGAAGTAATTGCATGTCGTGTAGGTGCATGTGTGTGCATGGCCGTATGCATGGTTGTATGGTCGTATACGTCGTCTTTCTTCGGTAAGTGCACGTAAAACGTATAAAATACAACGGAAGATTATCACGTTTTTTACAAGTATCGAAGTAACAATGAAAATAAAAGGTGGTGGCCGAAATTATATGTTTTTACTAGTGAGGTAGGATAGTGTATGGGTTTGAATGTGTTTTATCGAATTAGACCTATAACTCGATAAAGATAATCTCTCCTCAAGACCTATTGAGAATTGATCAAGTTAAAATTCGAGACGCGTCGAAATAATAACCAAGGTTTTGTTGAACTCGTTCAACGTATATTTCAAGAGATATACAATGTTATTAATTTTCAAGATAATTCCAAAGGGTTGAGGGTGAGGCTATTATATAGCCATAATGACTCCTAACAAGGCCAAAGAAAATCAACCAAATCTAGCTAAAATACAAGCACTTATTAAACTATCTACAAAGACTTTGACAAGAAATCACAACAT
Organism: Orobanche coerulescens; assembly: GCA_033398695.1. Classification (NCBI taxonomy): domain Eukaryota; kingdom Viridiplantae; phylum Streptophyta; class Magnoliopsida; order Lamiales; family Orobanchaceae; genus Orobanche; species Orobanche coerulescens. The sequence goes on along the minus strand of JAWKAU010000111.1, from coordinate 406,781 downwards.
TTTGGCTCCTTCCTTGTACAAATCGGCCGTGGGGCTTCCAAGAAGGAGTGGACAAGATCTTCCTCATGTGATATATTGTAAGGCTTGACAATGACTTGATCATGAAAGGGACTTCTTGGCATCTTCTTCCTTCAAGTCTTCACCAAATCTTCACAAATCTTTGTCAATTTTCGGCCATAAAAATCACTGCACATTTGAACGGTTCGTGTGTCTTGATAGAAGCATAATTGGACCTTGGACCGTTTCACATGATTTATAGATCTTTCTTTTATCTTTCCATGGCCGCTTGAATCACCTAAATCGGACTTCGTATGAGAGAGTTATGATTAAAATACCAAAAGCGCTACGAAGTAGTCATACGCGCGAATTGGTAATTTTGTCCGCTTTTTCGCCTTTTTCTCTCCGACTAGTAAATTTCGGATCATGACTAGTCAATCTTGAGCAAATCTTCACCAAAGACAAGAAACAAAATAAAATAACTAATCATGTTAGAAGACTTTGGTTTGATTCTTGATGATTATTATTATCATGCTTTGACGACTTTGTTGCCATGTAGGTGACTTATTCAAGGGAGGGGAACCATCGGTTTCAATGCATGAAGAAGGTGGGTGAGTGCATGGTTCATAATTTCTTCATGCATACGTAAAATATATTCAAGGTTACTTCAAGTCTCGTGTTAGTCGTCTCGTCCAAAGAAGTAATTGCATGTCGTGTAGGTGCATGTGTGTGCATGGCCGTATGCATGGTTGTATGGTCGTATACGTCGTCTTTCTTCGGTAAGTGCACGTAAAACGTATAAAATACAACGGAAGATTATCACGGTTTTTACAAGTATCGAAGTAACAATGAAAATAAAAGGTGGTGGCCGAAATTATATGGTTTCCGGCCATGAGGTAGGATAGTGTATGGGTTTGAATGTGTTTTATCGAATTAGACCTATAACTCGATAAAGATAATATCTCCTCAAGACCTATTGAGAATTGATCAAGTTAAAATTCGAGACGCGTCGAAATAATAACCAAGGTTTTGTTGAACTCGTTCAACGTATATTTCAAGAGATATACAATGTTATTAATTTTCAAGATAATTCCAAAGGGTTGAGGGTGAGGCTATTATATAGCCATAATGACTCCTAACAAGGCCAAAGAAAATCAACCAAATCTAGCTAAAATACAAGCACTTATTAAACTATCTACAAAGACTTTGACAAGAAATCACAACATTTTGGCTCCTTGTACAAATCGGCCGTGGGGCTTCCAAGAAGGAGTGGACAAGATCCTCCTCATGTGATATATTGTAAGGCTTGACAATGACTTGATCATGAAAGGGACTTCTTGGCATCTTCTTCCTTCAAGTCTTCACCAAATCTTCACAAATCTTTGTCAATTTTCGGCCATAAAAATCACTGCACATTTGAACGGTTCGTGTGTCTTGATAGAAGCATAATTGGACCTTGGACCGTTTCACATGATTTATAGATCTTTCTTTTATCTTTCCATGGCCGCTTGAATCACCTAAATCGGACTTCGTATGAGAGAGTTATGATTAAAATACCAAAACTGCTACGAAGTAGTCATACGCACGGGAATTGGTAATTTTGTCCGCTTTTTCGCCTTTTTCTCTCCGACTAGTAAATTTCGGATCATGACTAGTCATTCTTGAGCAAATCTTCACCAAAGACAAGAAACAAAATAAAATAACTAATCATGTTAGAAGACCTTGGTTTGATTCTTGATGATTATTATTATCATGCTTTGACGACTTTGTTGCCATGTAGGTGACTTATTCAAGGGAGGGGAACCATCGGTTTCAATGCATGAAGAAGGTGGGTGAGTGCATGGTTCATAATTTCTTCATGCATACGTAAAATATATTCAAGGTTACTTCAAGTCTCGTGTTAGTCGTCTCGTCCAAAGAAGTAATTGCATGTCGTGTAGGTGCATGTGTGTGCATGGCCGTATGCATGGTTGTATGGTCGTATACGTCGTCTTTCTTCGGTAAGTGCACGTAAAACGTATAAAATACAACGGAAGATTATCACGGTTTTTACAAGTATCGAAGTAACAATGAAAATAAAAGGTGGTGGCCGAAATTATATGGTTTCCGGCCGTGAGGTAGGATAGTGTATGGGTTTGAATGTGTTTTATCGAATTAGACCTATAACTCGATAAAGATAATCTCTCCTCAAGACCTATTGAGAATTGATCAAGTTAAAATTCGAGACGCGTCGAAATAATAACCAAGGTTTTGTTGAACTCGTTCAACGTATATTTCAAGAGATATACAATGTTATTAATTTTCAAGATAATTCCAAAGGGTTGAGGGTGAGGCTATTATATAGCCATAATGACTCCTAACAAGGCGAAAGAAAATCAACCAAATCTAGCTAAAATACAAGCACTTATTAAACTATCTACAAAGACTTTGACAAGAAATCACAACATTTTGGCTCCTTCCTTGTACAAATCGGCCGTGGGGCTTCCAAGAAGGAGTGGACAAGATCCTCCTCATGTGATATATTGTAAGGCTTAACAATGACTTGATCATGAAAGGGACTTCTTGGCATCTTCTTCCTTCAAGTCTTCACCAAATCTTCACAAATCTTTGTCAATTTTCGGCCATAAAAATCACTGCACATTTGAATGGTTCGTGTGTCTTGATAGAAGCATAATTGGACCTTGGACCATTTCACATGATTTATAGATCTTTCTTTTATCTTTCCATGGCCGCTTGAATCACCTAAATCGGACTTCGTATGAGAGAGTTATGATTAAAATACCAAAACTGCTACGAAGTAGTCAAACGCGCGGGAATTGGTAATTTTGTCCGCTTTTTCGCCTTTTTCTCTCCGACTAGTAAATTTCGGATCATGACTAGTCAATCTTGAGCAAATCTTCACCAAATACAAGAAACAAAATAAAATAACTAATCATGTTAGAAGACTTTGGTTTGATTCTTGATGATTATTATTATCATGCTTCGACGACTTTGTTGCCATGTAGGTGACTTATTCAAGGGAGGGGAACCATCGGTTTCAATGCATGAAGAAGGTGGGTGAGTGCATGGTTCATAATTTCTTCATGCATACGTAAAATATATTCAAGGTTACTTCAAGTCTCGTGTTAGTCGTCTCGTCCAAAGAAGTAATTGCATGTCGTGTAGGTGCATGTGTGTGCATGGCCGTATGCATGGTTGTATGGTCGTATACGTCGTCTTTCTTCGGTTGGCCATGTCGATCTCGTATCACAGTGAGCGGGAGACGGAACATGCCATTGACGATGAGTCATGTCGTGATATTGGTGTTGCCTCGCAGAATAATTATTATTATCTTATTAATAATGATAGTTATTTTGTTGGTGTTTCTCTGGGACCCCCTACTATCTACCGCCTCAAGATTTTGAACCAGATACACACCGCAGATATTTTCGAGGTCAATAATTTAGAGTTATTGATTAATTCATCGGGAAACGAAGGAATTTCGGAATTGAGGACAATTCCTTTTAAAGGGGGAGGGAATGATGCGAAAACGAGTATTAGATGATACGGAATTGACTAGTCCGAATAAAGAAAACGAAGCAAGGATCGATGTAAATGGCCTTACAACGCATCATGCACGTACGGCGACATTTTTAGGCGAGAAAACGAACACAAGACGGAAAATGTCCAACCTGCTGGAAAATGTCCAACCTGCCGGAAACTGCCGAAGGACTGCCGACCGGACTCGGCCGTGTCATCCGACACGGCCCGTGCCGCACTATCCCGGACAGGCAAAAGTCACTGTTGGCCGAACCCGACCGTGTTCGGCGACACGGTCGAGTCCTACTCGTCCAGAACTGCCGGAAAGTCTGCCCGTCCAACCCGACCGTGCCAGGCGACACGGTCGAGTCCTACTCGCCCAGAAATGCCGAAACGCCTGTCGGCCGAACCCGACCGTGCCAGGCGATACGGTCAAGTCCTACTCGCCCACAACTGCCGGAAATGACTGTCCAGACACCCGACCATGTTCCAGGCGACACGGTCGAGTCACTGCCGACCAGGACGCGCGCGCCGCGGCCGTGTCAGGCGACACGACCCGTGTCCAGTCGGCTATTTTCCTTATTTTATAGCCTTTTGTGCTATTTGTCTTTTCTTTTCTTCTTTTACTTATTTTAGGGATTGTGTTTCCCCTAAATCATGATTTTGTGTTCCCTTTTGTATTTTATTTGATTTGTTTTGATTATTCAAAGATTTTGTAATCTTTGAATTGGTTTCTTTAATTGATAGGAAGACTTGAGGTTTCCTACATATAGTCTTGTGTAAGCATTGTAAGAGAATGAATTTGAATGTTGAAAGAATACACTTTGTGTTTCTATCCTTGATAGGTGATTTTTATCAAACACTTGATTTTTGTTGGATGCATTTTCGAGTATTAATCTGATTGATTCTCAATAGGTCTTGAGAAGAAATCTCTTATCGAATTATAGGTCTAATTCGATAAATCCTTGTTCTTGATCGTTCAAGTCTTCTTGATCGATATTATCACTTTATCCATAAAATACATTCGAAAAACACCATACTCATAAAAAGCCTTCCGCTATCATACACTTACATATACTCCGATCGATACGTATTCACTCTTCCAGGCGAATTCGTATCATAAGTGGTATCGGAGCCCAAGGTCATCTCCTTGGGCGATTTATTCAACGATTTCTTGTGAAGAACTATTTCTTGACTCTTGTTATGGATTTCTCCAATCTCGATTTCTTGATGAAACTCCGTGACGCACTAAACGGCTTACCGGAGCAACGTATGCAAGCAAGACGCAGAGACGACGCCAACGATATTGATTTCTTGGCTAAATTCCGCAGCATACCAGAGTTTCATGGATCTAGTAATCGAGATGCGGGCATAGATTGACTCCATACTTGTGAGGAGCAGTCGGACTTCAAGGCTGCCCCGATCAACCGCTGCGTTTCGCTGGTGACAAAGCGCCTCTGCAGTTGCGCCGCCGTCTGGTGAGAAAAACTGAAACAGTCCCGTTCACAACAACGTAAGCCAAAAATCAAAGATTGGCAAAAATTCATAAAACATTTCAATCGAAGGTTCAAATCATACCACCACTCGTTGTTCCCCCACCACCAATCCTTCGACGTCCCGCCGCCGACCTTCGATCTAAGGTTTTTTTCCATCAAGGAATTCCCAGCAGAATCCTTTTTCGATGAAGACGATGTCCCTACAGTCATTTTTAATGAAGTAGACGAGACAGAAGTTTCAACGGCGCAATACAATGAAGAAGATGAGTTGAGCCGTGTTGACGAACTTGGATCTTGCTATTATGAGCATGGGCCGATTAGTTGTGTTGGCCAAATTGACCAAAACGGATATGATGGGCCGAATGAATTATGGTCAGATGAGTATTTAACCCAAGTCGGGCCTTTTGAAGATGTGGAAGACAAAATTGAGCTTGGTACTAAAATTGGTCGGTTAGAAGAAAACGACAAATTTGAGCCAAATTTTTATATCGACTCAGTTTCTGGCGATGGACTTATGTCTTGGATAATTGCCGGATTGGGCTTAATGGATTAATTTTTGATGGACCGTTATTTGGGAAGCTCAATAATGTTAAAATGGAGAGTGGACCGGATTATGACGGACCACCAGTATTTGATGAGGAACCAGTTGATGAAGAGCGACCTATGATTACTGTCGCGCTTCCCATTTCAGATGTCCAATTAAAGGATGATTCATATCGTGATATCGGTAGTACCTCGCAGAATAATTATAATTATTTTATTAATAATGATAGTTATCTTGTTGGAGATTCTCTGAAACCCCCTACTACCTATCGTCTCAAGATTTTGGGCCATGTACGCACTGCGGATATTTTCGAGATCAAGTGCTTAGAGGCTTTAGTTAATTATCTTGATGACGAAGGGATTTCGGAATTGAGGATAATTTCCTTTAAAGGGGGAGGGAATGATACGGAATTGACTAGTCCGAATAAAGAAAACGAAGCAAGGATCGACGTAAATGGCCTTACAATGCGTCATGCACGTACGACGACCTTTTTAGGCGAGAAAACGGACACAAGACGGAAAATGTCCAACCTGCCGGAAAATGTCCAACCTGCCGGAAACTGCTGAAGGACTGCCGACCGGACTCGGCCGTGTCATCCGACACGGCCCGTGCCGCACTGTCCCGAACAGGCAAAAGTCACTGTCGGCCGAACCCGACTGTGTCCGGCAACACGGTTGAGTCCTACTCGTCCAGAACTGCTGGAACGTCTGCCCGTCCAACCCGACCGTGCCAGGCGACACGGTCGAGTCCTACTCACCCAGAAATGCCAGAACGCCTGTCGGTCGAACCCGACCGTGCCAGGCGACACGGTCGAGTCCTACTCGCCCACAACTGCTGGAAATGACTGTCCAGACACCCGACCGTGTTCCAGGCGACACGGTCGAGTCACTGCCGACCAGGACGCGCGTGCCGCGGCCGTGTCAGGTGACACGGCCCGTGTCCAGTCGACTGTTTTCCTTATTTTGTAGCCTTTTGTGCTATTTGTCTTTTCTTTTCTTCTTTTACTCATTTTAGAGAGTGTGTTTCCCCTAAATCATGATTTTGTGTTACCTTTTGTATTTTATTTGATTTGTTTTGATTATTCAAAGATTTTGTAATCTTTGAATTGTTTTCTTTAATTGATAGGAAGACTTGAGGTTTCCTATATATAGTCTTGTGTAAGCATTGTAAGAGAATGAATTTGATGATAAATGATTTTTATCAAACACTTGATTTTTATTGGACGCGTTTTCGAGTATTAATCCGATTGATTCTCAATAGGTCTTGAGAAGAAATCTGATGCGATTGTGACATCTCCAAACGAAGTAAGAATTGACGTAGGTGACGATACCACGTTGCATGCACATGCACCTACGTATTTCGGTGAGAAAACAAATGCGGAAATGGGAACAATCTTAATAATCGGAACCGAGATAACTTAGACGTATCAAAGCACGCATACGTATGCATGTTCATGCATACAAAATCGGCCATATTAGGGGGAAGATTTCGGCCGATTTGATGAAGGATCCATGAAGGATCTTTGTCCCCACTACTTTCAACTTTGCCTTCATTTTTCAAAGTCCACCATAATAAGATCAAGGATAGAGATTTTGGCTCACCCCACCCCTTTGAAAATCGGCCGAACCACATGAAGGAAGATGCCAACATGTTACTTTCACTTTCTATCCTTGTTGAAGTCTTGCAAGAAGATATCACATGAGAAGGATGTTATCCACTTCTTGATTGCTACCCCACGACCAAAGATAAGAGGAAGAGACCAAGCATGACTTTGTTTACAAGCTTTGTCAAAGTTGTTAGAATAGTTTTTTGTTTGCTTGTTTTCTTGTGTGATCTTGTTTGAACTTATTTGTAGTTGTTAAGGCTATTTATAAGCCTCACCCTCAACCTTAAGAAATCACTTTTGAAGCTTGAAAAACGAAATACACTTGTGTATGTTCATTGTTGAATGATTTTCAGCACAACGTAATTATAATTCGACGCGTCTTCGAGTTGTAATTTTAATCGATTCTCAATAGGACTTGAGGAGAGATTGCTTTATCAAACTATAGGTCTAGTTTGACAACTTACTTTCATATTATCTTGTTTACGTAAACCGAATTGCCCTACTTTCGGTTGAATCTTACGAGTGTTGCACAAATACGAGTGTTGTGAGGTATAAAAATATAACCACTGCATTTTCCGGCGAATTTACGTACATTTCACACGTTAATTCGTATCATTAGTGGCATCGGAGGCCAAGGTTATTTCCTTGTCGAAATTCTCTTGGCGATTTTCTGGACTAAACTATCTCATCATGGATTTTTTCGACGATTTCATGGAGAAACTACGTGAGGCACTACACAACATGCAAGAACCACATTTTCAAGCAAGAAGAGGAGGATATGATGCACATTCACCGCGTCATGTGGATGAATTTAAAGTTAATGAACTTCCGGAATTTGTCGGAGGTACCAATCCCGAAGTCTACTTGGAGTGGGAAAGGAAGATTGAACGTATGTTCGACTTTAAGCACCTTAACGATGAGAAACATTGCAAATATGTGATTCTCAAGTTAGGGAAGGGCACTTCCTTATGGTTCGAGAGTGTGAAAACACAACGAGCTCGTGCGGGAAAAGAGAAAATTCATTCTTGGAATTCTTTGAAGAAAAAACTACGTAAAAGGTATGTCCCGACATCACATCGGTTAACCTTATACCGAAAAATTGCGGAGTTCGTACAAGGGAAACTAAGTGTGGAAGAATACATCGAAGAATACTTGAAGAAAATGAAGAACAAAGAATGTCACGTTTCTTACGTGGCCTAAACCGAAACATTGCAAATACGGTGGAATTATACCCATATGGAGATTTTGACACTTTATGCGGACTCTGCACAAAAATTGAAGCTCAAAACAAGTTGAAGTTTACCAAACCCGAATTCCCATACAAATTTGGAAATGCAAGTGCCGGCTCAAGTTCGACTACGAAACCTACCGTACCTTTTCAAGTCCCTACCCCAGCCCCGAAGGTTCCTCACGTTTCCAAGGAAACGAGCTTGGCTAAAGTACGATGTTTTAAATGTCAAGGCTTTGGTCACTATCAAAATGCATATCAAAATAAAAGGGTGGTCACTTTAAGAGAAGCTCTTGCGGTCCGAGACGAACTTTTAGTCGAGGACGAGAAGGAAGGCCTTGGTGACGTGTTTAACATGGAGGCCGAGGAAGAGAATGAGGATTGCGAGACTTATGACGCTCCGGAATATGATACTGCTTTAGTGCTTCGAGCACTACATACCAAAATCATTCCAAGTGATATGGAAAGAAAGAGACCAAATTTTTCATTCCAAATGCAAAGTCGGAGAAAAGTGGTGTAGCTTGATAATAGACAGAGGGAGCTGCAGGAATGTAGCTTCAAACGAAATGGTTACCAAACTCGGGCTAACTACTACGGCTCACCCGAGACCGTATGCTTTACACTGGCTCGATGACGGAAGTAAAGTGAAGGTGTTGATATGAATTACGTACGTAAGTGTACGTAAAGCGTATAAACTGCAACGGAAGATTATCACGTTTTTACAAGTATCAAAGTATCAACAAAAATAAAAGGTGGTGGCCGAAATTATATGGTTTTCGGCCGTGAGGTAGGATAGTGTATGGATTTGAATGTGTTTTATCGGATTAGACCTATAACTAGATAAAGATAATCTCTCCTCAAGACCTATTGAGAATTGATCAAGTTATAATTCGAGACGCGTCGAAATAATAACCAAGGTTTTGTTGAACTCGTTCAACGTATATTTCAAGAGAAATACAATGTTATTAATTTTCAAGATGCTTACAAATACAACATGAACTACTATATATAGTAGTATACAACCATAAGGAAATAAAACAAAACAAAAAAAATGAAACTTCCTAACATGCTTCGGCCGAACCATCCAAGGGTGTGGGGGAGGAGATCATGAAGATTTTGGACAAGATATGATATCAAATCTTCAAGCATCTTGGACTTATTAGGGGTGACTTTGACATGAAGAAAAGGCTTGATGAAAGTCTTCACCAAGGGATATGTTTTTCGGCCGATTTCAAGGATGTGGGGAGGAGGAGATCTTCAAGATTTTGTGTAAGATATGAAGACAAACATGAGTCCCTTTCGAGCATGCTTTGGCCGAAAATTCCATGCTTTTGGACCGATTTCGTCGTCATGTTTTACGTTACTCCAGTTCCGATTAATAATGTAACTCCAATTTGTGTGTTCTTCTCGCCCAAGTATGATGATGCGTGGGCGTGTAACTTTGTATCGTCGTTGATGTCGATTTTTATTGATTCTTCTTCGATTGGAATAGTTGATATCGTATCATTCCCTACCTCTTTGAAAGGAATTGACCTCAATTCCGTAATGCCATCGTCGTCAAGGTAAGGCGAGAGATCGCCTATGTTGAAAGTTGCGTGTACTCCGTATTCGCCCGGAAGTTCTACTTTGTAAGCGTTGTCGTTAACTTTTCCCACAATTTTGTACGGACCTTCGGCTCTCGGCATTAATTTGTTCTTGCGTTTGTTTGGGAATCGTTCTTTCCTCAAATGTATCCAAACTAAGTCGCCAACATCAAATAATCTCGATTTTTTATTTTTGTTCGACTTCCGTTTGTAAATTTCATTCACTTCTTTAATTCGCTCTCGTACCTTTTCATGTAACTTCAACATTGACTTGAGTTTTGATTCTGCGTCTTTGTGAACCAATTCGTCGCTCGGCAAGGGAATCAAATCCAATGGCATGTGTGGATTTATTCCGTACACTACTTCAAAAGGTGAATGGGCCGTGGCGAAACCGGGTGATCGGTTGTATGCGAATTCCGCATGTGCAAGTTTAACGTCCCAATCTTTTTGTGTTTTGTTCACCAATCCTCGCAATAATGCTCCCAAGGTTCGATTAGTCACTTCGGTTTGTCCATCGGTTTGTGGGTGATGTGAAGTACTGAATAGAAGTTTAGTACCCACTTTTCTCCATAAAGTATTCCAAAACTAACTCAGGAATTTAGAATCTCGATCCGACACGATAGTTTTTGGAACTCCGTGTAAACGAACTACTTCTCGGAAATATAAGTCCTCCACATTGCTTGCATCATCGGTTTTGTGGCATGCTATAAAGTGAGCCATTTTTGAAAAACGGTCGACGACCACCATGATCGATTCCTTGCCCCGTTGAGTACGAGGTAAAGCAACAATAAAATCCATCGAGACATCCTCCCACGGACGCAAAGGTATTGGCAACGGCATGTAGGTACTTGGCTTGAACGAACTTTTCATCATGTGACAAGTGACGAATTTACTCACGATCGTGCTTACGTCACCATACATCTTTGGCCAAAAGAAATGCTCCTTTAGAATTTCTACGGTTTTAGCCGAACCGAAATGACCGGCTATTCCTCCTCTGTGCGCCTCCCGAACTAGTAATTCCCGAATCGGATGTTTCGGCACACATAGTTTATTACCCCTGAAAAGAAATCCATCCTGTAAAATAAATTCTTCGTACGGACCTGTTTTACAACGGGTAAAAATTTCTCTGAAATCCAAATCGTCAACGTAATGATTTTTCAAAGTCTCGAACCCCAACAAACGAACGTCTAGAATAGAAAGTAAGGCATACCGTCTGGATAGCGCATCCGCCACTATATTACTCTTACCGTCTTTGTACTTGGATGAAAAGTGAAAAGATTGCAAAAATTCCACCCATTTTGCATGTCTCGGACTTAGCTTGTTTTGCCCGTTAATATATTTCAATGACTCGTGATCCGAATGCAACACGAAATGTTTCGAACGTAAATAGTGACTCCAATGATCGAGTGCTCTCACGGTAGCATAGAACTCCTTGTCGTAAGTACAATAATTAACTCGAGCACCACTTAACTTTTCTGAAAAATAGGCGATGGGGCGGCCTCCTTGGATAAGTACTGCCCCGATTCCAACTCCACTAGCGTCGCATTCCACCTCAAATGGTTGTGAAAAATCGGGTAACATTAAAATCGGTGCTTCACATAACTTTTCTTTTAATTTTTCAAAAGCTTTTTGAGCAGCCTCGTTCCATGCAAATGTTCCTTTTTTAAGACACTCCGTGATCGGACTGGAGATGGTACTAAAGTCCCGTATGAATCATCGGTAAAAAGAAGCGAGGGCATGAAATGATCGTACCTCCGTGATAGTTTTTGGTGTCGGCCAAGACTTGATTGCCGCGATTTTCTCTTGATCCACCGAAACTCCTTCTTTAGAAACGACATAGCCGAGAAAGACAAGACTCTCGACTAGGAAAGTACACTTTTCCCGCTTTCCATAAAGTTTCTGTTTCCTTAGAGTTTCAAATACGTGCCGCAAGTGTTCAAGATGCTCCTCTAACGATCGACTGTAGATTAAAATGTCGTCTAAGTATACGATAACAAACTTCCCCAAGAAAGGTTTAAGAACCTCGTTCATCAATCTCATGAAAGTGCTCGGAGCATTAGTGAGGCCGAATGGCATCACAACCCACTCGTAAAGTCCATTCTTTGTTTTAAATGCCGTCTTCCATTCGTCTCCCTCTCGCATGCGAATTTGATGGTATCCGCTCCGTAAATCAACTTTTGAAAATATAACCGAGCCATGCAACTCGTATAACATGTCGTCTAGTCTCGGGATGGGGAACCGATACTTGACGGTGATGTTATTCACGGCTCTACTGTCAATGCACATTCGCCATGATCCGTCTTTTTTTGGTACGAGCCGCACACGGACTTAAACTCTCTCGGACATATCCGTGACTCATGAGCTCATCAATTTGACGTTGTAGCTCTTTGGTTTCTTCGGGATTACAACGATACGCTGCTTTGTTCGGTAATGGAGCTCCTGGTATAAGATCAATTTGGTGTTTGATTCCGCATATAGGTGGTAATCCCACCGGCAAGTCTTCGGGAAATACATCCGCGAACTCGTGTAATAATGTATCTATCTCTTCTTCGTGGTGTGATTTGGTAGCAAGGTTTCGGATTTCTTTGATCATCATCAAATAAACACGTTCGCCATCGTCAATGGCGTGTTCGACTTCTTTTTCGTTTGCAAACATTGTGAGCTTCGGTCCTTCGACTTTTTTTGAACTCATTGTTCGGATAGCTTGAGGTGACATAGGTTTAAGAACAATTTTTTTACCTTTGTCACGTAACTCATACTCGTTGCTCCTCCCTCGATGTATGATATGAATTACGTATGTAAGTGTACGTAAAGCGTATAAAATGCAACGGAAGATTATCACGTTTTTACAAGTATCAAAGTATCAACAAAAATAAAAGGTGGTGGCCAAAATTATATGGTTTTCGGCCGTGAGGTAGGATAGTGTATGGATTTGAATGTGTTTTATCGAATTAGACCTATAACTCGATAAAGATAATCTCTCCTCAAGACCTATTGAGAATTGATCAAGTTATAATTCGAGACGCGTCGAAATAATAACCAAGGTTTTGTTGAACTCGTTCAACGTATATTTCAAGAGAAATACAATGTTATTAATTTTCAAGATGCTTACAAATACAACATGAACTACTATATATAGTAGTATACAACCATAAGGAAATAAAACAAAACAAAAAAATGAAACTTCCTATCATGCTTCGGCCGAACCATCCAAGGGTGTGGGGGAGGAGATCATGAAGATTTTGGACAAGATATGATATCAAATCTTCAAGCATCTTGGACTTATTAGGGGTGACTTTGACATGAAGAAAAGGCTTGATGAAAGTCTTCACCAAGGGATATGTTTTTCGGCCGATTTCAAGGATGTGGGGAGGAGGAGATCTTCAAGATTTTGTGTAAGATATGAAGACAAACATGAGTCCCTTTCAAGCATGCTTTGGCCGAAAATTCCATGCTTTTGGACCGATTTCGTCGTCATGTTTTACGTTACTCCAGTTCCGATTAATAACGTAACTCCAATTTGTGTGTTCTTCTCGCCCAAGTATGATGATGCGTGGGCGTGTAACTTTGTATCGTCGTTGATGTCGATTTTTATTGATTCTTCTTCGATTGAAATAGTTGATATCGTATCATTCCCTCCCTCTTTGAAAGGAATTGACCTCAATTTCGTAATGCCATCGTCGTCAAGGTAAGGCGAGAGATCGCCTACGTTGAAAGTTGCATGTACACCGTATTCGCCCGGAAGTTCTACTTTGTAAGCGTTGTCGTTCACTTTTCCCACAATTTTGTACGGACCTTCGGCTCTCGGTATTAATTTGTTCTTGCGTTTGTTTGGGAATCGTTCTTTCCTCAAATGTATCCAAACTAAGTCGCCAACATCAAATAATCTCGATTTTTTATTTTTGTTCGACTTCCGTTTGTAAATTTCATTCACTTCTTTAATTCGCTCTCGTACCTTTTCATGTAACTTCATCATTGTCTTGAGTTTTGATTCTGCGTCTTTGTGAACCAATTCGTCGCTCGGCAAGGGAATCAAATCCAATGGCATGTGTGGATTTATTCCGTACACTACTTCAAAAGGTGAATGGGCCGTGGCGAAACCGGGTGATCGGTTGTATGCGAATTCCGCATGTGCAAGTTTAACGTCCCAATCTTTTTGTGTTTTGTTCACCAATCCTCGCAATAATGCTCCCAAGGTTCGATTAGTCACTTCGGTTTGTCCATCGGTTTGTGGGTGATGTGAAGTACTGAATAGAAGTTTAGTACCCACTTTTCTCCATAAAGTATTCCAAAAGTAACTCAGGAATTTTGAATCTTGATCCGACACGATAGTTTTTGGAACTCCGTGTAAACGAACTACTTCTCGGAAATACAAGTCTGCCACATTGCTTGCATCATCGGTTTTGTGGCATGCTATAAAGTGAGCCATTTTTGAAAAACGGTCGACGACCACCATGATCGAGTCTTTGCCCCGTTGAGTACGAGGAAAAGCAACAATAAAATCCATCGAGACATCCTCCCACGGACGCAAAGGTATTGGCAACGGCATGTAGGTACTTGGCTTGAACGAACTTTTCATCATGTGACAAGTGACGCATTTACTCACGATCGTGCTTACGTCACCATACATCTTTGGCCAAAAGAAATGCTCCTTTAGAACTTCTACGGTTTTAGCCGAACCGAAATGACCGGCTATTCCTCCTCCGTGCACCTCCCGAACTAGTAATTCCCGAATCGGATGTTTCGGTACACATAGTTTATTACCCTTGAAAAGAAAGCCATCCTGTAAAATAAATTCTTAAATGCGGACCTGTTTTACAACGGGTAAAAATTTCTCCGAAATCCAAATCGTCAACGTAATGATTTTTCAAAGTCTCGAACCCCAACAAACGAACGTCTAGAATAGAAAGTAAGGCATACCGTCTGGATAGCGCATCCGCCACTATATTACTCTTACCGTCTTTGTACTTGGATGAAAAGTGAAAAGATTGCAAAAATTCCACCCATTTTGCATGTCTCGGACTTAGCTTGTTTTGCCCGTTAATGTATTTCAACGACTCGTGATCCGAATGCAACACGAAATGTTTCGAACGTAAATAGTGACTCCAATGATCGAGTTCTCTCACGATAGCATAGAACTCCTTGTCGTAAGTACAATAATTAACTCGAGCACCACTTAACTTTTCTGAAAAATAGGCGATGGGGGGGCCTCCTTGGATAAGTACTGCCCCGATTCCAACTCCACTAGCATCGCATTCCACTTCAAATGGTTGTGAAAAATCGGGTAACGTTAAAATCGGTGCTTCACATAACTTTTCTTTTAATTTTTCAAAAGCTTTTTGAGCAGCCTCGTTCCATGCAAATGCTCCCTTTTTAAGACACTCCGTGATCGGACTGGAGATGGTACTAAAGTCCCGTATGAATCGTCGATAAAAAGAAGCGAGGCCATGAAATGATCGTACCTCCGTGATAGTTTTTGGTGTCGGCCAAGACTTGATTGCCGCGATTTTCTCTTGATCCACCGAAACTCCTTCTTTAGAAACGACATAGCCGAGAAAGACAAGACTCTCGACTAGGAAAGTACACTTTTCCCGCTTTCCATAAAGTTTCTGTTTCCTTAGAGTTTCAAACACGTGCCGCAAGTGTTCAGGATGCTCCTCTAAGGATCGACTGTAGATTAAAATGTCGTCTAAGTATACGACAAAAAACTTCCCCAAGAAAGGTTTAAGAACCTCGTTCATCAATCTCATGACAGTGCTCGGGGCATTAGTGAGGCCGAATGGCATCACAACCCACTCGTAAAGTCCATTCTTTGTTTTAAATGCCGTCTTCCATTCGTCTCCCTCTTGCATGCGAATTTGATGGTATCCGCTCCGTAAATCAACTTTTGAAAATATAACCGAGCCATGCAACTCGTCTAACATGTCGTCTAGTCTCAGGATGGGGAACCGATACTTGACAGTGATGTTATTCACGGCTCTACTGTCAATGCACATTCGCCATGATCCGTCTTTTTTTGGTACAAGTAGGACTGGAACCGCACACGGACTTAAACTCTCTCGGACATATCCGTGACTCATGAGCTCATCAATTTGACGTTGTAGCTCTTTGGTTTCTTAGGGATTACAACAATACGCTGCTTTGTTTGGTAATGGAGCTCCTGGTATAAGATCAATTTGGTGTTCGATTCCGCGGATAGGTGGTAATCCCACCGGCAAGTCTTCGGGAAATACATCCGCGAACTCGTGTAATAGTGTATCTATCTCTTCTTCGTGGTGTGATTTGGTAGCAAGGTTTCGGATTTCTTTGATCATCATCAAATAAACACGTTCGCCATCGTCAATGGCGTGTTCGACTTCTTTTTCATTTGCAAACATTATGAGCTTCGGTCCTTCGACTTTTTTTGAACTCATTGTTCGGATAGCTTGAGGTGACATAGGTTTAAGAACAATTTTTTTACCTTTGTCACGTAACTCATACTCGTTGCTCCTCCCTCGATGTAGTACGTCCCGATCAAATAACCAAGGTCTTCCCAACAACACGTGGCATGCGTCCATCGGTAGTACATCGCATATAATATCATCACCATACGAACCCATGGTGAGTCCGACCTTCACTTGTCTTGATACTTTCACTTTATTTCCATCATCGAGCCAATGGAGTGCATACGGCTTTGGATGAGCCGTAGTGGTTAGTCCGAGCTTCGAAACCATCTCGCTTGATGCCACGTTTGTACAACTTCCACCGTCAATGATCAAGCTACACCATTTTTCTCCGACACGACACTTCGTGTGAAAGATTTGATCTCGTTGTTCTATGTCACTCGGGGCCGCCTTTGTTTGTAACATGCGAAGGACGAGGTTTGTGTCATAGTTCAGGGCATCGTATGCCTCGCAATCTTCTTCTTCTTCGTCGGCTTCCAAGTTAAAGACGTCTCCAATTCTTTCTTCTTCAGCTAGTAACTCTTCTCGGACGGCTATGGCTTCTCGTAACGTCACTATTCTTCGATTTGGACAAGCACTTTGATAGTGTCCAAATCCTTGACATTTGAAACACCAAACTTTAGATAAACTTGTTTCCTTTGGTGTGAGAGGAGTTTTTGGAATGGTAGTAACGGTGGATTTCTGTGTGATTTTGGAAACGAGCTAGAACTCGTGCCAAAGTTGGTATTTCCGAACTTAGGTGGGAATTCGGGTTTTGAAAATTTTGCCTTGTTTTGAGTTTCCAACTTTATGCAAAGCCCGCACAAAGTATCAAAGTCGGAATAGGGGTAGAGTTCCACGGAATTAGCAATGTTTCTATTCAAGCCTCGTAAGAAACGGGACATCCGTAATTCTTCGCTCTCTTCATGTTCTCCCATCAAGGATAAGTTTTCAAACTCTTCGATGTATTCTCCGACATTTAGCTTTCCTTGTGTGAGGTCCGAAATTTTTCGATATAAACTTAACTTGTGTGTAGCCGGGACATATCTCTTACGTAGTTTCTTTTTTAGAGAATCCCACGAACGTATCTTTTCCTTACCGGTACGAACTCGTTGTGTCTTCATTCGTTCAAACCAAAGGGAAGCTCCCTTTCCAAGTTTGAGAATCGCGTACTTGCATCTTTTCTCGTCATCGAGGTCCTTGAACTCAAACATTCGTTCAATTTTCCTTTCCCACTCCAAATAAGTCTCGGGGTCGGTGCCGCCTACGAACTCCGGAAGTTCGCTTGTCTTGAATTCATCCGCATGTTGTGGTGCATGCATGGCGTCGTATCCTCTTCGTGCATGGATTCGGGGCTCCGGCAAGCCTCAAAGAACGTCACGCAATTTGGCTACTTCTTCATCGGTGAATGCCATCTTCTTGAGTAACGTCGAGGACCGTGAGACAAATGTCTCCGATACCACTTATGATACGAATTACGTATGTAAGTGTACGTAAAGCGTATAAAATGCAATGGAAGATTATCACGTTTTTACAAGTATCAAAGTATCAACAAAAATAAAAGGTGGTGGCCGAAATTATATGGTTTTCGGCCCTGAGGTAGGATAGTGTATGGATTTGAATGTGTTTTATCGAATTAGACCTATAACTCGATAAAGATAATCTCTCCTCAAGACCTATTGAGAATTGATCAAGTTATAATTCGAGACGCGTCGAAATAATAACCAAGGTTTTGTTGAACTCGTTCAACGTATATTTCAAGAGAAATACAATGTTATTAATTTTCAAGATGCTTACAAATACAACATGAACTACTATATATAGTAGTATACAACCATAAGGAAATAAAACAAAACAAAAAAATGAAACTTCCTAACATGCTTCGGCCGAACCATCCAAGGGTGTGGGGGAGGAGATCATGAAGATTTTGGACAAGATATGATATCAAATCTTCAAGCATCTTGGACTTATTAGGGGTGACTTTGACATGAAGAAAAGGCTTGATGAAAGTCTTCACCAAGGGATATGTTTTTCGGCCGATTTCAAGGATGTGGGTAGGAGGAGATCTTCAAGATTTTGTGTAAGATATGAAGACAAACATGAGTCCCTTTCAAGCATGCTTTGGCCGAAAATTCCATGCTTTTGGACCAATTTCGTCGTCATGTTTTACGTTACTCCAGTTCCGATTAATAACGTAACTCCAATTTGTATGTTCTTCTCGCCCAAGTATGATGATGCGTGGGCGTGTAACTTTATATCGTCGTTGATGTCGATTTTTATTGATTCTTCTTCGGTTGGAATAGTTGATATCGTATCAATGTAGTACGTCCCGATCAAATAACCAAGGTCTTCCCAACAACACGTGGCATGCGTCCATCGGTAGTACATCGCATATAATATCATCACCGTACCAACCCATGGTGAGTCCGACCTTCACTTGTCTTGATACTTTCACTTTATTTCCATCATCGAGCCAATGGAGTGCATACGGCTTTGGATGAGCCGTAGTGGTTAGTCCGAGCTTCGAAACCATCTCGCTTGATGCCACGTTTGTACAACTTCCACCGTCAATGATCAAGCTACACCATTTTTCTCCGACAAGACACTTCGTGTGAAAGATTTGATCTCGTTGTTCTATGTCACTCGGGCCTACCTTTGTTTGTAACATGCAAAGGACGAGGTTCGTGTCATAGTTCGGGGCATCGTATGCCTCGCAATCTTCTTCTTCTTCGTCGGCTTCCAAGTTAAAGACATCTCCAATTCTTTCTTCTTCGGCTAGTAACTCTTCTCGGACGGCTATGGCTTCTCGTAACGTCACTATTCTTCGATTTGGACAAGCACTTTGATAGTGTCCAAATCCTTGACATTTGAAACACCGAACTTTAGGTAAACTTGTTTCCTTTGGTGTGAGAGGAGTTTTTGGAATGGTAGTAACGGGTGGATTTACCGTGACAGTTTTTGGAAATGAGCTAGAACTCGTGCCAAAGTTGGTATTTCCGAACTTCGGTGGGAATTCGGGTTTTGAAAATTTTGCCTTGTTTTGAGTTTCCAACTTTATGCAAAGCCCGCACAAAGTATCAAAGTCGGAATAGGGGTAGAGTTCCACGGAATTAGCAATGTTTCTATTCAAGCCTCGTAAGAAACGGGACATCCGTAATTCTTCGCTCTCTTCAAGTTCTCCCATCAAGGATAAGTTTTCAAACTCTTCGATGTATTCTCCGACACTTAGCTTTCCTTGTGTGAGGTCCGAAATTTTTCGATATAAACTTAACTTGTGTGTAGCCGGGACATATCTCTTACGTAGTTTCTTTTCTAGAGAATCCCACGAACGTATCTTTTCCTTACCGGTACGAACTCGTTGTGTATTCATTCGTTCAAACCAAAGGGAAGCTCCCTTTCCAAGTTTGAGAATCGCGTACTTGCATCTTTTCTCGTTATCAAGGTCCTTGAACTCAAACATTCGTTCAATTTTCCTTTCCCACTCCAAATAAGTCTCGGGGTCGGTGCCGCCTACAAACTCCGGAAGTTCGCTTGTGATACGATATCAACTATTCCAATCGAAGAAGAGTCAATAAAAATCGACATCAACGACGATACAAATTTGCATGACCATGCATCACCATTCTTGGGCGAAAAGAACACGCGGATTGGAGTTACGTTATTAATCGGAACTAACATGATGACAAAATCGGTCCAAAGCATGGAATTTTCGGCCAAAGCATGCTTGAAAGGGACTCATGTTTGTCTTCATATCTTACACAAAATCTTGAAGATCTCCTCCTCCCCACAAATTGGCCGAAACATGATCCCTTGATGAAGACTTTCATCAAACTTTTTCTACATGTCAAAGTCATCCATGATTTAGTCCAAGATGCTTGAAGATTGTTATCTTGTCCAAGATCTCCTCCTCCCCCACACCATTTGACATCTCGGCCGAAGCATGCTAGGAAGGAGATTGATAGTTCGTTTTTTTCTTGTTTTTTTATGTCCTTATCTTTTGTATACTACTATATATAGTAGTTCATTTGGTGATTGTAAGCACTTTGAAAATTAATAACATTGTATTTCTCTTGAAATATACGTTGAACGAGTTCAACAAAACCTTGGTTATTATTTCGACGCGTCTCGAATTTTAACTTGATCAATTCTCAATAGGTCTTGAGGAGAGATTATCTTTATCGAGTTATAGGTCTAATTCGATAAAACACATTCAAATCCATACACTATCCTACCTCACGGCCGAAAACCATATCATTTCGGCCACCACCTTTTATTTTTGATCGATATTTCGATACTTGTAAAAACGTAATAATCTTCCGTTGTATTTCATACGCTTTACGTACACTTACATACGTAATTCGTATCATAAGTGGTATCAGAGACATTTGTCTCACGGTTCCCGACGTTATTCAAGAAGATGGCATTCACCGATGAAGAAGTAGCCCAATTGCGTGACGTTCTTCGAGGCTTGCCGGAGCCCCGAATCCATGCACAACGAGGATACGACGCCATGCATGCACCACGACATGCTGATGAATTCAAGACAAGCGAACTTCCGGAGTTCGTAGGCTGCACCGATCCCGAGACTTATTTGGAGTGGGAAAGGAAAATTGAACGAATGTTTGAGTTCAAGGACCTCGATGACGAGATACGATGCAAGTACGCGATTCTCAAACTTGGAAAGGGAGCTTCCCTTTGGTTTGAACGAATGAAGACACAACGAGTTCGTGCCGGTAAGGAAAAGATACGTTCGTGGAATTCTCTAAAAAAGAAACTACGTAAGAGATATATCCCGGCTACACACAAGTTGAGTTTGTATCGAAAAATTTCTGACCTCACGCAAGGAAAGCTAAGTGTAGAAGAATACATCGAGGAGTTTGAAAACTTATCCTTGATGGGAGAACTTGAAGAAAGCGAAGAATTACGGATGTCCCGTTTCCTACGAGGCTTGAATAAAAAACATTGCTAATTCCGTGGAACTCTACCCCTATTCCGACTTTGATACTTTGTGCGGACTTTGCATAAAGTTGGAAACTCAAAACAAGACAAAATTTTCTAAACCCGAATTCCCACCTAAATTCGGAAATACCAACTTTGGCACGAGTCCTAGCTCGTTTCCAAAAACTGTCACGACAAGTCCATCCGTTACTACCATTCCAAAAACTCCTATCACACCAAAGGAAACAAGCTTATCTAAAGTTCGGTGTTTCAAATGTCAAGGATTTGGACACTATCAAAGTGCTTGTCCAAATCGGAGAATAGTGACGTTACGAGAAGCCATAGCCGTCCGAGAAGAGTTACTAGCCGAAGAAGACATAATTGGAGACGTCTTTAACTTGGAAGCCGACGAAGAAGAAGAAGATTGCGAGGCATACGATGCCCCGAATTATGACACGAACCTCGTCCTTCGCATGTTACAAACGAAGGCGGCCCCGAGTGACATAGAACAACGAGATCAAATCTTTCACATGAAGTGTCGTGTCGGAGAAAAATGGTGTAGCTTGATCATTGACGGTGGAAGTTGTACAAACGTGGCATCAAGCGAGATGGTCTCGAAGCTCGGACTAACCACTATGGCTCATCCAAAGCCGTATGCACTCCATTGGCTCGATGATGGAAATAAGGTGAAAGTATCAAGACAAGTGAGGGTCGGACTCACCATGGGTTCGTATGGTGATGATATTATATGCGATGTACTTGATACGAATTCTCCGGGGAGAGGCGGATACGTATCGTTCGGAGTATATGTAGGAATATTGTAGCGGAAGTCTTTTTACGAATATGGTGTTTTTGGATGTATTTTGTGATGTAATATCGAATATGACGAGGAAAATACGAACAAATGGAAAATAGAAGTAATATCGGAAAAGTGATAATATCGATCAGGAAGACCTGTACGATCAAGAACAAGGGTTTATCGAATTAGACCTATAATTCGATAAGGTGATTTCTTCCCAAGACCTATTGAGAATCAATCGGATTAATATTCGAAAACGCGTCGAATAAAAATCAAGTTTCGGTAAAAATCATTTACCAAGGATAGAAACACAAAGTGTATTCTTTCACATTCAAATTCATAATACTCTCTATATTACAATGCTTATACAAGCTATATATAGCAAACCTCAAGTCTACCTAAAAGTTAAAGAAAATAATTCAAAGATTACAAAATCTTTGAATAATCAAAACAAATCAAATAAAATAAGAAAAAGAAACATACATCACAAAACATGGGAACACAATCCCTAAAATAAGTAAAGAAAGGAAAAGAGAAGACAAAACACACAAAAATCAGCAATTAAAAAAGTAGGGTGCCGGACACACGGGCCGTGTCGCTTGACACGGCCGCGGCGCGCATCTCTGGCCGATGACTTCGGCCGTGTCCGATCGACACGGTCGCGGAGCTGGTCGTCCGGCAATGACTCGTCCGACGATGACTCGGCAGGCGCGGCGCAGCGAGGACGTTTAGCGGAGACTCGGCACGGCGCGCGCGGCGACAAGGCGGCTTCGGCCGTGTGGCGTGACAAGGACTTTTGGCATGACTCGATCGTGTCCTGGAACACGTTCGGGCGTCAGGGAAGTGGGTTCCGTTAGTTGTGGGCGAGTAGGACTCGACCGTGTCTCCTGGCACGGTCGTGTTCGGTGGCAGCGACCTTAGGCCATTCGGACGAGCAAGACTCGACTGTTCGGACGACACGGTCGAGTCCGGCCAGCGATGCTCGGCATTTTCCGGCGGCGTGACTTTTCCGTGATTTGGATATTTTCCGGCCGGGTGGACATTTCCGGCAGGTTGGACATTCTTTTTACGTCTTATGTCCGTTTTCTCGCCTAAAAATGTCGTCGTATGTGCAGGACGTGTCGTAAGGCCATTTATGTCGATCCGTGCTTCGTTTTCTTTATTTGGACTACTCAATTTCGTATCAGTACTACCAATGGACGCATGCCACGTGTTGTTGGGAAGACCTTGGTTATTTGATCGGGACGTACTACATCGAGGGAGGAGCAACGAATATGAGTTACGTGAAAAAGGTAAAAAAATTGTTCTTAAACCTATGTCACCTCAAGCTATCCGAACAATGAGTTCAAAAAAAGTCGAAGGGCCGAAGCTCACGATGTTTGCAAACGAAAAGGAAGTCGAACATGCCATTGACGATGGCGAACGTATTTATTTGATGATGATCAAAGAAACCCGAAACCTTGCTACAAAATCACAACACGAAGAAGAGATAGATACACTGTTGCACGAGTTCACGGATGTTTTTCCCGAAGACTTGCCGGTGGGATTACCACCTATCCGCGAAATCGAACACCAAATTGATCTTATACCAGGAGCTCCATTACCGAATAAAGCGGCGTATCGTTGTAATCCCGAAAAAACCAAAGAACTACAACGTCAAATTGATGAGCTCATGAGTCACGGATATGTCCGAGAAAGTTTAAGTCCGTGTGCGGTTCCAGTCCTACTTGTACCAAAAAAAGACGGATCATAGCGAATGTGCATTGACAGTAGACCCATGAATAACATCACCGTCAAGTATCGGTTCCCCATCCCGAGACTAGACGACATGTTAGACGAGTTGCATGGCTCGGTTATATTTTCAAAAGTTGATTTACGGAGCGGATACCATCAAATTCGCATGCGAGAGGGAGACGAATGGAAGACGGCATTTAAAACAAAGAATGGACTTTACGAGTGGGTTGTGATGCCATTCGGCCTCACTAATGCCCCGAGCACTTTCATGAGATTGATAAACTAGGTTCTTAAACCTTTCTTGGGAAAGTTTGTTGTCGTATACTTAGACAACATTTTAATCTACAGTCGATCCTTAGAGGAGCATCTTGAACACTTGCGGCACGTGTTTGAAACTCTAAGGAAACAGAAACTTTATGGAAAGCGGGAGAAGTGTACTTTGCTAGTCGAGAGTCTTGTCTTTCTCAGCTATGTCGTTTCTAAATAAGGAGTTTCGGTGGATCAAGAGAAAATCGTGGCAATCAAGTCTTGGCCGACACCAAAAACTATCACGGAGGTACGATCATTTCATGGCCTCGCTTCTTTTTACCGACGATTCATACGGGACTTTAGTACCATCTCCAGTCCGATCACGGAGTGTCTTAAAAAAGGAACATTTGCATGGAACGAGACTGCCCAAAAGGCTTTTGAAAAATTAAAAGAAAAGTTATGTGAAGCACCGATTTTAACGTTACCCGATTTTTCACAACCATTTGAGGTGGAATGCGACGCTAGTGGAGTTGGAATCAGGGCAGTACTTATTCAAGGAGGCTGCCCCATCGCCTATTTTTCGGAAAAGTTAAGTGGTGCTCGAGTTAATTATTGTACTTACGACAAAGAGTTCTATGCTATCGTGAGAGCACTCGATCATTGGAGTCACTATTTACGTTCGAAACATTTCGTGTTGCATTCGGATCACGAGTCGTTGAAATACATTAACGGGCAAAGCAAGCTAAGTCCGAGGCATGCAAAATGAGTGGAATTTTTGCAATCTTTTCACTTTTCATCCAAGTACAAAGACGATAAGAGTAATATAGTGGCGGATGCACTATCAAGACGGTATGCCTTACTTTCTATTCTAGATGTTCGTTTGTTGGGGTTCGAGACTTTGAAAGATCATTACATTGACGATTTGGATTTCGGAGAAATTTTCACCCGTTGTAAAGTCGGCCCGTACGAAGAATTTATTTTACAGGATGGCTTTCTTTTCAAAGGAAATAAACTATGTGTGCCGAAGCATACAATTCGGGAATTACTAGTTCGGGAGGCGCACGGAGGAGGACTAGCCGGTCATTTCGGTTCGGCTAAAACCGTAGAAGTGCTAAAGGAGCATTTCTTTTGGCCAAAGATGTATGGTGACGTAAGCACAATTGTGAGTAAATGCGTCACTTGTCACATGATGAAAAGTTCGTTCAAGCCAAGTACATACATGCCGTTGTCAATACCTTTGCGACCATGGGAGGATGTCTTGATGGATTTTATTGTTGCTTTACCTCGTACTCAACGGGGCAAAGACTCGATCATGGTGGTCGTCGACCGTTTTTCAAAAATGGCTCACTTTATAGCATGCCACAAAACCGATGATGCAAGCAATGTGGCGGACTTATATTTCCGAGAAATAGTTCGTTTACACGGAGTTCCGAAAACTATCGTGTCGGATCGAGATTCTAAATTCCTAAGTTACTTTTGGAATACTTTATGGAGAAAAGTGGGAACTAAACTTCTATTCAGTACTTCACATCACCCACAAACCGATGGACAAACCGAGGTGACTAATCGAACCTTGAGAGCATTATTGCGAGGATTGGTGAACAAAACACAGAAAGATTGGGACGTCAAACTTGCACATGCGGAATTCGCATACAACCGATCACCCGGCTTCGCCACGGCCCATTCACCTTTTGAAGTAGTGTACGGGATAAATCCACACATACCATTGGATTTGATTCTCTTGCCGAGCGACGAATTGGTTCACAAAGACGCAGAATCAAAACTCAAGTCAATGATGAAGTTACATGAAAATGTACGAGAGCGAATTAAAGAAGTGAATGAAATTTACAAACGGAAGTCGAACAAAAATAAAAAATCGAGATTATTTGATGTTGGCGACTTAGTTTGGATACATTTGAGGAAAGAACTATTCCCAAACAAACGCAAGAACAAATTAATGCCGAGAGCCGAAGGTCCGTACAAAATTGTGGGAAAAGTGAACGACAATGCTTACAAAGTAGAACTTCCGGGCGAATACGGAGTACACGCAACTTTCAACGTAGGCGATCTCTCGCCTTACCTTGACGACGATGGTATTACGGAATTGAGGTCAATTCCTTTCAAAGAGGGAGGGAATGATACGATATCAACTATTTCAATCGAAGAAGAGTCAATAAAAATCGACATCAACGACGATACAAATTTGCATGACCATGCATCACCATACTTGGGCGAAAAGAACACGCGGATTGGAGTTACGTTATTAATCGGAACTGGAGTAACGTAAAACATGACGATGAAATCGGTCCAAAGCATGGAATTTTCGGCCAAAGCATGCTTGAAAGGGACTCATGTTTGTCTTCATATCTTACACAAAATCTTGAAGATCTCCTCCTCCCCACAAATCGGCCGAAACATGATCCCTTGATGAAGACTTTCATCAAACTTTTTCTACATGTCAAAGTCATCCATGATTTAGTCCAAGATGCTTGAAGATTGTTATCTTGTCCAAGATCTCCTCCTCCCCCACACCATTTGACATCTCGGCCGAAGCATGCTAGGAAGGAGATTGATAGTTCGTTTTTTTCTTGTTTTTTTTATGTCCTTATCTTTTGTATACTACTATATATAGTAGTTCATTTGGTGATTGTAAGCACTTTGAAAATTAATAACATTGTATTTCTCTTGAAATATACGTTGAACGAGTTCAACAAAACCTTGGTTATTATTTCGACGCGTCTCGAATTTTAACTTGATCAATTCTCAATAGGTCTTGAGGAGAGATTATCTTTATCGAGTTATAGGTCTAATTCGATAAAACACATTCAAATCCATACAGTATCCTACCTCACGGCCGAAAACCATATCATTTCGGCCACCACCTTTTATTTTTGATCGATATTTCGATACTTGTAAAAACGTAATAATCTTCCGTTGTATTTCATACGCTTTACGTACACTTACATACGTAATTCGTATCATAAGTGGTATCAGAGACATTTGTCTCACGGTTCCCGACGTTATTCAAGAAGATGGCATTCACCGATGAAGAAGTAGCCCAATTGCGTGACGTTCTTCGAGGCTTGCCGGAGCCCCGAATCCTTGCACGACGAGGATACGACGCCATGCATGCACCACGACATGCTGATGAATTCAAGACAAGCGAACTTCCGGAGTTCGTAGGCGGCACCGATCCCGAGACTTATTTGGAGTGGGAAAGGAAAATTGAACGAATGTTTGAGTTCAAGGACCTCGATGACGAGATACGATGCAAGTACGCGATTCTCAAACTTGGAAAGGGAGCTTCCCTTTGGTTTGAACGAATGAAGACACAACGAGTTTGTGCCGGTAAGGAAAAGATACGTTCGTGGAATTCTCTAAAAAAGAAACTACGTAAGAGATATATCCCTGCTACACACAAGTTGAGTTTGTATCGAAAAATTTCTGACCTCACGCAAGGAAAGCTAAGTGTAGAAGAATACATCGAGGAGTTTGAAAACTTATCCTTGATGGGAGAACTTGAAGAAAGCGAAGAATTACGGATGTCCCGTTTCCTATGAGGCTTGAATAAAAACATTGCTAATTCCGTGGAACTCTACCCCTATTCCGACTTTGATACTTTGTGCGGACTTTGCATAAAGTTGGAAACTCAAAACAAGACAAAATTTTCTAAACCCGAATTCCCACCTAAATTCGGAAATACCAACTTTGTCACGAGTCCTAGCTCGTTTCCAAAAACTGTCATGACAAGTCCATCCGTTACTACCATTCCAAAAACTCCTATCACACCAAAGGAAACAAGCTTATCTAAAGTTCGGTGTTTCAAATGTCAAGGATTTGGACACTATCAAAGTGCTTGTCCAAATCGGAGAATAGTGACGTTACGAGAAGCCATAGCCGTCCGAGAAGAGTTACTAGCCGAAGAAGACAAAATTGGAGACGTCTTTAACTTGGAAGCCGACGAAGAAGAAGAAGATTGCGAGGCATACGATGCCCCGAATTATGACACGAACCTCGTCCTTCGCATGTTACAAACGAAGGCGGCCCCGAGTGACATAGAACAACGAGATCAAACCTTTCACACGAAGTGTCGTGTCGGAGAAAAATGGTGTAGCTTGATCATTGACGGTGGAAGTTGTACAAACGTGGCATCAAGCGAGATGGTCTCGAAGCTCGGACTAACCACTACGGCTCATCCAAAGCCGTATGCACTCCATTGGCTCGATGATGGAAATAAGGTGAAAGTATCAAGACAAGTGAGGGTCGGACTCACCATGGGTTCGTATGGTGATGATATTATATGTGATGTACTACCAATGGACGCATGCCACGTGTTGTTGGGAAGACCTTGGTTATTTGATCGGGACGTACTACATCGAGGGAGGAGCAACGAATATGAGTTACGTGAAAAAGGTAAAAAAATTGTTCTTAAACCTATGTCACCTCAAGCTATACGAACAATGAGTTCAAAAAAAGTCGAAGGGCCGAAGCTCACGATGTTTGCAAACGAAAAAGAAGTCGAACATGCCATTGACGATGGCGAACGTATTTATTTGATGATGATCAAAGAAACCCGAATCCTTGCTACAAAATCACAACACGAAGAAGAGATAGATACACTGTTGCACGAGTTCACGGATGTTTTTCCCGAAGACTTGCCGGTGGGATTACCACCTATCCGCGGAATCGAACACCAAATTGATCTTATACCAGGAGCTCCATTACCGAACAAAGCGGCGTATCGTTGTAATCCCGAAGAAACCAAAGAACTACAACGTCAAATTGATGAGCTCATGAGTCACGGATATGTCCGAGAAAGTTTAAGTCCGTGTGCGGTTCCAGTCCTACTTGTACCAAAAAAAGACGAATCATGGCGAATGTGCATTGTGATGAGCCGTGAATAACATCACCGTCAAGTATCGGTTCCCCATCCCGAGACTAGACGACATGTTAGACGAGTTGCATGGCTCGGTTATATTTTCAAAAGTTGATTTACGGAGCGAATACCATCAAATTCGCATGCGAGAGGGAGACGAATGGAAGACGGCATTTAAAACAAAGAATGGACTTTACGAGTGGGTTGTGATGCCATTCGGCCTCACTAATGCGCCGAGCACTTTCATGAGATTGATAAACGAGGTTCTTAAACCTTTCTTGGGAAAGTTTGTTGTCGTATACTTAGACGACATTTTAATCTACAGTCGATCATTAGAGGAGCATCTTGAACACTTGCGGCACGTGTTTGAAACTCTAAGGAAACAGAAACTTTATGGAAAGCGGGAGAAGTGTACTTTCCTAGTCGAGAGTCTTGTCTTTCTCGGCTATGTCATTTCTAAATAAGGAGTTTCGGTGGATCAAGAGAAAATCGCGGCAATCAAGTCTTGGCCGACACCAAAAACTATCACGGAGGTACGATCATTTCATGGCCTCGCTTCTTTTTACCGACGATTCATACGGGACTTTAGTACCATCTCCAGTCCGATCACGGAGTGTCTTAAAAAAGGAACATTTGCATGGAACGAGACTGCCCAAAAGGCTTTTGAAAAATTAAAAGAAAAGTTATGTGAAGCACCGATTTTAACGTTACCCGATTTTTCACAACCATTTGAAGTGGAATGCGATGCTAGTGGAGTTGGAATCGGGGCAGTACTTATTCAAGGAGGCCGCCCCATCGCCTATTTTTCGGAAAAGTTAAGTGGTGCTCGAGTTAATTATTGTACTTACGACAAAGAGTTCTATGCTATCGTGAGAGCACTCGATCATTGGAGTCACTATTTACGTTCGAAACATTTCGTGTTGCATTCGGATCACGAGTCATTGAAATACATTAACGAGCAAAGCAAGCTAAGTCTGAGGCATGCAAAATGGGTGGAATTTTTGCAATCTTTTCACTTTTCATCCAAGTACAAAGACGGTAATAGTAATATAGTGGCGGATGCACTATCAAGACGGTATGCCTTACTTTCTATTCTAGATGTTCGTTTGTTGGGGTTCGAGACATTGAAAGATCATTACATTGACGATTTGGATTTCGGAGAAATTTTCACCCGTTGTAAAGCCGGCCCATACGAAGAATTTATTTTACAGGATGGATTTCTTTTCAAAGGAAATAAACTATGTGTGCCGAAGCATACAATTCGGGAATTACTAGTTCGGGAGGCGCACGAGGAGGACTAGCCGGTCATTTTGGTTCGGCTAAAACCGTAGAAGTGCTAAAGGAGCATTTCTTTTGGCCAAAGATGTATGGTGACGTAAGCACAATCGTGAGTAAATGCGTCACTTGTCACATGATGAAAAGTTCGTTCAAGCCAAGTACATACATGCCGTTGCCAATACCTTTGCGACCATGGGAGGATGTCTCGATGGATTTTATTGTTGCTTTACCTCGTACTCAACGGGGCAAAGACTCGATCATGGTGGTCGTCGACCGTTTTTCAAAAATGGCTCACTTTATAGCATGCCACAAAACCGATGATGCAAGCAATGGGCGGACTTATATTTCCGAGAAATAGTTCGTTTACACGGAGTTCCGAAAACTATCGTGTCGGATCGAGATTCTAAATTCCTAAGTTACTTTTGGAATACTTTATGGAGAAAAGTGGGAACTAAACTTCTATTCAGTACTTCACATCACCCACAAACCGATGGACAAACCGAGGTGACTAATCGAACCTTGGGAGCATTATTGCGAGGATTGGTGAACAAAACACAGAAAGATTGGGACGTCAAACTTGCACATGCGGAATTCGTATACAACCGATCACCCGGCTTCCCCACGGCCCATTCACCTTTTGAAGTAGTGTACGGGATAAATCCACACATACCATTGGATTTTATTCTCTTGCCGAGCGATGAATTGGTTCACAAAGACGCAGAATCAAAACTCAAGTCAATGATGAAGTTACATGAAAAGGTACGAGAGCGAATTAAAGAAGTGAATGAAATTTACAAACGGAAGTCGAACAAAAATAAAAAATCGATATTATTTGATGTTGGCGACTTAGTTTGGATACATTTGAGGAAAGAACGATTCCCAAACAAACGCAAGAACAAATTAATGCAGAGAGCCGAAGGTCCGTACAAAATTGTGGGAAAAGTGAACGACAATGCTTACAAAGTAGAACTTCCGGGCGAATACGGAGTACACGCAACTTTCAACGTAGGCGATCTCTCGCCTTACCTTGACGACGATGGCATTACGGAATTGAGGTCAATTCCTTTCAAAGAGGGAGGGACTGATACGATATCAACTATTCCAATCGAAGAAGAGTCAATAAAAATCGACATCAATGACGATACAAATTTGCATGACCATGCATCACCATACTTGGGCGAAAAGAACACGCGGATTGGAGTTACGTTATTAATCGGAACTGGAGTAACGTAAAACATGACGACGAAATCGGTCCAAAGCATGGGATTTTCGGCCAAAGCATGCTTGAAAGGGACTCATGTTTGTCTTCATATCTTACACAAAATCTTGATGATCTCCACCTCCGCACAAATCGGCCGAAACATGATCCCTTGATGAAGACTTTCATCAAACTTTTTCTACATGTCAAAGTCATCCATGATTTAGTCCAAGATGCTTGAAGATTGTTATCTTGTCCAAGATCTCCTCCTCCCCCACACCATTTGACATCTCGGCCGAAGCATGCTAGGAAGGAGATTGATAGTTCGTTTTTTTTCTTGTTTTTTTTATGTCCTTATCTTTTGTATACTACTATATATAGTAGTTCATTTGGTGATTGTAAGCACTTTGAAAATTAATAACATTGTATTTCTCTTGAAACATACGTTGAACGAGTTCAACAAAACCTTGGTTATTATTTCGACGCGTCTCGAATTTTAACTTGATCAATTCTCAATAGGTCTTGAGGAGAGATTATCTTTATCGAGTTATAGGTCTAATTCGATAAAACACATTCAAATACATACACTATCCTACCTCACGGCCGAAAACCATATCATTTCGGCCACCACCTTTTATTTTTGATCGATATTTCGATACTTGTGAAAACGTAATAATCTTCCGTTGTATTTCATACGCTTTACGTACACTTACATACGTCATTCGTATCAGCTTGTCTTGAATTCATCCGCATGTTGTGGTGCATGCATGGCGTCGTATCCTCGTCGTGCATGGATTCGGGGCTCCGGCAAGCCTCGAAGAACGTCACGCAATTTGGCTACTTCTTCATCGGTGAATGCCATCTTCTTGAGTAACGTCGAGGACCGTGAGACAAATGTCTCTGATACCACTTATGATACGAATTACGTATATAAGTGTACGTAAAGCGTATAAAATGCAACGGAAGATTATCACGTTTTTACAAGTATCAAAGTATGAACAAAAATAAAAGGTGGTGGCCGAAATTATATGGTTTTCGGCCGTGAGGTAGGATAGTGTATGGATTTGAATGTGTTTTATCGGATTAGACCTATAACTCGATAAAGATAATCTCTCCTCAAGACCTATTGAGAATTGATCAAGTTATAATTCGAGACGCGTCGAAATAATAACCAAGGTTTTGTTGAACTCGTTCAACGTATATTTCAAGAGAAATACAATGTTAATAATTTTCAAGATGCTTACAAATACAACATGAACTACTATATATAGTAGTATACAACCATAAGAAAATTAAACAAAACAAAAAAAATGAAACTTCCTAACATGCTTCGGCCGAACCATCCAAGGGTGTGGGGGAGGAGATCATGAAGATTTTGGACAAGATATGATATCAAATCTTCAAGCATCTTGGACTTATTAGGGGTGACTTTGACATGAAGAAAAGGCTTGATGAAAGTCTTCACCAAGGGATATGTTTTTCGGCCGATTTCAAGGATGTGGGGAGGAGGAGATCTTCAAGATTTTGTGTAAGATATGAAGACAAACATGAGTCCCTTTCAAGCATGCTTTGGCCAAAAATTCCATGCTTTTGGACCGATTTTGTCGTCATGTTTTACGTTACTCCAGTTCCGATTAATAACGTAACTCCAATTTGTGTGTTCTTCTCGCCCAAGTATGATGATGCGTGGGCGTGTAACTTTGTATCGTCGTTAATGTCGATTTTTATTGATTCTTCTTCGATTGGAATAGTTGATATCGTATCAGGTGTCAAGACAAGTACGGGTCAACTTAACTATGGGATCATACGGAGACGATGTGTTATGTGACGTACTCCCGATGGACGCATGCCACGTACTTTTGGGATGACCATGGATGTTCGACCGAGATGTTTTACATCGAGGTCGGAGTAATGAATATGAATTACAAGATAAAGGAAAGAAGATTGTGCTCAAACCAATGGCCCCACAAGTTGTCCGTTCGATGAGTTCTAGTCGAGTGGAGAAACCGAAACTTACCATGCTTGCCAGCGAAAGAGAAATGGAACATGCCATTAATGACGGGGAGCGAGTATATTTGGTGATGTTTAAAGAGACACGGGGCGAGGACATGGGAGTACAAAACGGAGGAGAGTTAGATGTGTTGTTACGTGAATTTGAGGATGTTTTTCCCGAAGAATTATTGTCGAGTTTACCACCTATTCGCGGTATCGAACACCAAATCGATCTTATACTGGGAGCACCACTTCCTAATAAAGCCGCGTATAGATGTAATCTCGAGGAGACGAAGGAATTACAAAGACAAGTCGAGGAGCTTTTGGACCGCGGGTATGTCCGGGAGAGTTTGAGTCTGAGTGCGGTTCCGGTCTTACTTGTCCCTAAGAAAGATGGTTCTTGGCGGATGTGCGTGGATAGTCGGGCCGTGAACAATATCACCGTCAAGTATCGGTTCCCTATCCCGAGACTTGATGATATGTTAAACGAACTACATGGTTCGGTGATCTTTTCAAAAGTTGATTTACGAAGCGGATATCATCAAATCCGAATGCGAGAAGGTGATGAGTGGAAAACGGCCTTCAAAATGAAAAATGGATTATATGAATGGACCGTTACGCTGTTCGGTCTTACAAATGCGCGTAGTACCTTCATGAGGTTGATGAACGAAGTGCTTAAACCATTCCTAGGGAAGTTCGTGGTGGTATATCTGGATGACATTCTAATCTATAGTCAATCACTACAAGAATATTTCGGGCATTTAAGGCTAATCTTCGAAACCTTGAGGGACCGAAAATTATATGGAAAAAAAGAGAAGTGTTCGTTCCTAGTCGAAAGTATAGTCTTTCTTGGCTGTGTCGTTTCGAAGGACGGGGTGGTGGTTGATCAAACAAAAATCGAAGCGATTAAATCTTGGCCGACCCCTACGACCGTGACGGAAGTGAGGTCATTTCACGGACTTGCTTCTTTTTACCGGAGGTTTATTCGAGACTTCAGCACCATTTCAAGTCCGATAATGGAGTGTTTAAAAAAGGGACCATTTGTATGGAACGGGGCTGCCCAAGGAGCTTTCGAGAAGTTAAAGGCCAAATTATGCAAAGTACCGATTCTGACACTACCCGATTTTTCTCAACCATTCGAAGTTGAGTGTGATGATAGCGGAGTTGGAATTGGAGCGGTTCTTATTCAAGGTAAACGACCTATCACTTACTTTTCGGAGAAGTTGAACGGAGCTCGATTGAATTATTGTACTTACGATAAAGAATTCTATGCTATCGTACGGGCCCTTGATCATTGGAGTCATTACTTACGGACGAAGCATTTTATTCTACACTCGGATCACGAATCATTGAAGTACATTAACGGGCAACATAAACTGAGTCCGAGGCATGCCAAGTGGGTGGAATTCCTACAATCATTTCACTTTTCATCCATGTACAAAGAGGGTAAAAGCAATGTCGTTGCGGATGTGTTATCTAGGAGGTATGCCTTACATTCTAATCTGGAGGTTCGGTTACTTGGTTTCGAAATGCTGAAGGAGTGTTATGAAAATGATGAGGATTTTGGAGAAATTTTTACTCGTTGCAAATCTGGTCCGTTCGGGGAGTTCATGTTACAAGATGATTTCCTATTTAAAGGGAATAGGCTATGCGTTCCAAAACAGGCAGTTCGGGAATTATTGGTTCGGGAGGCTCACGGAGGAGGCTTAGCGGGTCATTTTGGCACGGCTAAATCATTGGAAGTACTAAAAGAACATTTCTTTTGGCCCAAATTGCTAAAAGACGTTTACATTGTTTTAAGCAAATGCGTAACATGTCACATCTCAAAGAGTTCGTTCAAACCGGGATCGTATATGCCTCTACTGGTTCCAGAAAGACCATGGGAAGATGTATCCATGGATTTTATCGTCGCTTTACCCCGTATTCAATGAGGTAAAGATGCTATTATGGTGGTTGTTGATCGGTTCTCAAAAATGGCTCATTTCGTGGCTTGCCATAAAACCGACGACGCAAGCAATGTGGCCAACTTATACTTCCGAGAGGTGGTTCGTTTACATGGAGTTCCGAAGACTATTGTTTCGGATCGGGATTCGAAATTCCTTAGCTATATTTGGAATACTTTATGGAGGAAAGTGGGAACGAAGCTCTTATTTAGCACTTCGCACCATCCTCAAACCGATGGTTAAACCGAGGTCACAAATCGAACGTTAGGAACGTTGTTGCGAGGACTTGTGAATAAAATGCAAAAGGATTGGGACGTGAAACTTGCTCATGCGGAATTTGCCTATAACAGATCCCCTACACATGCTACGGCACATTCTCCCTTTGAAGTCGTTTACGGGTTAAATCCTTATATACCCTTAGACTTGATTCCGTTGCCGAAGGACGAGTTGATACACAAAGATGCGGAATCTAAACTTAAATCGATGATCAAGCTGCACGAACAAATACATGATCGAATCAAAGAGGTGAATGACGCATACAAACGGAAATCCAACAATCACAGAAAACCGAGACTATTTGAAGTAGGCGACTTGGTTTGGGTACACTTAAGAAAAGAGAGATTTCCTAGCAAACGCAAGAACAAACTTATGCCGAGGGCCGATGGACCTTACAAAATCGTGGGTAAGGTGAACGACAATGCGTATAAAGTAGAACTTCCGGGCGATTATGGGGTACACGCCACTTTTAACGTGGGCGATCTATCTCCTTACCTTGACGACGAGGGAATCACTGAATTGAGGTCAATTCCTTCAAAGGGGGGGGGGGGGGATGATGCGATTGTGACATCTCCAAACGAAGTAAGAATTGACGTAGGTGACGATACCACGTTGCATGCACATGCACCTACGTATTTCAGTGAGAAAACAAATGCGGAAATGGGAACAATCTTAATAATCGGAACTGGGATAACTTAGACGTATCAAAGCATGCATACGTATGCATGTTCATGCATACAAAATCGGCCATATTAGGGGGAAGATTTCGGCCGATTTGATGAAGGATCCATGAAGGATCTTTGTCCCCACTACTTTTGATACGAAATACGTAAGTAATGCGTATAAAACACAACGGAAGATTATCACGTTTACAATATTGATCAATATTACAAAGGAGATGGACGAATTTAATGGGATTCGGCCGTGATGTAGTATGATGTACGGAGTTTGGTGTGTTTTATCGAACTAGACCTATAACTCGATAAAAAGGTAATCTCTTCTCAAGACCTTTTGAGAATTGATCAAGTTAAAATCTCGAGACGCGTCGAAACAATAACTAAAGTTTGTTGAACTCGTTCAACGTATATTTCAAAGGAAATACAAGGTTTATTATGATTCAAGATGATTTACAAATACAACGAGCACTACTATATATAGTAGTCTCCAACCGTAAGAAAATACAACAAAACGAGAAATGAAACTTCCTAGCAACTTCCATTTCGGCCGAAAATCTAAGGTGAGATACCAAGTATCTTGGTGTTATTAGGTGAATAAGACATGAAGCAATCTTGGTCTTGATGGTGACATGAAGTAGAACAAAATATCATCCCTTGCACTTGCTTCCAAATCGGCCGATCTTTACCAAGGAGTGAGGAGGATTTTGTGAAGATTGATATCAACCTCTTTGGACTTATTAAGGTGAATAAGATATGAGAGACAATGACATGAAGAAGAAAATCTTCACTCCATCTTTATGTTTCGGCCGTTTGTGTCATGGTGGGGAAGGAGAAAATAACTTCATTATCTTGTCAAGATATGAAGTCAAATGAGGTCCCTTTCAAGCATGATATGGTCGATTTTTCATGCTTTCGGACCGGTTCCGTCGTCGAATTTTACGTTACTCCGATTCCGATTAACAACGTAACTCCAATCCGCGTATTCTTTTCTCCCAAGTATAATGATGCATGGCCATGCGTATCGTCGTGGACGTCGATTTTTATTGGAGCTTCTTCGATTGGAATATTAGATATCGTATCATTCCCTCCTTCTTTGAAAGGAATTGACCTCAATTCCGTAATGCCATCGTCGTCAAGGTAAGGCGAGAGATCACCTACGTTGAAAGTCGCGTGTACTCCGTATTCGCCTGGAAGTTCGACTTTGTATGCGTTGTCGTTCACTTTTTCCACAATTTTGTACGGACCCTCGGCTCTCGGCATCAATTTGTTCTTCCGTTTGCTTGGGAATCTTTCTTTTCTCAAATGTATCCAAACTAAGTCGCCAACTTTAAATAATCTCGCTTTTTTATTTTTGTTCGACTTCCGTTTGTAAATTTCATTCACTTCTTTAATCCGTTCCCGTATCTTTTCATGTAACTTCATCATTGACTTGAGTTTTGCTTCGGCGTCTTTGTGAACCAATTCGTTGCTCGGCAAGGGAATCAAGTCCAATGGCAAGTGCGGATTTAATCCGTATACTACTTCAAACGGTGAATGGGCCGTGGCATAACCGGGTGATCGGTTGTATGCGAATTCCGCATGAGCAAGTTTAACGTCCCAATCCTTCTGTGTTTTATTTACCAATCCTCGCAATAATGCTCCCAAGGTTCGATTAGTTACCTCGGTCTGTCCGTCGGTTTGTGGGTGATGTGAAGTACTGAATAGGAGTTTAGTACCGACTTTCCTCCATAAAGTATTCCAGAAGTAACTCAGAAATTTGGAATCTCGATCCGACACGATAGTTTTTGGAACTCCGTGTAAACGAACTACTTCCCGGAAGTACAAGTCCGCCACATTGCTTGCATCATCGGTTTTGTGGCATGCGATAAAGTGAGCCATTTTCGAAAAACGGTCGACGACCACCATGATTGAGTCTTTGCCTCGTTGAGTACGAGGTAAAGCCACAATAAAATCCATCGAGACATCCTCCCACGTGCGTAGCAGATGCGGCAATGGCATGTATGTACTCGACTTGAACGAACTTTTCATCATGTGACAAGTGACGCATTTACTCACGATTGTGCTTATGTCACCATACATCTTTGGCCAAAAGAAGTGTTCTTTTAGCACTTCTACAGTCTTGGTCGAGCCGAGGTGACCGGCTAGCCCTCCTCCGTGTGCCTCCCGAACTAGCAATTCCCGAATTGTATGTCTCGGCACACATAATTTATTCCCCTTGAAGAGAAAGCCATCCTGTAACACAAATTCCTCGTACGGGGCTGTTTTACAACGGTTAAAAATTTCCCCGAAGTCCAAATCGTCGCTGTAATGATCTTTCAAAGTCTCGAACCCCAACAAACGAACATCTAGCATCGACAGTAAGGCATACCGTCTCGATAGTGCATCCGCCACTATATTACTCTTCCCGTCTTTGTACTTGGATGAAAAGTGAAAAGATTGTAAAAATTCCACCCATTTTGCATGCCTCGGGCTTAGCTTACTTTGTCCGTTGATGTATTTTAATGACTCGTGATCCGAGTGCGGACGAAATGTTTGAACGTAGATAATGACTCCAATGATCGAGTGCTCTCACGATAGCATAGAACTCCTTGTCGTAAGTACAATAATTCACTCGGCGCCACTTAGTTTCTCCGAAAAATAGGCGATGGGACGGCCTCTTTGGATAAGCACTGCCCCGATTCCAACTCCGCTAGCGTCGCATTCCACCTCAAACGGTTGTGAAAAATCGGGTAACGTCAAAATCGGCGCTTCACATAATTTCCCCTTTAAATTTTCAAAAGCCTTTTGCGCCGCCTCGTTCCATGCAAAGGTTCCTTTTTTTAGACACTCCGTGATCGGACTGGAGATGGTGCTAAAGTCCCGTATGAATCGTCGGTAAAAAGAAGCGAGGCCATGAAATGATCGTACCTCCGTGATTGTTTTTGGGGTCGGCCACGACTTGATTGCCGCGATCTTCTCTTGGTCGACCGAAACTCCGTCTTTCGAAACAACATAGCCGAGAAAGACAAGACTCTCGACTAGGAAAGTACACTTCTCCCGTTTTCCATAAAGTTTTTGTTCCCTTAGCGTCTCAAATACGTACCGCAAATGTTCGAGATGCTCCTCTACGGATCGACTGTAGATCAAAATGTCGTCTAAGTATACGACAACAAACTTTCCCAAGAAAGGTTTAAGAACCTCGTTCATTAACCTCATAAAAGTGCTCGGGGCGTTCGTGAGGCCGAATGGCATCACAACCCATTCGTAAAGTCCATTCTTTGTTTTAAACGCCGTCTTCCATTCGTCTCCCTCTCGCATGCGGATTTGATGGTATCCGCTCCGTAAATCAACTTTGGAAAATATAGCCGAGCCATGTAACTCGTCCGGATGTCGTCTAGTCTCGGGATGGGGAACCGATACTTGACGGTGATGTTATTCACGGCTCTCTGTCAATACACATTCGCCATGTTCCGTCTTTTTTGGTACAAGTAGAACTGGAACCGCACACGGACTTAAACTTTCTCGGACATATCCGTGATTCATGAGTTCATCAATTTGACGTTGTAGTTCTTTGGTTTCTTCGGGATTACAACGATACGCCGCTTTGTTCGGTAATGGAGCTCCCGGTATAAGATCAATCTGGTGTTCAATTCCGCGGATAGGTGGTAATCTTAC
This sequence comes from Orobanche coerulescens, assembly GCA_033398695.1. Taxonomy (NCBI): domain Eukaryota; kingdom Viridiplantae; phylum Streptophyta; class Magnoliopsida; order Lamiales; family Orobanchaceae; genus Orobanche; species Orobanche coerulescens. Next base: position 366,772 of record JAWKAU010000111.1, on the reverse strand, counting down.
CGGCAAGTCTTCGGGAAATACGTCCGAAAACTCGTGTAATAGTGCATCTATCTCTTCCTCATGTTGCGATTTGGTGGCAAGATTTCGGACCTCTTTGATCATCATCAAATAAACACGTTCGCCATCATCAATGGCGTGTTCGACTTCTTTCTCGTTTGCAAACATCGTAAGTTTCGGTCCTTCGACTTTTTTCGAACTCATCGTCCGGATAGCTTGAGGTGACATAGGTTTAAGAACAATTTTTTTACCTTTGTCACGTAACTCATACTCGTTACTCCTCCTTCGATGTAGTACGTCCCGATCAAATAACCAAGGTCTTCCTAATAACACGTGACATGCGTCCATCGGTAGGACATCGCATGTAATATCATCGCCATACGAACCCATAGTGAGTCCGACCTTCACTTGCCTTGATACTTTCACCTTGTTTCCATCATCGAGCCAATGGAGTGCATACGGCTTAGGATGGGCCGTGGTGATCAAACCGAGTTTTGAGACCATCTCGCTTGATGCCACGTTTGTACAACTTCCACCGTCAATGATCAAGCTACACCATTTCTCTCCGACACGACACTTCGTGTGAAAGATTTGGTCTCGTTGTTCTTCGTCACTCGGGGCTGCCTTCGTTTGTAACATGCGAAGGACGAGGTTCGTGTCATAGTTCGGGGCATCGTATGCCTCGCATTCTTCTTCTTCTTCGCCAGCTTCTAAGTTAAAAACTTCTCCAATTCTTTCTTCTTCGGCTAGTAATTCTTCTCGGACGGCTATGGCTTCTCGTAACGTCACAATCCTCCGATTTGGACAAGCACTTTGATAGTGTCCAAATCCTTGACATTTGAAACACCGGACTTTAGATAGGCTTGTTTCTTTTGGTGTGATAGGAGTTTTTGGAATGGTAGTAACGGGTTGGCTTGTGGTGACAGGTTTTGGAAACGAGCTAGAACTCGCGCCAAAGTTGGTATTTCCGTATTTAGGTGGGAATTCGGGTTTAGAGAGTTTTGTTTTGTTTTGATTTTCCAAATTTATGCAAAGTCCGCATAAAGTATCAAAGTCGGAATAGGGGTAGAGTTCCACGGAATTAGCAATATTTTTGTTCAAACCTCGTAGGAAACGGGACATCCGCAATTCTTCGCTTTCTTCAAGTTCTCCCATCAAGGATAAGTTCTCAAACTCCTCGATGTACTCCTCGACACTTAGCTTTCCTTGCGTGAGGTCAGAAATTTTTCGATACAAGCTTAACTTGTGTGTAGCCGGGACATATCTTTTTCGTAGTTTCCTTTTTAGGGAATCCCACGAACGTACCTTCTCTTTTCCGGCACGAATTCTTTGTGTCTTCATCCGCTCAAACCAAAGGGAAGCTCCCTTTCCAAGTTTGAGAATCGCGTACTTGCAACGTACCTCGTCATTGAGATCCTTGAACTCAAACATTCGTTCAATTTTTCTTTCCCACTCCAAATAAACCTCGGGGTCGGTGCCGCCTACGAACTCCGGAAGTTCGCTGGTCTTGTATTCATCCGCATGTCGTGGTGCATGCATGGTGTCATGTCCTCGTCGTGCATGGATTCTGGGCTCCGGTAAGCCGCGAAGGACGTCACGTAGTTGTGCTACTTCTTCATCGGTGAAAGCCATCTTCTTGAGTAATGTCGAGAACTGTGAGACAAATGTCTCTGATACCACTTATGATACGAATTACGTAAGTAATGCGTATAAAACACAACGGAAGATTATCACGTTTACAATATTGATCAATATTACAAAGGAGATGGACGAATTTAATGGGATTCGGCCGTGATGTAGTATGATGTACGGAGTTTGGTGTGTTTTATCGAACTAGACCTATAACTCGATAAAAAGGTAATCTCTTCTCAAGACCTTTTGAGAATTGATCAAGTTAAAATCTCGAGACGCGTCGAAACAATAACTAAAGTTTGTTGAACTCGTTCAACGTATATTTCAAAGGAAATACAAGGTTTATTATGATTCAAGATGATTTACAAATACAACGAGCACTACTATATATAGTAGTCTCCAACCGTAAGAAAATACAACAAAACGAGAAATGAAACTTCCTAGCAACTTCCATTTCGGCCGAAAATCTAAGGTGAGATACCAAGTATCTTGGTGTTATTAGGTGAATAAGACATGAAGCAATCTTGGTCTTGATGGTGACATGAAGTAGAACAAAATATCATCCCTTGCACTTGCTTCCAAATCGGCCGATCTTTACCAAGGAGTGAGGAGGATTTTGTGAAGATTGATATCAACCTCTTTGGACTTATTAAGGTGAATAAGATATGAGAGACAATGACATGAAGAAGAAAATCTTCACTCCATCTTTATGTTTCGGCCGTTTGTGTCATGGTGGGGAAGGAGAAAATAACTTCATTATCTTGTCAAGATATGAAGTCAAATGAGGTCCCTTTCAAGCATGATATGGCCGATTTTTCATGCTTTCGGACCGGTTCCGTCGTCGAATTTTACGTTACTCTGATTCCGATTAACAACGTAACTCCAATCCGCGTATTCTTTTCTCCCAAGTATAATGATGCATGGCCATGCGTATCGTCGTGGACGTCGATTTTTATTGGAGCTTCTTCGATTAGAATATTAGATATCGTATCAACTTTCAACTTTGCCTTCATTTTTCAAAGTCCACCATAATAAGATCAAGGATAGAGATTTTGGCTCACTCCACCCCTTTGAAAATCGGCCGAACCACATGAAGGAAGATGCCAACATGTTACTTTCACTTTCTATCCTTGTTGAAGTCTTGCAAGAAGATATCACATGAGAAGGATGTTATCCACTTCTTAATTGCTACCCCACGGCCAAAGATAAGAGGAAGAGACCAAGCATGACTTTGTTTACAAGCTTTGTCAAAGTTGTTAGAATAGTTTATTGGTTGCTTGTTTTCTTGTGTGATCTTGTTAGATCTTGTTTGAACTTATTTGTAGTTGTTAAGGCTATTTATAAGCCTCACCCTCAACCTTAAGAAATCACTTTTGAAGCTTGAAAAACGAAATACACTTGTGTATGTTCATTGTTGAATGATTTTCAGCACAACTTAATTATAACTCGACGCGTCTTCGAGTTGTAATTTTAATCGATTCTCAATAGGTCTTGAGGAGAGATTGCTTTATCAAACTATAGGTCTAGTTTGATAACTTACTTTCATATTATCTTGTTTACGTAAACCGAATTGCCCTACTTTAGGTTGAATCTTACGAGTGTTATACAAATACGAGTGTTGTGAGGTATAAAAATATAACCGCTGCATTTTCCGGCGAATTTACGTACATTTCACACGTTAATTCGTATCAAAATCTCTTATCGAATTATAGGTCTAATTCGATAAATCCTTGTTCTTGATCGTTCAAGTCTTCTTGATCGATATTATCACTTTATCCATAAAATACATTCGAAAAACACCATACTCATAAAAAGCCTTCCGCTATCATTCACTTACATATACTCCGACCGATACGTATTCACTCTTACGGGCGAATTTGTATCATTACAAATGAAGAAGACGAAGCAAGGATCGACGTAAACGGCCTTACAATGCGCCATGCACGTGCAACTACATTTTTAGGCGAGAAAACGGACACAAAACGAGAAGGACCAAGGTGCCCGGTCTCAGCCGTGTCATGTTGTACCGGAATAACAATAGTTACTGTCGTCCGAACTCGGTCGTGTCGCCTGACACGGCCCGTGTCACACTCTTTCGAAAAATGCCGAAGGCACTGCCCGCCGAACCCGTCCGTGTCATCCGACACGGCCCGTGCCGCACTGTCCCGGACAAGCAAAAGTCACTGCCTGCCGAACTCGGCCGTGTCAGGCGACACGGCCCATGCCGAACTACTCCGGAAATTGCCGAAGTGCTGCCCGTCCAACCCGACCGTTCCAAGCGACACGGTCGAGTCTTGCTCGCCCAGTTTCTGCAGAACATGCCCGTCCAAACCGATCGTTCCAGGCGAAACGGTCGAGTCCTACTCATCCAGAAATTCCGGAACATCTGCCCTGGCAACCCGGCCGTGTTCCAGGACACGGTCGAGTCCTGCTCAACCAAGACCCGTCCGCACATGCAGCCGCGGCCGTGTCAATCGACACAGCCCGTGTCACTCCACCAACCACCTTTTTTATATACTTTTGTGTTTTGTTTGTCTTTTCTTTTCTTTCTCTACTCATTTTTGGGATTGTGTTTCTCCTAAATTATGATTTTGTGTTCCCCTTTGTATTTTATTTTGATTTGTTTTGATTATTCAAAGATTTTGTAATCTTTGAATTGTTTTCTTTAATTATGGCAGGGAGACTTGGGTTTTCCTATAAGTAGGCTTTGATAATCTTGTAAGAAGGATTGAATGTTGAAATAAGAATACACTTTGTATATCTATCCTTGTTGAATGATTTTCATCAAACTCTTGATTTTTATTCGATGCGTTTTCGAGTATTAATCCGATCGATTCTCAATAGGTCCTGAGAAGTAATCATCTTATCGAATTATAGGTCTAATTCGATAAACCTTTATTCTTGATCGTTTGAGTCTTCTTGATCGATATTATTTCTTTACTAGTTATTACATCCATATTCATACGTTCGATTTATCATATTCACAAAATAAGGCTTCCACTACGATATACTTCCGTACTTGTACGATATCCATCCGATACATACTCACTTTCCGAGCGAATTCGTAACACCTATTAACAAGACTTAATCAAGAAGTAAAGGCTTAATCAGAGCTATTATAGTGAATTCTTGATACAACAAGACTTAAACGAGAAAGAAAAGATTAATCGAAGTTGTTATAGTCAATTCTAAGTACAAAAGGCTCGAATCTAATCAATAAAACCCTTTTTTCATAGAGTTCCAACTCGAATGCATGTAACGTGGTCTTATATCCTATTAACAAGACTTAATCAAGAAGTAAAGGCTTAATCGGAGCTATTATAGCGAATCCTTTCTACAACACGACTTAATCAAGAAGTAAAAGATTAATAGAAGTTGTTATTGCCAATTCTGAGTACGAAAGGTGATACGAATCCTGTATCGAGACGAAGCGGAAGCAGAATTTTGCGAAAGCTAAACAAACAGCAATCTACCAAAATGGGCTCGAAACAGTAACCTTCCTTCGCTACAGCAATAATGAACTACAACAGTCAACTACTAACAGCAACCACCCTTCGCTACAGCAGTAGCGATCAGTAACAATCACGACTAAACAGCGACTACCCTTTCAACGTATGATGATAGATATGCTATGTATCACACTAAGTTGCGGATCTCAATTTGTATAAACAGCAACAAGAGAAGTGGTATGAATCTCGATCAAATATGAGTTTTGCGAGTCAACGAGATGGAAGTAAGTCCCACGAATAAGAAACTGGATAATACTCCGATGAACAACACCACGAACGACTCCAAGGATTCTGTCCAAGCAAGAACAGTTTCCGATCGGACAAACAGAAAAACAATAAAAGATTTTAACGAGTCAGACCTATTGAGAATTGATCGGATTATAATTCAAAATCGCGTCGAACAATAATAAAGAATTTGTGTTTGAGACACATCAAACGAATAAAACTCAAAGAGAGCAAAATATCAAGTGTATTCAATATCTTCCAAACGGCCGAGCTATATGATGTATATATAGCCGCCAAACCCTAGTAACATAAATAAAGGTTATTCCCTAAAACGCCCTTAATCAAGTTTGGGCTACTACTGATTAAGGAAAATAACAACGCAAAGCAATATAGGGTTGCACATGTCGCACCCTTTATTAAATAAATAATACAAAAATAATGATAAACTACGTTATTCCGAGCCCGACCACCAAAGTCACTCCAAGCCTCATGCCTATCTTCTCGCCCAAGTATGTAGCATGGTCGCTTACGTCGATCATCACCTCATCTTCTTCCCTTGGACTTGTCAACCCCGTATCATCCCCTCCCCCTTTAAAAGGAATTGTCCTCAATTCTGCAATCCCATCGTCATCAAGATAAGGAGAGAGATCTCCTACATTAAAAGTAGCGTGCACCCCATACTCCCCTGGAAGTTCTATCTTGTATGCATTGTCGTTCACCTTCGCAACTATTTTAAATGGTCCCTCAGCTCGCGGCATCAACTTGTTCTTACGCTTACTCGGAAATCGTTCCTTTCTCAAATGCACCCAAACCAAATCGCCAACTTCGAATAATTTCGGTTTTCTATGCTTGCTCGACTTTCTTTTGTAAGTTTCTGATACGAATTACGTATGAAAGTGTACGTAAACTCGCAAGGAAATGCAGCAGATATATTTTGTTACCTCACAACACTCGGATATGTGTAACACTCGTAAGATTTAACCGAAAGTAGGGCAATTCGATTTTCGTAAACAAGATAATATGAAAGTAAATTATCAAACTAGACCTATAGTTTGATAAGGCAATCTCTCCTCAAGACCGATTGAGAATCGATTAAATTACAACTCGAAGACGCGTCGAATTATAATCAAGGTGTGCTGAAAATCATTCAACAATGAATACATACAAGTGTATTTCGTTTTTTCAAGCTTCCTAGTTGATTTCAAATGTTGAATATGAGGCTAATATATAGCCATTACAACTACTAATAAGATCAAACAAGATCACACAAGATCAAGCTAAAAGAAAAGTAAATAATAAACTAAACTATCAAGACTTTGACAAATATTGAAAGCAACATCATGCATGGCTTCTTCCTCCTTTATTTCGGTCGTGGGGTACTTGAAGGGAGGAGATAATTATCTTCCTCATGTGATATCTTTTGTAAGGCTTTGACAAGGACTTGAACATGAAAGGGACTTCTTGGCATCTTCTTCTCCATGTGGTTTGGCCGATTTCTTTCAAAAGGGTGGAGTGAATCAAATCTCTATCCTTGATCTTGATATGGTGGACTTTGAAAATGAAAGCAAATTTTAAAGTACTGGGGACAAAGATCCTTTATGGATCCTTCATCAAATCGGCCGAAATCTTCCCCCTAATATGGCCGATTTTGTATGCATGAACATGCATACCTATGCATGCTTTGATAGGTCTAAGTTATCCCGGTTCCGATTATTAAGATTGTTCCCATTTCCGAATTTGTTTTCTCACCGAAGTACGTAGGTGCATGTTCATGTAACGTGGTATCGTCACCTACGTCAATTCTTACTTCGTTTGGAGACGTCACAATCGCATCATCCCCTCCCCCTTTGAAAGGAATTGACCTCAATTCAGTGATTCCCTCGTCGTCAAGGTAAGAAGATAGATCGCCCACGTTAAAGGTGGCGTGTACCCCATAATCGCCCGGAAGTTCTACTTTATACGCATTGTCGTTCACCTTTCCCACAATTTTGTAAGGTCCCTCTGCCCTCGGCATAAGCTTTTTCTTGCGTTTGCTAGGAAATCTCTCTTTTCTTAAGTGTACCCAAACCAAGTCGCCTACTTCGAATAGTCTCGGTTTCTTGTGATTGTTGGATTTTCTTTTGTATGCGTCATTCACCTCTTTGATTCGATCATGTATTTGCCCGTGCAACTTGATCATCGATTTAAGTTTAGATTCCGCATCTTTGTGTACCAACTCGTCCTTCGGCAACAGAATCAAGTCTAAGGGGATATAAGGATTTATCCCGTAAACGACTTCAAAAGGAGAATGTGCCGTAGCATGTGTAGGGTATCGGTTATAGGCAAATTCCGCATGAGCAAGTTTCATGTCCCAATCCTTTTGCATTTTATTCACAAGTCCTCGAAACAACGTTCCTAACGTTCGATTTGTGACTTCGGTTTGACCATCGGTTTGAGGATGGTGCGAAGTGCTAAATAAGAGCTTTGTACCCACTTTCCTCCAAAAAGTATTCCAAAAATACTAAGGAATTTTGAATCCCGATCTGAAACAATAGTCTTCGGAACTCCATGTAAACGAACCACCTCTCGGAAGTATAAATCGGCCACGTTGCTTGCGTCGTCGGTTTTGTGCAAGCCACGAAATGAGCCATTTTTGAGAACCGATCAACAACCACCATAATAGCATCTTTACCTCGTTGAGTACGGGGCAAAGCGATGATAAAATCCATTGATACATCTTCCCACGGTCTTTCTGGAATCGGTAGAGGCATATGCGATCCCGTTTTGAACGAACTCTTTGAGATGTGACATGTTACGCATTTACTTAAAACATTGTAAACGTCTTTTAGCATTTTAGGCCAAAAGAAATGTTCTTTTAGTACTTCCAATGTTTTAGCCGTGCCAAAATGTCCTGCTAAACCTCCTCTGTGAGCCTCCCGGACCAATAATTCCCGAACCGCCTATTTTGGAACACATAGCCTATTCCCTTTAAATAGGAAATCATCTTTGATACGAATACTCTCTTGGTACAGCAGAAGACTCTTTCACGTACGGTAGCGAACAATACTCAGCCGAAATGAATCAAGCTCTGTGATCAGAGCAATGACTACTCGTCGATCTGACACTTAGAGCAGCAAGGCTCGCTCGTCTGACAATTCAACAGCAATGACAACTTGTCGATACAGCAAAATAAAAGGTGGTGGCCGAAATTATATGGGTTTCGGCCGTGAGGTAGGATAGTGTATGGGTTTGAATGTGTTTTATCGAATTAGACCTATAACTCGATAAAGATAATCTCTCCTCAAGACCTATTGAGAATTGATCAAGTTAAAATTCGAGACGCGTCGAAATAATAACCAAGGTTTTGTTGAACTCGTTCAACGTATATTTCAAGAGAAATACAATGTTTTATAAATTTCAAGATGCCTTACAAATACAACGAGTACTACTATATATAGTAGTTTCCAACCGTAAGAAAATACAACAAAACGAGAAAACGAAACTTCCTAGCATGCTTCCATTCGGCCGAAATATCTAAGGAGGAGATACCAAGCATCTTGGTTTTATTATGGTGATTATGACATGAAGAAATCTTTGATGAATCTTGGACTTATTATGGTGATGGTGACATGAAGAAAATCTTCACCAAATATCATCCCTTGGCCGATTTGAAGGAAGGTGGGGAAGGAGGATATCTTCAAGCATCTTGACAAATCATGAGTCCCTTTCAAGCATGATATGGCCGAATTTTCATGCTTTTGGACCGATCCCGTCGTCAAGTTTTACGTTACTCCGGTTCCGATTAACAACGTAACTCCAATCCGCGTGTTCTTTTCTCCCAAGTATAATGATGCATGGCCATGCGAATTTGTATCGTCGTGGATGTCGATTTTTATTGGAGCTTCTTCGATTGGAATATTTGATATCATATCATTCCCTCCCTCTTTGAAAGGAATTGACCTCAATTCCGTAATGCCATCGTCGTCAAGGTAAGGCGAGAGATCACCTACGTTGAATGTCGCGTGTACTCCGTAATCGCCCAGAAGTTCTACTTTGTAGGCGTTGTCGTTCACTTTTCCCACAATTTTGTACGGACCTTCGGCTCTCGGCATTAATTTGTTCTTGCGTTTGCTTGGGAATCGTTCTTTTCTCAAATGTATCCAAACTAAGTCGCCAACATCAAATAATCTCGCTTTTTTATTTTTGTTCGACTTCCGTTTGTAAATTTCATTCACTTCTTTAATCCGCTCTCGTACCTTTTCATGTAACTTCATCATTGACTTGAGTTTTGATTCTGCGTCTTTGTGAACCAATTCGTCGCTCGGCAACGGAATCAAATCCAATGGCATGTGCGGATTTATTCCGTATACTACTTCAAAAGGTGAATGGGCCGTGGCGAAACCAGGTGATCGGTTGTATGCGAATTCCGCATGTGCAAGTTTAACGTCCCAATCCTTTTGTGTTTTATTCACCAATCCTCGCAATAATGCTCCCAAGGTTCGATTAGTCACTTCGGTTTGTCCATCGGTTTGTGGGTGATGTGAAGTACTGAATAGAAGTTTAGTACCCACTTTTCTCCATAAAGTATTCCAGAAGTAACTCAGAAATTTAGAATCTCGATCCGACACGATAGTTTTTGGAACTCCGTGTAAACGAACTATTTCCCGGAAGTATAAGTCCGCCACATTGCTTGCATCATCGGTTTTGTGGCATGCTATAAAGTGAGCCATTTTCGAAAAACGGTCGACGACCACCATGATCGAGTCTTTGCCTCGTTGAGTACGAGGTAAAGCCACAATAAAATCCATCGAGACATCCTCCCATGGTCGTAAAGGTATTGGCAACGGCATGTATGTACTTGGCTTGAACGAACTTTTCATCATGTGACAAGTGACGCATTTACTCACGATTGTGCTTACGTCACCATACATCTTTGGCCAAAAGAAATGCTCTTTTAGCACCTCTACGGTCTTAGCCGAGCCGAAATGACCGGCTAGTCCTCCTCCGTGCGCCTCCCGAACTAGCAATTCCCGAATTGTATGTCTCGGCACACATAATTTATTTCCCTTGAAAAGAAAGCCATCCTGTAAAACAAATTCTTCGTACGGGCCCGTTTGACAATGGGTGAAAATTTCTCCGAAATCCAAATCGTCCTTGTAATGATCTTTTAAAGTCTCGAACCCCAACAAACAAACATCTAGAATCGACAGTAAGGCATACCGTCTTGATATTGCATCCGCCACTATATTACTTTTACCGTCTTTGTACTTGGATGAAAAGTGAAAAGATTGTAAAAATTCCACCCATTTTGCATGCCTCGGACTTAGCTTGCTTTGTCCGTTGATGTATTTCAACGACTCGTGATCCGAATGCAACACGAAATGTTTCGAACGTAAATAGTGACTCCAATGATCGAGTGCTCTCACGATAGCATAGAACTCCTTGTCGTAAGTACAATAATTCACTCGGGCGCCACTTAATTTCTCCGAAAAATATGCGATGGGGCGGCCTCCTTGAATAAGTACTGCCCCGATTCCAACTCCACTAGCGTCGCATTCCACCTCAAATGGTTGCGAAAAATCGGGCAACGTTAAAATTGGTGCTTCACATAACTTTCCTTTTAATTTTTCAAAAGCCTTTTGGGCCGCCTCGTTCCATGCAAAGGTTCCTTTTTTAGACACTCCGTGATCGGACTGGAGATGGTGCTAAAGTCCCGTATGAATCGTCGGTAAAAAGAGGCGAGGCCATGAAATGATCGTACCTCCGTGATTGTTTTTGGGGTTGGCCAAGACTTGATTGCCGCGATTTCCTCTTGGTCCACCGAGACTCCTTCTTTAGAAACGACATAGCTGAGAAAGACAAGACTCTCGACTAGGAAAGTACACTTCTCCCGCTTTCCGTAAAGCTTCTGTTTCCTTAGAGTTTCAAATACGTGCCGCAAATGTTCGAGATGCTCCTCTAAGGATCGACTGTAGATCAAAATGTCGTCTAAGTATACGATGATACGAATCGGTCAACATCATCAAATACAAAAAAGAAGATTATCCGACCAAGCTTGGTTGAGTCGCAGGCATACATAAAATCCTCATGCAAAATACCTGGACAAATTACCAATTCTCGCGCGCCTGACGACCGTACTTGATTTTAGTATTTTGTCCATAACTTTCTCGTCCGAAATCCGATTCAGGTGATTCAAGTGGCCATGGAAAGCTAAGAAAGAGAGCTACAAATCTTATGAGACCATAGGACCAAATTCGGACTCATTAAATCCCAGAAATGACAAAACCGACAGCATCATATTTGGTCCAAGATCATGAAGATTTTTGTCTCTTCTAGTTTCAAGACTTGATACGATATTTAAATCGAAGAAGCTCCAATAAAAATCGACATCCACGACGATACAAATTCGCATGGTCATGCATCATTATACTTGGGAGAAAAGAATACGCAGATTGGAGTTACGTTGTTAATCGGAATCGGAGTAACGTAAAACTCGGCAGCGGAATCGGTCCGAAAGCATGAAATTCGGCCATATCATGCTTGAAAGGGACTCATGATTTGTCAAGATGCATGAAGATATTTTCTCTTCCCCACCATAATAAAAATCGGCCCTAGCATAAAGATTTGATGAAGACTTTCATCAAATATCTCCTTCATGTCACTTTCCTTCATCTCATGATCACCATAGTAATTCCAAAATACTTGATACCATATCACCACATAAATCCTCACAATCTCTCCACAAAATCGGCCATATTATACCTTGAGAAAGACTTTCATCAAGTCACCATCACCTTAGATCTTCAACAAGTCACCATCACCTAATAAAACCAAGATTCACCATATTTTCTCCTTCCCCACAAAATCGATCCAAAGCATGAGATTTGAGGAAGATTTTCATCAAGTATTCCGGCCGATTGGTGTGTTGCTAGGAAGCTTCATTTTCTTGTTTTTGTTGTATTTTCTTAAAGTTGGAAACTACTATATATAGTAGTACTTGATTGTATTTGTAATAATCTTGAATCTTGAAAGTAAAAAAACCTTGTATTTCTTTGAAATATACGTTGAACGAGTTCAACAAAACCTTGGTTATTATTTCGACGCGTCTCGAGATTTTAACTTGATCAATTCTCAATAGGTCTTGGGAAGAGATTACTTTTATCGAGTTATAGGTCTAGTTCGATAAAACACATCCAAATCCGTATACACTACTACCTCACGGCCGAAATCCATTTAAGTTCGGCCACCCCTTGTATTTTCGAGTGACACTTTGATAATCGTCAAGACATAATAATCTTCCGTTGTATTTCATACGCATTACGTACGTAATTCGTATCATCTTCTTGTTCGATATTTTTTATTGTTATATCCGATATTATTCACATACAAAATACATCAGAAAAACTCCATATTCGTAAAAGCCTTCCGCTATCATACACTTACATATACTCCGACCGATACGTATCCACCTCTCCCCGGATAATTCGTATCATAAGTGGTATCGGAGCCCAAGGTCATCTCCTTGGGCGATTTATTCAACGAACTCTTTTTGTTGAGATTAGCGCAGTCGGAAGAAAACAAAATTTCCCGTGGATTCGACCGTTGGATCATCACGAAATTTTGACAAAGGTAAGCCAACTCATTGAACTACAGTCTGAACGGTGGAGATCAGATTCTTTGATCATCTTCTTGGTTCATTCTTCACGGATTTCTTGGCAAATTTCTGTCCGATTTCTTATCAAGAACTATCTCTTGATTCTTGTTATGGATTTCTCCGAGCTCGATTTCTTGACGAAACTCCGTGACGCACTAAACGGCTTACCGGAGCAACGTATGCAAGAAAGACGCAGAGACGATGCCAACGATATTGATTTCTTGGCCAAATTCCGCGGATACCGAATTTCACGGAGATAGTAATCCAGATGCGTGCATAGATTGGCTCCATGCTTGTGAGGAGCACTCGGACTTCAAGGCTGCCCGATCAACCGCGCCGCGTTTGGTGACAAAGCGCCTCCGTGGTAGCGCCGCCTTCAGTGGCAAAAATTGAAACGATCCGTTCATAACAACGTAAGCCTAAAATTACAGTTGGCAAAAATTCGAGAAAATATTTCAAGCGAAGGTTCAAAGCCACATCTTACCACCGATCGTTGTTTCCCCACCACCAATCCTTCGACGCCCGCCGCCAACCTTTGATCAAAGATTTTTTTCATCGAAGAATTTCCAGTAAGTTTTTTTGACGAAGATGATGTCCCTACCACCATTTTCAATGAAGTAGACGAGACAGAGTTTTCAACGGAGCAATTCAACGAAGAAGATGAGTTGAGCCGTGTCTCCCTAGTTGAAGAACCTAGATCTTGCTACTTTGATCATGGGCTAGTTGGTCGTGTTGGCCAAATTGACCAAAACGGACCAAATTATTTTAGTAACGCGAAACAAGATCACGGCCTTATGCTTTCTGAAACGGCTAATCTTGAAGATGAACTCTTTGTCACTGACGATTTTGATATGACAGAATTTCCTGCGGCATTTTTTGATGACAAAGAAGATGATGGTTGGAGTCGAACTACCCTATCGGAGCAAAGTGGGTCGTGTGACTTTGTTGCGGTACGAAACGAGCCTAGTGGATTAATTTTTGATGAGACATTATTGGAGGAGCCCAGCAATATTGAAACGGAGTGTTGGTTAGATTATGACGGACCGCCAACATTTGATGAGGAACCAATTGATGAAGAGGAATCCGTAATAAATCCTATGGTTCCCACCGTAATAAATTCTGTGTTTTCCATTTTTGATGATGAACCCGAGAAATCAGTGTTTCCAATTCTGGAGGAGGAGCCCGATGTGGAGTTAACCGTGCGTCCCATTTCAGATATCCACTCATGTCATGATATCGGTATTACCTGGCGGAGTAAATAATATTATTTTATTAATAATGATAGTTATTTTGTTGGTGATTCTCGAGGGGGCCCCACTACCTATCGTCTCAAGATTTTGGGTCATGTACGTACTGCGGACATCTTCGAGATCAAATACTTAGAGGCTTTAGTTAATTATCTTGGTGACGAAGGGAGTTCGGAATTGAGGACAATTCCTTTTAAAGAGAGAGGGTATGATACGAATCGGTCAACATCATCAAATACAAAAAAGAAGATTATCCGACCAAGCTTGGTTGAGTCGCAGGCATACATAAAATCCTCATGCAAAATACCTGGACAAATTACCAATTCTCGCGCGCACGACGACTTCGTACTTGATTTTAGTATTTTGTCCATAACTTTCTCGTCCAAATCCGATTCAGTGATTCAAGTGGCCATGGAAAGCTAAGAAAGAGAGCTACAAATCTTATGAGACCATAGGACCAAATTCGGACTCATTGGATCCCAGAAATGACAAAACCGACAGCATCATATTTGGTCCAAGATCATGAAGATTTTTGTCTCTTCTAGTTTCAAGACTTGATACGATATCTAAATCGAAGAAGCTCCAATAAAAATCGACATCCACGACGATACAAATTCGCATGGTCATGCATCATTATACTTGGGAGAAAAGAATACGCAGATTGGAGTTACGTTGTTAATCGGAATCGGAGTAACGTAAAACTCGACGACGGAATCGGTCCGAAAGCATGAAATTCGGCCATATCATGCTTGAAAGGGACTCATGATTTGTCAAGATGCATGAAGATATTTTCTCTTCCCCACCATAATAAAAATCGGCCCTAGCATAAAGATTTGATGAAGACTTTCATCAAATATCTCCTTCATGTCACTTTCCTTCATGTCATGATCACCATAGTAATTCCAAAATACTTGATACCATATCACCACATAAATCCTCACAATCTCTCCACAAAATCGGCCATATTATACCTTGAGAAAGACTTTCATCAAGTCACCATCACCTTAGACCTTCAACAAGTCACCATCACCTAATAAAACCAAGATTCACCATATTTTCTCCTTCCCCACAAAATCGATCCAAAGCATGAGATTTGAGGAATATTTTCATCAAGTATTCCGGCCGATTGGTGTGTTGCTAGGAAGCTTCATTTTCTTGTTTTTGTTGTATTTTCTTAAAGTTGGAAACTACTATATATAGTAGTACTTGATTGTATTTGTAATAATCTTGAATCTTGAAAGTAAAAAAAACCTTGTATTTCTTTGAAATATACGTTGAACGAGTTCAACAAAACCTTGGTTATTATTTCGACGCGTCTCGAGATTTTAACTTGATCAATTCTCAATAGGTCTTGGGAAGAGATTACTTTTATCGAGTTATAGGTCTAGTTCGATAAAACACATCCAAATCCGTATACACTACTACCTCACGGCCGAAATCCATTTAAGTTCGGCCACCCCTTGTATTTTCGAGTGACACTTTGATAATCGTCAAGACATAATAATCTTCCGTTGTATTTCATACGCATTACGTACGTAATTCGTATCATCTTCTTGTTCGATATTTTTTATTGTTATATCCGATATTATTCACATACAAAATACATCCGAAAAACTCCATATTCGTAAAAGCCTTCCGCTATCATACACTTACATATACTCCGACCGATACGTATCCACCTCTCCCCGGATAATTCGTATCATACGACAACAAACTTTCCCAAGAAAGGTTTGAGAACCTCGTTCATCAATCTCATGAAAGTGCTCGGGGCATTAGTGAGGCCGAATGGCATCACAACCCATTCGTAAAGTCCATTTTTTGTTTTAAATGCCGTCTTCCATTCGTCTCCCTCTCGCATGCGAATTTGATGGTATCCGCTCCGTAAATCAACTTTTGAAAATATAACCGAGCCATGCAACTCGTCTAACATGTCGTCTAGTCTCGGGATGGGGAACCGATACTTGACGGTGATGTTATTCACGGCTCTACTGTCAATACACATTCGCCATGATCCGTCTTTTTTTGGTACAAGTAGGACTGGAACCGCACACGGACTTAAACTTTCTCGGACATATCCGTGACTCATGAGCTCGTCAATTTGACGTTGTAGTTCTTTGGTTTCTTCGGGATTACAACGATACGCCGCTTTGTTCGGTAATGGAGCTCCTGGTACAAGATCAATTTGGTGTTCGATTCCGCGGATAGGTGGTAATCCCACCGGTAAATCTTCGGGAAATACATCCGCGAGCTCGTGTAACAATGTATCTATCTCTCCTTCGTGGTGTGATTTGGTAGCAAGGTTTCGGAATTCTTTGATCATCATTAAATAAACACGTTCGCCATCGTCAATGGCGTGTTCGACTTCTTTCTCGTTGGCAAGCATCGTAAGTTTCGGCCCTTCGATTTTTTTTGAACTTATCGTTCGGATAGCTTGGGGTGACATAGGTTTAAGAACAATTTTTTTACCTTTGTCACGTAACTCATACTCGTTACTCCTCCCTCGATGTAGTACGTCCCGATCAAATAACCAAGGTCTTCCCAATAATACGTGACATGCGTCCATCGGTAGTACATCGCATGTAATATCATCACCATACGAACCCATGGTGAGTCCGACCTTCACTTGTCTTGAAACTTTCACCTTATTTCCATCATCGAGCCAATGGAGTGCATACGGCTTTGGATGAGCCGTGGTGATTAATCCGAGCTTTGAGACCATCTCGCTTGATGCCACGTTTGTACAACTTCCACCGTCAATGATCAAGCTACACCATTTCTCTCCGACACGACACTTCGTGTGAAAGATTTGGTCTCGTTGTTCTATGTCACTCGGGGCCGCCTTCGTTTGTAACATGCGAAGGACGAGGTTCGTGTCATAGTTCGGGGCATCGTATGCCTCGCAATCTTCTTCTTCTTCGTCGGCTTCTAAGTTAAAAACGTCTCCAATTCTTTCTTCTTCGGCTAGTAATTCTTCTCGGACGGCTATGGCTTCTCGTAACATCACTATTCTTCGATTTGGACAAGCACTTTGATAGTGTCCAAATCCTTGACATTTGAAACACCGGACTTTAGATAGGCTTGTTTCTTTTGGTGTAATAGGAGTTTTTGGAATGGTAGTAACGGGTGGACTTGTGGTGACAGTTTTTGGAAACGAGCTAGAACTCGCGCCAAAGTTGGTATTTCCGTATTTAGATGGGAATTCGGGTTTAGAAAGTTTTGTCTTGTTTTGATTTTCCAACTTTATGCAAAGTCCGCATAAAGTATCAAAGTCGGAATAGGTGTAGAGTTCCACGGAATTAGCAATATTTTTATTCAAACCTCGTAGGAAACGGGACATCCGTAATTCTTCGCTTTCTTCAAGTTCTCCCATCAAAGATAAGTTTTCAAACTCCTCGATGTACTCCTAGACACTTAGCTTTCCTTGCGTGAGGTCCGAAATTTTTCGATACAAACTTAACTTGTGTGTAGCCGGGACATATCTATTTCGTAGTTTCTTTTTTAGAGAATCCCACGAACGTATCTTCTCCTTTCCGGCACGAACTCTTTGTGTCTTCATTCGCTCAAACCAAAGGGAAGCTCCCTTTCCAAGTTTGAGAATCGCATACTTGCAACGTACCTCGTCATTGAGATCCTTGAACTCAAACATTCGTTCAATTTTCCTTTCCCACTCCAAATAAGCCTCGGGATCGGTGCCGCCTACGAACTCCGGAAGTTCGCTTGTCTTGTATTCATCAGCATGTCGTGGTGCATGCATGGCGTCGTATCCTCGTCGTGCTTGGATTCGGGGCTCCGGTAGGCCGCGAAGAACGTCACGTAGTTGTGCTACTTCTTCATCGGTGAATGCCATCTTCTTGAGTAACGTTGAGAACCGTGAGACAAATGGCTCTGATACCACTTATGATACGAATACTCTCTCGGTACAGCAGAAGACTCTTTCACGTACGGTAGCGAACAATACTCAGCCGAAATGAATCAAACCGCTAACAAGATGCGAGCAAAGAACTCGTCGATACAAAGACTTCCGAGCAAGAAGGCTCGCTCGTCTGACAATTCCGAGCAAAGACAACTTGTCGATACAAAGAAAATAAAGGTGGTGGCCGAAATTATATGGGTTTCGGCCGTGAGGTAGGATAGTGTATGGGTTTGAATGTGTTTTATCGAATTAGACCTATAACTCGATAAAGATAATCTCTCCTCAAGACCTATTGAGAATTGATCAAGTTAAAATTCGAGACGCGTCGAAATAATAACCAAGGTTTTGTTGAACTCGTTCAACGTATATTTCAAGAGAAATACAATGTTTTATAAATTTCAAGATGCCTTACAAATACAACGAGTACTACTATATATAGTAGTTTCCAACCGTAAGAAAATACAACAAAACGAGAAAACGAAACTTCCTAGCATGCTTCCATTCGGCCGAAATATCTAAGGAGGAGATGATACGAAGCCGAATACTCCAAGCGAAGAAGATGAAGTAAGAATTGACGTAAAACACCTCGATCGCACTACAACCTACTTAGGCGAGAAAACAGAAACGAGGCACGGAGTTACCTTGATAGTCGGAATTGGAATAACTTAAGGCAAATTGCAACTTGGGAGGGGGAAAAGGTCCAAGTGGTAGCTAAACAAAGAATTTTCAGCATTTCTTTATTATAAAGGCAGCAGGGTTCTTGGCAACTTGTTATATGAAAAGCTTACACAAACTTCAACTTGGAGACAAGACCCAACTTTTACTTTTGTCAACAAGTGACATGAAGAACCTTTTATTATCCTTTCATTATTTTAAGGAACAGCTTGTAATAGTTTAAGTTATTTGTCAAGCCACTTTTGCCTATAAATAGTGGCAGTAGAGTTGTAATGGAGATTATTGAATGTTGAAGAATTGAGAACACTTTGTGTTTTTTTTCTGGTGAATGCTTTTCATCAAAACTTGGTTTTTATTCGACGCGTTTCGAATACTAATCTGATTGATTCTCAATAGGTCTTGAGGAGAAATCACTTTATCAAATTATAGGTCTAATTTGATAAAAACATTTGTTTATACCCTGTTTCGATATTCTGTTTATTTTTCGATACAGTTTTATACTTGTCAATATTTCGTATAAAGTGTTGTTCGATCCTTCGAACGTGTTTCCTGTCTTAAAGTCGCTTCCGAACGAAACGGCGTCTTTGAAGTCTTTTCATTTGGGCGATTCTGTCTTGTGGTCAGACGAATTACCGCCTTCATCATTGGCGATTAGTGCCGTAGCGAGCGGTTGTCACCAGTTCCCAACAGTTTCTTGCTGATAGCTTCCGCTCGTCAAAGAAGCCTTCCGCTGTATCGATAGCGAATTCGCATAACCAGTGAGAATTCGTATCATAAGTGGTATCGGAGCCCAAGTTCTTGATCTTTGGCATTATGGATCTCAACGACGCTGATTTCTTGGCAAAACTTCGTGACGCATCGCGTGATGCGTGCAACAACGCGACCAGCGTTGGCAACCTAGGCGTGGTGACTATGAACGACCCTCACGCCATGTCGAAGAGTTCAAGGTGAACGAGCTTCCAGAGTTCGTTGGAGGGACCGACCCTGAAGTTTACCTGGAATGGGAACGAAAAATTGATCGTATGTTCGAATTTAAAGACCTTGACGATGAGAAAAGGTGTAAGTATGCAATTCTCAAGTTGGGGAAAGGAGCTTCACTTTGGTACGAAGGAATTAAAACACGAAGAGCTCGTACGGGGAAAGAAAAGATCCGTTCGTGGGATTCGTTAAAAAGAAAACTTCGCAAAAGATATGTACCAGCATCACACCGGTTGTCCTTGTACAGGAAGATTGCAGATCTCATGCAAGGAAAGTTGAATGTCAGTGAGTACATTGAGGAGTTTGAGAATCTGACCCTAATGGGAGAAATAGAGGAGAATGAGGAGCAGAAGATGTCGCGATTTTTGCGTGGCTTAAACAGAAGCATAGCTAACTCGGTGGAACTGTATCCATACGAGGACTTCGATGCATTATGTGGGTTATGTGTGAAGCTAGAAGCTCAGAACAGGATAAAGATGTATAAACCCGAGTTTCCAGTCAAGTTTGGAAACCCAAGCGTCGGATCTAGTTCAGCTGTTAAGGCAACTGTACCGACTCCGGTTCCTGTTGCGATTCCTGCTAAGGCGACTGTACCCTACGTACCGAAGGAGACAAGTTTGGCTAAAGTGAGATGTTTCAAATGTCAAGGATTCGGGCATTATCAAAATGCTTGTCCGAACAAGCGAGTGGTGACACTAAGGGAAGCTGTCACGATCCGAGACGAGTTGTTGGTTGAGGAAGAAAGACTGGGTGACGTATTTGATATTGACATTAAGGGCGAAGAAGGAGAAGAATGCGAGACTTACGATGCCCCAAGCTATGACACGACTTTAGTCCTGCGAACGCTACAGGCCAAAGCTGTATCGAATGATTCGGAACAGCGAAATCAAATCTTTCACACGAAGTGTCAAATTGGAAAGAAATGGTGCAGTTTGATCGTTGATGGAGGGAGTTGCACCAACGTCGCTTCCAGCGAGATGGTGACTAAACTCGGGCTGACCACTACGGCTCACCCGAAACCTTACACTTTGCATTGGCTCGATGATGGGAGCAAAATAAGGGTAACTAAACAGGTGAGGATTGGACTAGCCATGGGTTCATATGAAGACAACGTATTATGTGATGTACTCCCGATGGATGCATGCCATGTACTGTTGGGAAGACCATGGATGTTTGATAGGGACGTTTTACACCGAGGAAGAAGCAATGAGTACGAGTTACGGGATAAGGGCAAAAAGATTGTGCTTAAACCAATGTCACCGCAAGATATTCACTCTATGAGTTCTAGTAGGAGTGAAAAACCAAAACTGGCCATGTTTGCTAGCGAACGGGAGGTGGAACATGCTATTAATGATGGCAAGTGTGTGTACTTGTTGGTTCTGAAGGAGGCACAGAATGGTAACATAGTTGTACGGAACGAAAGGATGGATGTCTTATTACGCGAATTTGCGGATGTTTTTCCCGAAGAATTACCGTCGGGTTTACCACCAATTCGCGGGATTGAACATCAGATCGACCTCATACCGGGTGTGTCGTTGCCTAACAAAGCTGCCTATAGATGTAATCCCGAGGAGACAAAGGAATTACAAAACCAAATCGAAGAACTGATGGATCGTGGATATGTTCGAGAAAGCCTAAGCCCTTGTGCGGTTCCGGTATTACTGGTTCCAAAGAAGGACGGATCTTGGAGGATGTGTATTGACAGTCGAGCGGTGAACAACATAACCATCAAGTATCGATTTCCGATTCCGAGGCTTGATGACATGTTGGACGAATTACACGGATCAGTGATCTTTTCAAAAGTTGATCTACGAAGTGGTTATCACCAGATTCGAATGCGAGAAGGAGATGAATGGAAGACAGCCTTCAAAACTAAACACGGGCTGTATGAATGGACCGTTATGCCATTCGGTCTTACAAATGCACCGAGTAATTTCATGCGCTTGATGAATGAGGTACTTAAGCCATTTTTAGGGAAATTTGTGGTTGTATACTTAGATGATATTTTGATCTACAGCCGATCGGTGCAAGAACATTTCGAACACTTGAGGCAAGTCTTCGAAACCCTTAGAGACCAGAAGCTGTATGGAAAAAAGGAGAAGTGCTCATTTTTGGTCGAAAGTATAGTCTTTCTTGGCTATGTTGTTTCAAAGAATGGAGTGTCCGATCAAGCGAAGATCGAAGCAATTAAGTCTGGCCGGTTCCTACTACGGACGGAGGTTAGATCATTCCATGGACTAGCTTCATTTTACCGAAGATTCATTCGAGACTTGATACCATTGCAAGCCCAATAACCAAATGTTTGAAGAAGGGCACGTTTAATTGGAGCAGGCTGCTCAGAGTCATTTGCAAATTTGAAGGCGAAGTTGTGCGAAGCACCAATCTTAGCATTACCCGATTTTTCGCAACCGTTTGAGGTGGAATGTGATGCTAGCGGAGTGGGCATTGGAGCGGTTCTCATTCGGAAAGCGACCTATTGCTTATTTTTCCGAGAAGTTAAATGGTGCTCGTCGAATTATCAGTACGATTTACAATGAGTTTTATGCTATTGTGAGGTCTCTATAACATTGGACTCACTATCTTCGACCAAAGCATTTTATCATACACTCGGACCAGGAAACTTTGAACTATAATAACGGACAACACAAGTTAAGTCCTGCATGCGAAGTGGGTGGAATTCTTACAATCATTTCACTTCTCATCGAAGTATAAGGATGGCAAGAGCAATATTGTGGCAGATGCATTGTCTAGGCGTTATGCCTTACTCGCCACTCTTGATGTTCGTTTGCTAGGGTTCGATACAGTAAAGGAGTATTACGAAGGTGATGCGGATTTTGGCGAAACCTTCGCCCTGTGCAAATCTGGCCCGGTGGGAGAATTTTCGATAGAGGAGGGTTTTCTTTTTAAGGGAAATCGTCTTTGTCTACCAAGGCACACGATTCGAGAATTGCTGGTTCTAGAGGCTCATGGGGGAGGTTTGGCTGGCCACTTTGGTTCAGCCAAGACATTAGAAGTGCTTAAAGAACATTTTTACTGGCTAAGGATGCAGGGGGATGTTAATAATATAATCAGTAAATGTGTGACGTGCCATATTGCGAAAAGTTCGTTCAAATCAGGAGTCTACACACCTTTACCGATTCCGGAGAGGCCATGGGAAGATGTCTCAATGGATTTCATTGTAGCTTTGCCTCGAACCCAAAGAGGTAAGGATGCGATCATGGTTGTTGTCGATCGTTTTTCAAAGATGGCTCATTTTGTTCCTTGTCACAAAACCGATGATGCGAGTAATGTTGCTGACCTGTATTTCCGAGAGGTAGTGCGATTACATGGAGTTCCGAAAACTATTGTTTCGGACCGAGACTCAAAGTTTCTAAGCTACTTTTGGAACACATTATGGAGGAAGGTGGGAACCAAGCTTTTGTTTAGTACTTCACATCATCCTCAAACCGACGGACAAACTGAAGTAACGAATCGAACACTGGGACGCTGCGAGGCTTGGTGAGCAAGACACAAAAGGATCGGGATTCAAATCGCACATGCGGAGTTTGCTTATAATCGATCTCCTACTCATGCCACTGCACACTCTCCATTTGAAGTAGTTTACGGACTGAATCCTTACATGCCGTTAGATCTAATTCCACTACCAAGTGACGAATTGGTGCATAAGGATACGGAGTCAAAACTAAAATCGATGATGAAATTACACGAACAGGTGCGGGATCGAATCAAAGAAATAAACGAGGCGTACAAAAGGAAGTCGAACAAGCAAAGAAGGCCGAGACTATTCGAGGTTGGAGATTTAGTTTGGTTACATTTGAGGAAGGAACGATTTCCGAGTAAGCGTAAGAATAAGTTAATGCCACGAGCCGAGGGGCCATTTAAAATAATTGCGAAGGTGAATGACAATGCTTACAAGTTGGAACTTAGGGTGACTATGGAGTGCATGCTACTTTCAACATAGGTGATCTTTCTCCTTATCTTGATGATGACGGGATTGCGTAATTGAGGACAATTCCTCTTAAAGGGGAGGGGATGATACGGCCGAATACTCCAAGCGAAGAAGATGAAGTAAGAATTGACGTAAAACACCTCGATCGCACTACAACCTACTTAGGCGAGAAAACGAAACGAGGCACGGAGTTACCTTGATAGTCGGAATTGGAATAACTTAAGGCAAATTGCAACTTGGGAGGGGGAAAAGGTCCAAGTGGTAGCTAAACAAAGAATTTTCAGCATTTCTTTATTATAAAGGCGGGGTTCTTGGCAACTTGTTATATGAAAAAGCGGTCACAAACTTCAACTTGGAGACAAGACCAACTTTTACTTTTGTCAACAAGTGACATGAAGAACATTTTATTATCCTTTCATTATTTTAAGGAATGACTTGTAATAGTTTAAGTTATTTTGTCAAGCCACTTTTGCCTATAAATAGTGGCGAGAGTTGTAATGGAGATTATTGAATGTTGAAGAATTGAGAACACTTTGTGTTTTTTTCCGTGAATGCTTTTCATCAAAACTTGGTTTTTATTCGACGCGTTTGAATACTAATCGATTGATTCTCAATAGGTCTTGAGGAGAAATCACTTTATCAAATTATAGGTCTAATTTGATAAAAACATCTGTTTATACCTGCTTCGATATTCGTTTATTTTTCGATACGCTTTATACTTGTCAATATTTCGTATAAAGTGTTGTTCGATCCTTCAACGTGTTTCCGTCTTAAAGTCGCTTCCAACGAAACGCGTCTTGTTCGAGTCTTTTCATTCGGGGCCGATTCTGTCTTGTGGTCAGATCGAATTACCGCCTTCATCGCCGGGCATTGGTGTCAGAGCCGTTGTCACCGATTCCGACGTTTCTTGCTGATAGCTTCCGCTCGTCAAAGAAGCCTTCCGCTGTATCGATAGCGAATTCGCATAACCAGTGAGAATTCGTATCAGGAGATACCAAGCATCTTGGTTTTATTATGGTGATTATGACATGAAGAAATCTTTGATGAATCTTGGACTTATTATGGTGATGGTGACATGAAGAAAATCTTCACCAAATATCATCCCTTGGCCGATTTGAAGGAAGGTGGGGAAGGAGGATATCTTCAAGCATCTTGACAAATCATGAGTCCCTTTCAAGCATGATATGGCCGAATTTTCATGCTTTTGGACCGATCCCGTCGTCAAGTTTTACGTTACTCCGGTTCCGATTAACAACGTAACTCCAATCCGCGTGTTCTTTTCTCCCAAGTATAATGATGCATGGCCATGCGAATTTGTATCGTCGTGGATGTCGATTTTTATTGGAGCTTCTTCGATTGGAATATTTGATATCGTATCATTCCCTCCCTCTTTGAAAGGAATTGACCTCAATTCCGTAATGCCATCGTCGTCAAGGTAAGGCGAGAGATCACCTACGTTGAATGTCGCGTGTACTCGTAATCGCCCTAAGTTCTACTTTGTAGGCGTTGTCGTTCACTTTTCCCACAATTTTGTACGGACCTTCGGCTCTCGGCATTAATTTGTTCTTGCGTTTGCTTGGGAATCGTTCTTTTCTCAAATGTATCCAAACTAAGTCGCCAACATCAAATAATCTCGCTTTTTTATTTTTGTTCGACTTCCGTTTGTAAATTTCATTCACTTCTTTAATCCGCTCGTACCTTTTCATGTAACTTCATCATTGACTTGAGTTTTGATTCGCGTCTTTGTGAACCAATTCGTCCGCTAAGCAACGGAATCAAATCCAATGGCAAAGCGGATTTATTCCATATACTACTTCAAAAGGTGAATGGGCCGTGGCGAAACCAGTGATCGGTTGTATGCGAATTCCGCATGTGCAAGTTTAACGTCCCAATCCTTTTGTGTTTTATTCACCAATCCTCGCAATAATGCTCCCAAGGTTCGATTAGTCACTGGTTTGTCCATCGGTTTGTGGGTGATGTGAAGTACCGAATAGAAGTTTAGTACCCACTTTTCTCCATAAAGTATTCCAAGTAACTCGAAATTTAGAATCTCGATCCGACACGATAGTTTTGGAACTCCGTAAACGAACTATTTCCTAAGTATAAGTCCGCCACATTGCTTGCATCATCGGTTTTGTGGCATGCTATAAAGTGAGCCATTTTCGAAAAACGGTCGACGACCACCATGATCGAGTCTTTGCCTCGTTGAGTACGAGGTAAAGCCACAATAAAATCCATCGAGACATCCTCCCATGGTCGTAAAGG
Source organism: Orobanche coerulescens (assembly GCA_033398695.1). Classification (NCBI taxonomy): domain Eukaryota; kingdom Viridiplantae; phylum Streptophyta; class Magnoliopsida; order Lamiales; family Orobanchaceae; genus Orobanche; species Orobanche coerulescens. Next base: position 340,749 of record JAWKAU010000111.1, on the reverse strand, counting down.
TATTGGCAACGGCATGTATGTACTTGGCTTGAACGAACTTTTCATCATGTGACAAGTGACGCATTTACTCACGATTGTGCTTACGTCACCATACATCTTTGGCCAAAATAAATGCTCTTTTAGCACCTCTACGGTCTTAGCCGAGCCGAAATGACCGGCTAGTCCTCCTCCGTGCGCCTCCCGAACTAGCAATTCCCGAATTGTATGTCTCGGCACACATAATTTATTTCCCTTGAAAAGAAAGCCATCCTGTAAAACAAATTCTTCGTACGGGCCCGTTTGACAACGGGTGAAAATTTCTCCGAAATCCAAATCGTCCCTGTAATGATCTTTTAAAGTCTCGAACCCCAACAAACAAACATCTAGAATCGACAGTAAGGCATACCGTCTTGATATTGCATCCGCCACTATATTACTTTTACCGTCTTTGTACTTGGATGAAAAGTGAAAAGATTGTAAAAATTCCACCCATTTTGCATGCCTCGGACTTAGCTTGCTTTGTCCGTTGATGTATTTCAACGACTCGTGATCCGAATGCAACACGAAATGTTTCGAACGTAAATAGTGACTCCAATGATCGAGTGCTCTCACGATAGCATAGAACTCCTTGTCGTAAGTACAATAATTCACTCGGGCGCCACTTAATTTCTCCGAAAAATATGCGATGGGGCGGCCTCCTTGAATAAGTACTGCCCCGATTCCAACTCCACTAGCGTCGCATTCCACCTCAAATGGTTGCGAAAAATCGGGCAACGTTAAAATTGGTGCTTCACATAACTTTCCTTTTAATTTTTCAAAAGCCTTTTGGGCCGCCTCGTTCCATGCAAAGGTTCCTTTTTTTAGACACTCCGTGATCGGACTGGAGATGGTGCTAAAGTCCCGTATGAATCGTCGGTGATACGAATCGGTCAACATCATCAAATACAAATTACCAATTCTCGCGCGCACGACGACTTCGTAGCAGTTTTAGTATTTTGCCCATAACTTTCTCGTCCGAAATCCGATTCAGGTGATTCAAGTGGCCATGGAAAGCTAAGAAAGAGAGCTACAAATCTTATGAAGACCATAGGACCAAATTCGGATCCATTGTATCTCGGAAATGACAAAACCGACAGCATCATATTTGGTCCAAGATAATGAAGATATTCTTTCCTTCCCCACCTCACTAAAAAACGATCCAAGCTTGAGATTTGATGAAGACTTTCATCAAATGTCTTCTTCATGTCATCTTCCATCAAGTCACCATCACCTAATAAAACCAAGGTTCATCATATTTTCCTTCCCTCACAAGATCGGCCATATCATGCTTGAAAGGGACATATCTTGACTTCATATCTTGACAAGATAATGAAGTTATCTTCTCCTTCCCCACCATGTACACAAACGGCCGAAAATGAAGATGGAGTGAAGACTTTCTTCTTCATGTCATTATCCCTCATTTCATTATCACCCATGTAATTCCAAGGAGGAGGATATCACAATCTACACCAAATCCTCCTAAGTGTGATCGGCCGAATTGATGCATGGAGGAATGATATTTTGTTCTACTTCATGTCACCATCAAAGACCAAGATTGCTTCATCATGTCACCATCAAGACCAAGATTGCTTCATGTCTCTTTCACCTAATAACACCAAGATACTTGATATCTCACCTTTGATTTTCGGCCGAAATGTTAGTGCTAGGAAGTTTCCTTTTCTCGTTTTGTTGTATTTTCTTTCGGTTGGAAACTACTATATATAGTAGTACTTGTAACATTTGTAGACAATTGGAAAGTTTAATAAACCTTGTATTTCTTTGAAATATACGTTGAACGAGTTCAACAAAACTTTAGTTATTGTTTCGACGCGTCTCGAGATTTTAACTTGATCAATTCTCAATAAGTCTTGAGGAGAGATTACTTTTATCGAGTTATAGGTCTAGTTCGATAAAACACATCCAAATCCGTATCCCATACTACTTCACGGCCGAAATCCATTTAAGTTCGGTCACCACCTTGTAATTTTGAGTGATACTTTGATACTTATCAAGACATAATAATCTTCCGTTGTATTTCATACGCATTACGTACGTAATTCGTATCAACTCGTATAAAAGCCTTCCGCTACAATATTCCTACAATCACTCCGACCGATACGTATCCGCTTCTCCCGGATAATTCGTATCATAAGTGGTATCGGAGCCCAAGGTCATCTCCTTGGGCGATCAACTATATTCACCGAATTTTTTTTTGTTAAAGTATTTAGTCACCTTATTGGTTTGTTCTTCACGTTTAGAAGAATTTTCGCATAACTTTGGCAGATTAGTGCAATGGAAGAAAACAAGGTTTCCCGTGGATTCGACCGTTGGATCATCACGAAATTTTGACAAAGGTAAGCCAACTTCTTGAACTACAGTCTGAACGGTGGAGATCAGATTCTTTGATCATCTTCTTGGTTCATTCTTCACGGATTTCTTGGAAAATTTTCTGTCCGATTTCTTGTCAAGAACTATCTCTTGATTCTTATTATGGATTTCTCCGAGCTCGATTTCTTGATGACACTCCGTGACGCACTAAACGGCTTACCGAGCAACGTATGCAAGAAAGACGCAGACGATGCCAACAATATTGATTTCTTGGCCCAATTCCGCAAAGATACCTAATTTCACGAGATAGTAATCCAAATGCGTGCATAGATTGGCTTCGTGCTTGTGAGGAGCACTCGGACTTCAAGGCCGCCCGATCAACCGCCGTTTCGTTGGTGGCAAGGCGCCTCGGTAGCGCGCCGTCTGGTGGCAAAATCAAACTTGATCCGTTCACAACAACGTAAGCCTAAAATCCAAGATTGGCTTAAATTCAAAAATATTTCAATCGAAGGTTCAAATCCCCATCTTACCACCAATCCTTCAACGCCCACCACCGGCATTCGATCTAAGGTCTTCCTCCATCAAGGAATTCCCAGCAGACCTTTTTTTCGATGAAGACAATGTCCCTACGGTCATTTTCAATGAAGTAGACGAGACAGTTTTCAACGAGCAATTCAACGAAGAAAGTGAGTTGAGCCGTGTATCCCTAGTTGACGAACCCGGATCTTGCTACTTTGATCATGGGCCGATTGGTTGTGTTGGCCAAATTGACCAAAATGGACCAAATTATTTTAATGGTGAGGAGCCTTTTTGTGTCATGGAAATTGGGTCGGGTTATGATGGACCGCCAATATTTGATACTGAGTCGGATGACAAAGAGGACCCCATGATTGATCTCGAGCTTCCCATTTTGAAGAATCTCTGCGGCATTTTTGATGACAAAGAAGACGATGGTTGAGTCGAGCCGCCTATCGGAGCAAAGTGGGTCGTATGACTTTGTTGCGGTACGAAACGAGCCTAGTGGATTAATTTTTGATGAGACATTATTGGAGGAGCCGAATAATTTTGAAACGAGAGTTGGTCGATTGCGACGGACCGCCAACATTTGATAAGGAACCATTGATGAAGAGGACTCGCAATAAATTCTCGTATTGGCCATTTTCGATGGTGAATCCGATATGGAATTATCGGTGTTTCCACTCGAGGAGGAACCCGATGTGGAGTTAACCGTGTGTCCCATTTCGATATCCACTCATGTCATGATATCGGTATTACTGCAGAGTAATTATTATTATTTTATTAATAATGATAGTTATTTTGTTGGTGATTCTCGAGGGGCCCCACTACCTATCGTCTCAAGATTTTGGGTCATGTACGTCATGCGGACATCTTCGAGATCAAATACTTAGAGGCTTTAGTTAATTATCTTGGTGACGAAGGGAGTTCGAATTGAGGACAATTCCCTTTAAAGAGAGAGGGTATGATACGAATCGGTCAACATCATCAAATACAAATTACCAATTCTCGCGCGCACGCATTACTTCAGAGTAGCAGTTTTAGTATTTTGCCCATAACTTTCGTCCGAAATCCGATTCAGGTGATTCAAGTGGCCATGGAAAGCTAAGAAAGAGAGCTACAAATCTTATGAAGACCATAGGACCAAATTCGGACCCATTGTATCTCGGAAATGACAAAACCGACAGCATCATATTTGGTCCAAGATAATGAAGATATTCTTTCCTTCCCCACCTCACTAAAAATCGATCCAAGCTTGAGATTTGATGAAGACTTTCATCAAATGTCTTCTTCATGTCATCTTCCATCAAGTCACCATCACCTAATAAAACCAAGGTTCATCATATTTTCCTTCCCTCACAAGATCGGCCATATCATGCTTGAAAGGGACATATCTTGACTTCATATCTTGACAAGATAATGAAGTTATCTTCTCCTTCCCCACCATGTACACAAACGGCCGAAAATGAAGATGGAGTGAAGACTTTCTTCTTCATGTCATTATCCCTCATTTCATTATCACCCATGTAATTCCAAGGAGGAGGATATCACAATCTACACCAAATCCTCCTAAGTGTGATCGGCCGAATTGATGCATGGAGGAATGATATTTTGTTCTACTTCATGTCACCATCAAAGACCAAGATTGCTTCATCATGTCACCATCAAGACCAAGATTGCTTCATGTCTCTTTCACCTAATAACACCAAGATACTTGATATCTCACCTTTGATTTTCGGCCGAAATGTTAGTGCTAGGAAGTTTCCTTTTCTCGTTTTGTTGTATTTTCTTTCGGTTGGAAACTACTATATATAGTAGTACTTGTAACATTTGTAGACAATTGGAAAGTTTAATAAACCTTGTATTTCTTTGAAATATATGTTGAACGAGTTCAACAAAACTTTAGTTATTGTTTCGACGCGTCTCGAGATTTTAACTTGATCAATTCTCAATAAGTCTTGAGGAGAGATTACTTTTATCGAGTTATAGGTCTAGTTCGATAAAACACATCCAAATCCGTATCCCATACTACTTCACGGCCGAAATCCATTTAAGTTCGGTCACCACCTTGTAATTTTGAGTGATACTTTGATACTTATCAAGACATAATAATCTTCCGTTGTATTTCATACGCATTACGTACGTAATTCGTATCAACTCGTATAAAAGCCTTCCGCTACAATATTCCTACAATCACTCCGACCGATACGTATCCGCTTCTCCCGGATAATTCGTATCATAAGTGGTATCGGAGCCCAAGGTCATCTCCTTGGGCGATCAACTATATTCACCGAATTTTTTTTTTTTGAAGTATTTAGTCACCTTCTTGAGTTGTTCTTCACGGTTAGAAGAATTTTCGCATAACTTTGGCAGATTAGTGCGGTCGGAAGAAAACAAGGTTTCCCGTGGATTCGACCGTTGGATCATCACGAAATTTTGACAAAGGTAAGCCAACTTCTTGAACTACAGTCTGAACGGTGGAGATCAGATTCTTTGATCATCTTCTTGGTTCATTCTTCACGGATTTCTTGGAAAATTTTCTGTCCGATTTCTTGTCAAGAACTATCTCTTGATTCTTATTATGGATTTCTCCGAGCTCGATTTCTTGATGACACTCCGTGACGCACTAAACGGCTTACCGGAGCAACGTATGCAAGAAAGACGCAGAGACGATGCCAACAATATTGATTTCTTGGCCCAATTCCGCAAAGATACCTAATTTCACGAGATAGTAATCCAAATGCGTGCATAGATTGGCTTCGTGCTTGTGAGGAGCACTCGGACTTCAAGGCTGCCCCGATCAACCGCCGCGTTTCAGGTGGCAAGGCGCTCCGCGGTAGCGCCGCCGTCTGGTGGCAAAATCAAATAGCCCGTTCACAACAACGTAAGCCTAAAATCCAAGATTGGCTTAAATTCAAAAAATATTTCAATCGAAGGTTCAAATCCCCATCTTACCACCAATCCTTCAACGCCCCACCACCGGCATTCGATCTAAGGTCTTCCTCCATCAAGGAATTCCCAGCAGAATCTTTTTTCGATGAAGACAATGTCCCTACGGTCATTTTCAATGAAGTAGACGAGACAGAGTTTTCAACGGAGCAATTCAACGAAGAAAGTGAGTTGAGCCGTGTATCCCTAGTTGACGAACCCGGATCTTGCTACTTTGATCATGGGCCGCTTGGTTGTGTTGGCCAAATTGACCAAAATGGACCAAATTATTTTAATGGTGAGGAGCCTTTTTGTGTCATGGAAATTGGGTCGGGTTATGATGGACCGCCAATATTTGATACAGAGTCGGATGACAAAGAGGACCCCATGATTGATCTCGAGCTTCCCATTTTTGAAGAATCTCCTGCGGCATTTTTTGATGACAAAGAAGACGATGGTTGGAGTCGAGCTGCCCTATCGGAGCAAAGTGGGTCGTATGACTTTGTTGCGGTACAAAACGAGCCTAGTGGATTAATTTTTGATGAGACATTATTGGAGGAGCCGAATAATTTTGAAACGGAGAGTTGGTCAGATTGCGACGGACCGCCAACATTTGATAAGGAACCAGTTGATGAAGAGGACTCCGCAATAAATTCTGTATTGGCCATTTTCGATGGTGAATCCGATATGGAATTATCAGTGTTTCCACTCGGAGGAGGAACCCGATGTGGAGTTAACCGTGTGTCCCATTTCGTATATCCACTCATGTCATGATATCGGTATTACAGCGGAGTAATTATTATTATTTTATTAATAATGATAGTTATTTTGTTGGTGATTCTCGAGGGGCCCCACTACCTATCGTCTCAAGATTTTGGGTCATGTACGTCTCATGACATCTTCGAGATCAAATACTTAAAGGCTTTAGTTAATTATCTTGGTGACGAAGGAGTTCGGAATTGAGGACAATTCCCTTTAAAGAGAGAGGGTATGATACGAATCGGTCAACATCATCAAATACAAATTACCAATTCTCGCGCACGACGACTTCGTAGCGCTTTAGTATTTTGCCCATAACTTTCGTCCGAAATCCGATTCAGGTGATTCAAGTGGCCATGGAAATCTAAGAAAGAGAGCTACAAATCTTATGAAGACCATAGGACCAAATTCGGACCCATTGTATCTCGGAAATGACAAAACCGACAGCATCATATTTGGTCCAAGATAATGAAGATCTTCTTTCCTTCCCCACCTCACTAAAAACGATCCAAGCTTGAGATTTGATGAAGACTTTCATCAAATGTCTTCTTCATGTCATCTTCCATCAAGTCACCATCACCTAATAAAACCAAGGTTCATCATATTTTCCTTCCCTCACAAGATCGGCCATATCATGCTTGAAAGGGACATATCTTGACTTCATATCTTGACAAGATAATGAAGTTATCTTCTCCTTCCCCACCATGTACACAAACGGCCGAAAATGAAGATGGAGTGAAGACTTTCTTCTTCATGTCATTATCCCTCATTTCATTATCACCCATGTAATTCCAAGGAGGAGGATATCACAATCTACACCAAATCCTCCTAAGTGTGATCGGCGAATTGATGCATGGAGGAATGATATTTTGTTCTACTTCATGTCACCATCAAAGACCAAGATTGCTTCATCATGTCACCATCAAGACCAAGATTGCTTCATGTCTCTTTCACCTAATAACACCAAGATACTTGATATCTCACCTTTGATTTTCGGCCGAAATGTTAGTGCTAGGAAGTTTCCTTTTCTCGTTTTGTTGTATTTTCTTTCGGTTGGAAACTACTATATATAGTAGTACTTGTAACATTTGTAGACAATTGGAAAGTTTAATAAACCTTGTATTTCTTTGAAATATACGTTGAACGAGTTCAACAAAACTTTAGTTATTGTTTCGACGCGTCTCGAGATTTTAACTTGATCAATTCTCAATAGGTCTTGAGGAGAGATTACTTTTATCGAGTTATAGGTCTAGTTCGATAAAACACATCCAAATCCGTATCCCATACTACTTCACGGCCGAAATCCATTTAAGTTCGGTCACCACCTTGTAATTTTGAGTGATACTTTGATACTTATCAAGACATAATAATCTTCCGTTGTATTTCATACGCATTACGTACGTAATTCGTATCAACTCGTATAAAAGCCTTCCGCTACAATATTCCTACAATCACTCCGACCGATACGTATCCGCTTCTCCCGGATAATTCGTATCAGTCGGTAAAAAGAGGCGAGGCCATGAAATGATCGTACCTCCGTGATTGTTTTTGGGGTTGGCCAAGACTTGATTGCCGCGATTTCCTCTTGGTCCACCGAGACTCCTTCTTTAGAAACGACATAGCTGAGAAAGACAAGACTCTCGACTAGGAAAGTACACTTCTCCCGCTTTCCGTAAAGTTTCTGTTTCCTTAGAGTTTCAAATACGTGCCGCAAATGTTCGAGATGCTCCTCTAAGGATCGACTGTAGATCAAAATGTCGTCTAAGTATACGACAACAAACTTTCCCAAGAAAGGATTGAGAACCTCATTCATCAATCTCATGAAAGTGCTCGGGGTATTAGTGAGGCCGAATGGCATCACAACCCATTCGTAAAGTCCATTTTTTGTTTTAAATGCCGTCTTCCATTCGTCTCCCTCTCGCATGCGAATTTGATGGTATCCGCTCCGTAAATCAACTTTTGAAAATATAACCGAGCCATGCAACTCGTCTAACATGTCGTCTAGTCTCGGGATGGGGAACCGATACTTGACGGTGATGTTATTCACGGCTCTACTGTCAATGCACATTCGCCATGATCCGTCTTTTTTTGGTACAAGTAGGACTGGAACCGCACACGGACTTAAACTTTCTCGGACATATCCGTGACTCATGAGCTCATCAATTTGACGTTGTAGTTCTTTGGTTTCTTCGGGATTACAACGATACGCCGCTTTGTTCGGTAATGGAGCTCCTGGTACAAGATCAATTTGGTGTTCGATTCCGCGGATAGGTGGTAATCCCACCGGTAAATCTTCGGGAAATACATCCGCGAACTCGTGTAACAATGTATCTATCTCTCCTTCGTGGTGTGATTTGGTAGCAAGTTTTCGGAATTCCTTGATCATCATTAAATAAACACGTTCGCCATCGTCAATGGCGTGTTCGACTTCTTTCTCGTTGGCAAGCATCGTAAGTTTCGGCCCTTCGATTTTTTTTTGAACTTATCGTTCGGATAGCTTGGGGTGACATAGGTTTAAGAACAATTTTTTTACCTTTGTCACGTAACTCATACTCGTTACTCCTCCCTCGATGTAGTACGTCCCGATCAAATAACCAAGGTCTTCCCAATAATACGTGACATGCGTCCATCAGTAGTACATCGCATGTAATATCATCACCATACGAACCCATGGTGAGTCCGACCTTCACTTGTCTTGAAACTTTCACCTTATTTCCATCATCGAGCCAATGGAGTGCATACGGATTTGGATGAGCCGTGGTGATTAATCCGAGCTTTGAGACCATCTCGCTTGATGCCACGTTTGTACAACTTCCACCGTCAATGATCAAGCTACACCATTTCTCTCCGACACGACACTTCGTGTGAAAGATTTGGTCTCGTTGTTCTATGTCACTCGGGGCCGCCTTCGTTTGTAACATGCGAAGGACGAGGTTCGTGTCATAGTTCGGGGCATCGTATGCCTCGCAATCTTCTTCTTCTTCGTCGGCTTCTAAGTTAAAAACGTCTCCAATTCTTTCTTCTTCGGCTAGTAATTCTTCTCGGACGGCTATGGCTTCTCGTAACGTCACTATTCTTCGATTTGGACAAGCACTTTGATAGTGTCCAAATCCTTGACATTTGAAACACCGGACTTTAGATAGGCTTGTTTCTTTGGTGTAATAGGAGTTTTTGGAATGGTAGTAACGGGTGGACTTGTGGTGACAGTTTTTGGAAACGAGCTAGAACTCGCGCCAAAGTTGGTATTTCCGTATTTAGATGGGAATTCGGGTTTAGAAAGTTTTGTCTTGTTTTGATTTTCCAACTTTATGCAAAGTCCGCATAAAGTATCAAAGTCGGAATAGGGGTAGAGTTCCACGGAATTAGCAATATTTTTATTCAAACCTCGTAGGAAACGGGACATCCGTAATTCTTCGCTTTCTTCAAGTTCTCCCATCAAAGATAAGTTTTCAAACTCCTCGATGTACTCCTCGACACTTAGCTTTCCTTGCGTGAGGTCCGAAATTTTTCGATACAAACTTAACTTGTGTGTAGCCGGGACATATCTTTTTCGTAGTTTCTTTTTTAGAGAATCCCATGAACGTATCTTCTCCTTTCCGGCACGAACTCTTTGTGTCTTCATTCGCTCAAACCAAAGGGAAGCTCCCTTTCCAAGTTTGAGAATCGCATACTTGCAACGTACCTCGTCATTGAGATCCTTGAACTCAAACATTCGTTCAATTTTCCTTTCCCACTCCAAATAAGCCTCGGGATCGGTGCCGCCTACGAACTCCGGAAGTTCGCTTGTCTTGTATTCATAAGCATGTCGTGGTGCATGCATGGCGTCGTATCCTCGTCGTGCTTGGATTCGGGGCTCCGGTAGGCCGCGAAGAACGTCACGTAGTTGTGCTACTTCTTCATCGGTGAATGCCATCTTCTTGAGTAACGTTGAGAACCGTGAGACAAATGGCTCTGATACCACTTATGATACGAATACTCTCTCGGTACAGCAGAAGACTCTTTCACGTGCGAGCGAACAATACTCACCGAAATGAATCAAACTGCTACAGAGTACCGAACAGAAGAACTCGTCGATACAAAGACTTCCGAACAGCAAGGCTCGCTCGATACAAGAATTCAACAAAGAAGAACTTGTCGATACAAAGAAAATAAAGGTGGTGGCCGAAATTATATGGGTTTCGGCCGTGAGGTAGGATAATGTATGGGTTTGAATGTGTTTTATCGAATTAGACCTATAACTCGATAAAGATAATCTCTCCTCAAGACCTATTGAGAATTGATCAAGTTAAAATTCGAGACGCGTCGAAATAATAACCAAGGTTTTGTTGAACTCGTTCAACGTATATTTCAAGAGAAATACAATGTTTTATAAATTTCAAGATGCCTTACAAATACAACGAGTACTACTATATATAGTAGTTTCCAACCGTAAGAAAATACAACAAAACGAGAAAACGAAACTTCCTAGCATGCTTCCATTCTACGAAATATCTAAGGAGGAGATACCAAGCATCTTGGTTTTATTATGGTGATTATGACATGAAGAAATCTTTGATGAATCTTGGACTTATTATGGTGATGGTGACATGAAGAAAATCTTCACCAAATATCATCCCTTGGCCGATTTGAAGGAAGGTGGGGAAGGAGGATATCTTCAAGTGTAACACCCCCAAAACCGACCGGGAATATTACAGCGCAGTGGGCCCCATATTGGAACCCACAAGGCTAAAATCATTTTCGCAAACGTTTAAAAATGTCAAAAAGCCCTTTGAAAGAACACACATACGCACAGCGGATAAAAACACAGTTTCAAGAATATCGAAAGCCATTTTAAATATACACACACATCGGATAAAACACAATTAATTACATTTACAGCGGAATTATAAAAACCAGAAAGAACACTCGAATCCCAACAACTACGCCATAGCCAAGATCACCGAAAGCTCATCCCTTCACGATCACGCCATTTCGAACTCCGAGTACCTAAAAGATAAAGCCCACGACGGTCACCATAATACTCAACAATGATAACGATCACATCATAAAAACAATAAATAAGACTGTATTCTACAGAGGAAGAACATTCCACATGTAATCTTACCGTAATAACCTTACCCACCCGTCACAGCCATAACAATCAATTCTTACCTTATTCCACGCCTCGTGTCCTTAAGTAATGAACGAATTCAAATGTAATCACTGCATCGTATCCGAAACACTACCAAGATTTCCAAACAAACATATCTCGATTATAGAATAACTGGTCAAGACTAACTCTGTACTGGTCGCACAATCGAATCCCAATCCTGATAGAACCGATATCACATGGCACACCTGCAATCCAACTGTCCCGAGACAATAGCAAGTCCCGAATATCAATGCAAAACACGAATGTTGACACAATCAATAATGATAAACAATTAATGCATCACAACGGAAATATCAATGACATGATATTTCCACACAAGATCGACAAAGGATCAACCACGAACGAGGATGCCATGGTATGGTAACTCCAACAAGATCAAGGAAGAATCCCTAACCGAGAATACCGACAATACGACAAATCCCAACAGGATCAATAAAAGGTCGACAACCGAGAATACCGACGACACGGTAAGGATCAATGAAGAATCAATAATTGAGAATACCAACGACATGGTGAACTCTAACAAGATCAAAAGAGTTGACAAGTAGAAATACCAACGGTATGATAAACCCAAATAAGATCAATAAAGTTCAACAACCGAGAATACTGACGACATAGTAAACTCTGGCAAGATCAATAAGGACCAACGACCGGAAGTACCAACGACACGGTATACCCCAATAGGGATAATAAGGGATCAACAACTGAGAATACCGACGACACGGTAAACTCCAATAACATCGATCAAGGACTAATAACCAAGGATACCAACGGTGAGACAACTCCCAAATGGAATCAATAAGGATCAATAATGAATGAGATTACCAATGACAGGGTGAACTCCAAACGAGATTTATAAAGGATCGATATTAATGAGTTGACCATCGATATGGTAACTCCGAACGAGATTAATAAAGGTTCAATGGTGACGGATACACGAGAGAATAAAATCGTCGACCATATACAAATCATATATACGGAGTTTCAAAGACAATCCGAATATCAAATGATCCAATTATACATGGATTGTGAACGACCAATCAATAAGACTCGGGATGGACGCCACGATACGCTCGATCCGACATGTGTCCGTACAAGCCAACCACGGGTATTGATCAATACACGCCCGGTCTCGTACCTAATCGGCCTCACGAAGCACGCCTCGTGTGCACGGTTCAATATGAGGTCGAAACCAACACATGCTACACGTGCCCGCCCCGAAAATCCTACACATGAACGATCATAACGTATCGACTCCGGATATGCCACGATACAACATGACAACAGATCTCGAAGAAACGCATTTCCAACAAGGATCGAAGATTTCCAAGAGGGCAACAATAACTCGATCATGAAAGACCGACACGACCACAATGTCGTATTCCGCCGACAACACCCACAAGATGCTCAAGAATGCATATCATAATAGCATATAAACTCCCAAGGCAAGCAGCCCAAGGGTCACTAAGCATCTACTCAGAATACTCCGACAATATCACATAAACTCCCAAGGCAACAAATGAGGGTCACTAAGCATCTACTCAGGAATACCCCGGACATAGGTGCCATTTAGGTCTTATCCCCTAACACATTTCCATTCGGGTACCATACAGGTTTTATCCCCAACACATCGGCCCCACAGATTACGGCTCAAGAAAGAGCACTTAACAAAACGTAACCAACAATGGTGCACATTCACCGTATGAAATATCAACACACACATGCAAAAATGCAACATGATGATTATCATATTCTAACAATATTAATTTACCTCAAGCTGGAGACGCTAACCTTTCCACGACCAACCGCCCTGAACGAATACACGGTTTATCCGACAATCCAAAATGATGTACAGTCCATAACTAATACCAAACCACCGTCCCGAGTTCAACATCGACACGATAACTAACCTTGATATCCAACTTGTCAGGAAATAGACCAAATTATAGTTCACGTTCCCATTTCCACTAGACATCCTTAAAATCATATACATTATGATTTATCTTACATACCACCATTCTGACAATTCATATATTCCATAATACCATTGCTATATGAATCATAAATGAAATGAAAACGAAATCATTTATTAACATTATGAACCGAGCAAGCATAACTTGCACGGATACCCATACGATGAAGCCACCATCAATCCCGCCGTCTTCGTCTACAAGCTCCGCAAAGACAACGGTTAACTTCAACGATCACTAAACGCAACCTAATGCAATAATCGATTAACGATACGTTCAATAACAATCAACAACCGAAATGACCAACTAATCAAACTCGATGGTTCAATGATATCTCGATCATATGAAACCAACCCATATCAACTCTTAACAATACGGACACAAGTCGAAATTCGGTGTTCAATAATCCAAACAATGTCTTCAACATATAGTTCATATAACCGCAAGAATCGTAACAACAAAACCATAATCATCTTCATACGAATCCTTTTTCAACGATAACATCAAAATCCGAATTCAAGGAGAGGATTATCAACATACCTCTAGAAGATGACATACACAAGTAATCACTTGTTTTGAATAGCACGGTGCGAAGAAATCGACAAAAGGGAAGGGTACCGATTCAACTTCCTTCAAAAGTTCATTCCTAAATCACAATAATATCAATTCAATCACCATCCATGTGAAAACGTATAGAATTTCCCAAGTTCTACTCATTGGGGCATTTCATCGAACACTTTGAAGGCATAATCCAATTTAATCGTTTTAACGAAGAAATACTCGAATTTGTTCCACAAAACTTCAAGAGTATTGAATGATTACGAGTATACAATCAAGTTCTATCAATAATCCGAATCAAAATGGAGCAAATCGGCCAAAACACCAAGAAACCTCAAGAACATCTAAAAACCAAAAGTTCATGTGCTCTTACCTTCGATCCGGGTGGAGGATGATGTTAGTCCATGATTCCAACTTCCAAAACATGTTGTTATAAATTGATTCTACTCAAAACCATCATATTTGCTGAAGAAATCGCGGAAGGAACGAAGAAAAATGGAAAATGATAAGGGTGACTCGGTCTGTGCCTTATATAGCCGAGACTGCACGCCGATTACGTAACCGGCCGTGGCTTACGTACGTAACCGGCAGCGGCCTACCTTCTGTCCAGTTTGTTCGGCACCCTTACGTACGTAACCGGCAGATGGCTTACGTACGTAACTGGCCCTTACGGCCGTAACCGGCCACTGCCTTACGTACGTAATCGGCCAGTCCTAGCCCTGCCGAGTCACGCGACCATGCTCGCCATCCCAACGAGTCACGTCCGGCCATGCTCGGCCATCCCAACGAGTCACGCCCGCCATGCTCGGCCATCGTGTCATCTCGCCACGACTCGGCGATCGCCCGTAACGTACGTAACACTTGTTCCGTTGCGTACGTAATACGTACGTTGACTTGCTACAGTACAATGGTCGTGTTACGTACGCAACACGTCCTGTATAACGTACGTAACACGTACGTTGACTCACCTGTCAACATCCTCCGCCGAAAGTTGCCGACACGGGGTCCCACCTGCCGACCACGACTCGATCGTCTGATTCCCATGTTACGTACGTAATGTCTCGGCCATAACGTACGTAACTCTACCAATTTAACGTACGTAAGCTTCAACACATAACGTACGTAATGGCTCCCATACTTAGCCATTTCCGCCCCTGTCTGTCGTCTCAATAAACCGAACATATACACGCGACATACCGAATACATATACTCGTTCCGATAACATTTCCACACGATACATCTGATGCACGATATCCTCAATTACAACTGTCGACCAAGTACGGAAATCAAACAAATACTCGCACGGTATATCCGACATCGAAAACACAACAAGCATGTAATATCCTAGAATCAAAATAACCTCGATGACATACTGGCACGACTGTCACGGTTTCCAAAATTATCCGCTCATATCGTGTTGGTCCCACTCTGTACAGTACATCCCGGATAAAATAATGCGAAAAATTCATAGTGAAATTCTAGGATATTACATCAAGCATCTTGACAAATCATGAGTCCCTTTCAAGCATGATATGGCCGAATTTTCATGCTTTTGGACCGATCCCGTCGTCAAGTTTTACGTTACTCCGGTTCCGATTAACAACGTAACTCCAATCCGCGTGTTCTTTTCTCCCAAGTATAATGATGCATGGCCATGCGAATTTGTATCGTCGTGGATGTCGATTTTTATTGGAGCTTCTTCGATTGGAATATTTGATATCGTATAAATCTTGTAACATGAACTCCCCGAACGGACCAAATTTGCAACTAGTAAAAATTTCTCCAAAATCCGCATCATTTTCATAACACTCCTTCAACATTTCGAAACCAAGTAACCGAACCTCCAGATTAGAATGTAAAGCATACCTCCTAGATAATGCATCCGCAATGACATTGCTTTTACCGTCTTTGTACTTGGATGAAAAATGAAATGATTGTAGGAATTCTACCCACTTGGCATGTCTCGGACTCAGTTTATGTTGTCCGTTAATGTACTTCAATGATTCGTGGTCCTCCAATGATCAAGGGCCCGTACGATAGCATAGAATTCTTTATCATAAGTGCAATAATTCAACCGAGCTCCGTTCAACTTCTCTGAAAAGTAAGTGATAGGTCGTTTACCTTGAATAAGAACCGCTCCAATTCCAACTCCGCTAGCATCACATTCAACTTCGAATGGTTGAGTAAAATCGGGTAGTGTTAGAATCGGTGCTTCGCATAATTTGGCCTTTAACTTCTCGAATGCTCCTTGGGCAGCCCCGTTCCATACAAATGGTCCTTTTTTTAAACACTCCGTTATCGGACTTGAAATGGTGCTGAAGTCTCGAATAAACATCCGGTAAAAAGAAGTAAGTCCGTGAAATGATCTCACTTCTGTCACGGTCGTAGGGGTCGGCCAAGATTTAATTGCTTCGATTTTTGTTTGATCAACCGCCACTCCGTCCTTCGAAACGACATAGCCAAGATCTCTTTTTTTCCATATAATTTTCGGTCCCTCAAAGTTTCGAATATTAGCCTTAAGTGCCCGAAATGTTCCTGTAGTGATTGACTATAGATTAGAATATCATCTAGATATACAACCATGAACTTCCCCAGTAATGGTTTAAGCACTTCGTTCATCAACCTTATGAAGGTACTAGGCGCATTTGTAAGACCGAACGGCATAACGGTGCATTCATATAATCCATTTTTCGTTTTGAAGGCCGTCTTCCACTCGTCACCTTCTCGCATTCGGATTTGATGATATCCGCTTCGTAAATCAACTTTTGAAAATATCACCGAACCATTTACTTCGTCTAACATATCATCAAGTCTCGGGATAGGGAACCGATACTTGACGGTAATATTGTTCATGGCCCGACTGTCCACACACATCCGCCAAGAACCATCTTTCTTAGGGACAAGTAAGACCGGAACCGCACACAGACTCAAACTCTCCCGGACATATCCGCGGTCCAAAAGTTCTTCGACTTGTCTTTGTAATTCCTTTGTCTCCTCAGGATTACATCTATAAGCGGCTTTATTAGGAAGTGGTGCTCCCGGTATAAGATCGATTTGGTGTTCGATACCGCGAATAGGTGGTAAACTCGATGGTAATTCTTCGGGAAAAACGTCCTCAAATTCGTGTAACAACACATCTAGCTCTCCTCCGTTTTGTACTCCCATGTTCTCGTCCCGTGTCTCTTTAAACATCACCAAATATATTCGCTCCCCGTCATTAATGGCATGTTTCATTTATCTTTCGCTAGCAAGCATGGTAAGTTTCGGTTTCTCCACTCGACTAGAACTCATCGAACGGATAGCTTGCGGGGACATCGGTTTGAGTACAATCTTCTTTACTTTGTCTCGTAATTCATATTCATTACTCCGACCTCGATGTAAAACATCTCAGTCGAACATCCATGGTCGTCCCAAAAGTACGTGGCATGCGTCCATCGGAAGTACGTCACATAACACATCGTCTCTGTATGGTCCCATAGTTAAGTTGACCCGTACTTGTCTTAACACCTTCACTTTACTTCCGTCATCGAGCCAGTGTAAAGCATACAGCCTCGGGTGGGCCGTAGTAGTTAGACCGAGCTTGGTAACCATTTCGTTTGAAGCTACATTCGTGCAACTCCCTCCATCTATTATCAAGCTACACCACTTTTCTCCGACCTTGCATTTGGAATGAAAGATTTGGTCTCTTTGTTCCGTATCACTTGGAATGATTTTGGTATGTAGTGCTCGAAGCACTAAAGCAGTATCATATTCCGGAGCGTCATATGTCTCGCATTCCTCGTTCTCTTCCTCGGTCTCCATGTTAAATACGTCACCAAGGCCTTCCTTCTTGTCCTTGCTAAAAGTTCGTCTCGGACCGCAAGAGCTTCTCTTAAAGTGACCACCCGTTTATTTGGACATGCATTTTGATAGTGACCAAAGCCTTGACATTTAAAACATCGTACTTTAGCCAAGCTTGTTTCCTTGGAAACATGAGGAACCTTCGGGGCTGGGTAGGGACTTGAAAAGGTACGGTAGGTTTCGTAGTCGAACTTGAGCCGGCACTTGCATTTCCGAATTTGTATGGGAATTCGGGTTTGGTAAACTTCAACTTGTTTTGAGCTTCTATTTTTATGCATAGTCCGCATAAAGTCTCAAAATCTCCACATGGGTATAATTCCACCGTATTTGCAATGTTTCGGTTTAGGCCACGTAATAAACGTGACATTCTTTGTTCTTCATTTTCTTCAAGTTCTCCCATTAAGGCCAAGCCTTCAAATTCTTCGATGTATTCTCCCACACTTAGTTTCCCATGTACGAACTCCGCAATTTTTCGGTATAAGGTTAACCGATGTGATGTCGGGACATACCTTTTACGTAGTTTTTTCTTCAAAGAATCCCAAGAACGGATTTTCTCTTTTCCCGCACAAGCTCGTTGTGTTTTCACACCCTCGAACCATAGGGAAGCGCCCTTTCCTAACTTGAGAATGGCATATTTGCACCGTTTCTCATCGTTAAGTTTCTTGAAGTTGAACATACGTTCAATCTTCCTCTCCCACTCCAAGTAGACTTCGGGATTGGTACCTCCGACAAATTCCGGAAGTTCATTAATTTTAAATTCATCCACATGACGCGGTGAATGTGCATCATATCCTCCTCTTCTTGCATGAAAACGTGGTTCTTGTAAGTTGTGTAGTGCTTCACGTAGTTTCTCCATGAAATCGTCGGAAAATCCATGATAAGATAGCTTTAACAATAAAATCGCCTAAGAGAATTTCGACAAGGAAATAACCTTGGGCTCCGATGCCACTAATGATACGAATTACGTATGAAAGTGTACGTAAACTCGCAAGGAAATGCAGCGGATATATTTTGTTACCTGACAACACTCGGATATGTGTAACACTCGTAAGATTTAACCGAAAGTAGGGCAATTCGGTTTCCGTAAACAAGATAATATGAAAGTAAATTAGCAAACTAGACCTATAGTTTGATAAGGCAATCTCTCCTCAAGACCGATTGAGAATCGATTAAATTACAACTCGAAGACGCGTCGAATTATAATCAAGGTGTGCTGAAAATCATTCAACAATGAATACAAACAAGTGTATTTCGTTTTTTCAAGCTTCCCAGTTGATTTCAAATGTTGAATATGAGGCTAATATATAGCCATTACAACTAATAATAAGATCAAACAAGATCACACAAGATCAAGCTAAAAGACAAGTAAATAATAAACTAAACTATCAAGACTTTGACAAAGATTGAAAGCAACATCATGCATGGCTTCTTCCTCCTTTATTTCGGCCGTGGGGTACTTGAAGGGAGGAGATAATTATCTTCCTCATGTGATATCTTTTGTAAGGCTTTGACAAGGACTTGAACATGAAAGGGACTTCTTGGCATCTTCTTCTCCATGTGGTTCGGCCGATTTCTTTCAAAAGGGTGGAGTGAATCAAATCTCTATCCTTGATCTTGATATGGTGGACTTTGAAAATGAAAGCAAATTTTAAAGTAGTGGCGACAAAGATCCTTCATGGATCCTTCATCAAATCGGCCAAAATCTTCCCCTAATATGGCCGATTTTGTATGCATGAACATGCATACGTATGCATGATTTGATACGTCTAAGTTATCCCGGTTCTGAGTATTAAGATTGTTCCCATTTCCGGATTTGTTTTCTCACCGAAGTATGTAGGTGCATGTGCATGTAACGTGGTATCGTCACCTACGTCAATTCTTACTTCGTTTGGAGACGTCACAATCGCATCAGTTTCATTTATCTCCTTTATTCGGTTACGTACTTGCTCGTGTAATTTCGTCATTGACTTCAGCTTCGACTATGCATCCTTATGCACCAACTCGTCACTCGGTAATGGAATTAGATCTAACGGCATATAAGGATTCAGCCCGTAAACTACTTCAAATGGAGAGTGTGCCGTGGCATGAGTAGGAGAGCGATTATACGCAAACTCCGCATGTGCGAGCTTCA
The DNA here is from genome assembly GCA_033398695.1 of Orobanche coerulescens. Taxonomy (NCBI): domain Eukaryota; kingdom Viridiplantae; phylum Streptophyta; class Magnoliopsida; order Lamiales; family Orobanchaceae; genus Orobanche; species Orobanche coerulescens. The sequence goes on along the minus strand of JAWKAU010000111.1, from coordinate 320,549 downwards.
AATCCCAATCATTTTGTATTTTGCTCACAAGACCACGTAATAAAGTGCCCAAAGTTCGATTGGTTACTTCTGTTTGGCCGTCGGTTTGAGGATGATGCGAAGTACTAAACAAAAGCTTAGTTCCCACCTTTCTCCACAATATGTTCCAAAAGTAGCTCAGAAACTTCGAGTCTCGGTCTGAAACAATAGTCTTCGGAACTCCATGTAAACGTACCACCTCTCAGAAATACAAGTCAGCAACATTACTTGCATCATCGGTCTTGTGACAAGCAACAAAATGAGCCATCTTCGAAAAACGATCGACAACAACCATAATCGCATCCTTACCTCGTTGGGTTCGAGGCAAAGCAACAATGAAATCCATCGAGACATCTTCCCACGGCCTTTCCAGAATCGGTAGAGGCATATACTCGCTCGGTTTGAATGAGCTCTTCGCCATATGACATGTTACACACTTGCCAACGATGTCAGCCACGTCCCCTTGAATCTTCGGCCAATAAAAATGTCCTTGGAGCACCCCCATGGTCTTAGCCATGTCAAAGTGATCAGCCAAGCCCCCTCCATGAGCTTCACGAACCAACAACTCCCGAACGGCATGCTTGGGCAAACAAAGCCGATTTCCCTTAAAGAGAAACCGTGTATCACAAAATCCCCAAACGAACCAGATTTACAATGGCCAAAAATCTCCCCAAAATCCGCATCGTCAACATAATAATCTTTCAACATTTTGAACCCCAACAACCGAACATCAAGGGTAGAGATTAAAGCATACCTCCTAGACAGCGCATCAGCCACCACATTGCTCTTACCGTCCTTATACTTCGATGAAAAATGAAACGATTGTAAGAACTCCACCCACTTAGCATGTCTCAGACTCAACTTCTGCTGCCCATTAATATACCTCAAAGATCCATGGTCCGAATGCAGAATAAAATGTTTCGGCCGAAGGTAATGACTCCAATAATCAAGAGCTCTCACTATGGCATAGAACTCCTTGTCATAAGTACAATAGTTGAGTCGAGCCCCACTCAATTTCTTCAAAAAGTACGCAATAGGCCGCTTGCCTTGAATGAGGACCACCCCAATACCAACTCCACTAGCATCACACTCCATCTCGAACGGCTGTGCAAAATCGGGTAACGCCAAGATAGGTGCTTCACATAACCTTGCCTTCAACTTTTCAAACGCCCCTTGGGCAGCCTTGCTCCACACAAACGGACCCTTCTTCAAACACTCCATTATCGGACTCGTTATGGTGCTGAAATCTCGAATAAACCTCCGATAAAAAGAGGAAAGACCGTGGAATGATCTAACTTCAGTTACGTTTTTAGGGGTAGGCCACGACTTAATAGCTTCAATTTTACCTTGATCAACCGACACTCCATCCTTCGAAACAACATAGCCAAGAAAAGTTATGCTTTCGGCAAGAAACGCACACTTTTCTTTCTTTCCATAAATCCTTTGAGACCTAAGAGTCTCGAATACTTGCCGTAGATGCCCGAGATGCTCCTCCACCGACCGACTATAAACTAAAATATCATATAAATAAACAACCACAAATCTGCCCAAAAATGCCTTAAGTACTTCGTTCATCAAACGCATGAAAGTACTCGGGGCATTCGTAAGTCCATGGCATAACGGTCCACTCATACAGCCCATGCTTAGTTTTGAAAGCCGTCTTCCATTCATCTCCCTCCCGCATACGAATCTGGTGATAGTCACTTCGCAAATCAACTTTAGAAAAGACCATCGAGCCATGTAGCTCGTCCAACATATCATCAAGCCTTGGCATCGGGAATCGATACTTGATCGTTATGTTATTCACGGCCCGGCTATCGATACACATCCGCCAAGACCCATCCTTCTTAGGAACAAGTAGAACCCGAACCGCACACGGACTTAAACTTTCTCGAACATACCAAAGGGTGTTCAGCCTGATGGTAATTGCAATGAAGATAAGATCCCTTAGACATAGTCGCTGGGGTTCGAGTCCGAGCAAGCGCGGGGTTTTAATCCGGCCGTTACTCCAGCAAGGAAACTTGTGTGGAGGCGGTACGGTTTCCTCCGGAACCCGTAGCCTCACTTGTCACCAGCGTGGATCCGGTTAAGACAACATAGTCTGGGCTAGTGGTGGTTAGGGCCCTCTGTTTGGAGGGTGGTTGAGTCTAAGTTGAAATTCACCGTTCAAAAAAAAAACTTTCTCGAACATACTTGTGGCTCATTAGTTCTTCAATCTGCTTCTGAAGTTCATTCGTTTACTCGGGATTGCACCTATAGGCAGCCTTATTCGGAAGAGTGCGCCCGGTATAAGGTCAATTTGATGCTCAATTCCATGAATTGGCGGCAAACCCGACGACAATTCTTCAGGGAAGACGTCCGCGAACTCATGTAATAAGTCGGCCAATGTATCCTCGTTTTTTGCTACCACGAAATCATCTCGAGTCTCCTTTATCACCAGCATGTAAACATGCTCACCACTCTCCATAGCGTGTTCAACTTCCCTCTCGCTAGCGAACATGGTGAGGTTTGGCTTTTCCCCTCGTTTGGCACTCATGGAATGAATAGCTTGAGGTGACATCGGCTTCAACACGATCTTCTTTCCCTTATCTCGCAACTCGTATTCGTTACTCCTACCCTGATGCAAAACATCCCTATCAAATAACCAAGGACGTCCCAAAAGTACGTGACAAGCATCCATCGGAATCACATCGGAATCACGATATGAACCCATTGCCAATCCGACCCGAACTTGCTTCGAAACTCTCAACTTACTTCCATCATCAAGCCAATGTAAAGCATATGGCTTAGGGTGAGCTGTGGTGGTTAGCCCCAGCTTCGTCACCATTTCACTCGAAGCTATGTTGGTGCAACTCCCTCCGTTAATAATCAAACTACACCACTTATCTCCAACTTGACACTTCGTAGGGAATATTTGGTCTCGTTGTTCTGACTCGCTCGGAACCGACTTGGCTTGCAAAGTGCGAACGACCAAGGCTTTATCGTAATTCGGAGCATCGTAAGCCTCAGAATCTCCTTCTTCTTCGCCTCACAAATCAAATGCATCACCCAACCTTTCTACTTCTTCCTCATCTAACAATTCCTCTCGGGCCGCGAGAGCCTCTCTCAACGTCACAACTCACTTATTCGGACAAGCGTTTTGATAATGGCCAAAACCTTGACATTTAAAACAACGCACCTTCGATAGACTCGTCTCTTTATTCACGCTGGGAGCCTTAGGAACTGGATTAGGGGCTGGAGCTGGCACTATTTTGGTAGCCGAACTAGTGCCGCTACTTGTGGCTCCGAATTTTGAGGGAAACTCGGGTTTAGTCCATCCGCTTGACTTGTTATGCTCCATATTCGAACCTCCAACCCTCGTTCTATTTTGAGCCTCAACCTTCAAACACAACCTACACAAGGTGTCAAAATCGGCATACGGATACAACCCCACCAAATTAGTTATGCTTCGATTTAAACCGCGCAAAAAATGCGCCATCTTATGTTCTTCGTACTCCTCCAATTCCCCCATCAAGGCTAAATTCTCGAACTCATCAATGTATTCACTAACACTCATCCTTCCTTGCATGCAGTTGGCAATCTTGCGATACAGGGTCAGCCTATGTGACGTGGGTACATATCTCTTGCGAAGTTTCCATTTCAACGAATCCCATGAATTTATTTTTGTTTTTCCATCACGAGCTCTTTTTGATTTAACCCCTTCGAACCAAAGGGAAGCGCCTTTACTTAGTTTGAGGATCGCATATTTACACCTTTTCTCATCATCAAGGTCCTTGAAATCGAACATGCGATCGATTTTCCGTTCCCACTCCAAGTATGCTTCTGGATCAGTACCCCCAACGAACTCTGGAAGTTCGTTCACCTTGAACTCGTCGGACTGACGCGTAGGACGATCGAAATCTCCTCGTCTCGGGTGCCAGCGCTGATCGCGTTGCTCTGGCAAGTCCCGCAGCGCGTCGCGCAGTTTGTTCAAAAAATCATTGTTGAACTCCATCCCGCTGAAGGATCAAGGATCTCAACTGAATTAAAAAATTCAGGTGTGTGGCTCCGATACCACTAATGATACGAATCCTGTATCGAGATGAAGCGGAAGCAGAATTTTGCGAAAGCTAAACAAACAGCGATCTACCAAACTAGGCTCGAAACAGTAACCTTCCTTCGCTACAGCAATAATGAACCGCAACAGTCAACTACTAACAGCAACCACCCTTCGCTACAGCAGTAGCGATCAGTAACAATCACGACTAAACAGCGACTACCCTTTCGCTACAGCAGTAGCGAACAACAACAATCAGCAGCTAAAACAGCGGCAGGTCAAACGGGAAACAACAGCAACAAAGAATCGCCAACAACTGTAGCGAACAGCGAATTGTGATCGAATGCGGAGGAAACAGGAATCACGCTCGGTCTCTGGACAGCAACTTCGAACAAGTCAATTTCAACGTATGATGATAGATATGCTATGTATCACACTAAGTTGCGGATCTCATTTTGTATAACAGCAACAAGAGAAGTGGTATGAATCTCGATCAAATATGAGTTTTGCGAGTCAACGAGATGGAAGTAAGTCCCACGAACTAGAAACTGGATAATACTCCGATGAACAACACCATGAACGACTCCAAGGATTATGTCCAAACAAGAACAGTTTCCGATCGGACGAACAGAAAAACAATAAAAGATTTTAACGAGTCAGACCTATAACTCGTCAAAGATGATCTCTTCCCAAGACCTATTGAGAATTGATCGGATTATAATTCGAAATCGCGTCGAACAATAATCAAGAATTTGTGTTTGAGACACGTCAAATGAATAAAACTCAAAGAGAGCAAAATATCAAGTGTATTCAATATCTTCCAAACGGCCGAGCTATATGATGTATATATAGCCGCCAAACCCTAGTAACATAAATAAAGATTACTCCCTAAAACGCCCTTAAACAAGTTTGGGCTACTACTGATTAAGGAAAATAACAACGCAAAGCAATATAGGGTTGCACATGTCGCACCCTTTATTAAATAAATAATACAAAAATAATGATAAACTACGTTATTCCGAGCCCGACCACCAAAGTCACTCCAAGCCTCATGCCTATCTTCCCGCCCAAGTATGTAGCATGGTCGCTTACGTCGATCATCACCTCATCTTCTTCCCTTGGACTTGTCAACCCCGTATCAAAAGGCTCGAATCAAATAAATAAACCCGTGTTTTCATAGAGTTCCGACTTGAATGCATGTAACGTTGTCTTATCTCTTATTAATAAGACTTAATCAAGATTTATTCGGAGCTATTATATCCAATCTTTGCTACAACAAGACTTAATCGAGAAGTAAAAGATTAATCGGAGCTGTTATAGCTAATTCTGAGTACAAAAAGCTCGAATCTAATCAATAAACCTGATTTTTCATAGAGTTCCAACTCGAATGCATGTAACGTTGTCTTATCTCCTATTAACTAGACTTAATCATAAAGTAAAGGCTTAGTCGGAGCTATTATAAGGATGCTACAACACGACTTAATCGAGAAAGAAAGATTAATCGGAGCTGTTATAGCCAATTTTGAGTACAAAAGGCTCGGATCTAATCAATAAACCCGAGTTTTCATAGAGTTCCTACTCGAATGCATGTAACATGGTCTTATCTCCTATTAACAAGACTTAATCACGGAGTAATGGTTTAATCGGAGCTATTATATCCAATCCTTGCTACAGTTAATCGGAGCTGTTATATCCAATACTTGCTACAGCAAGACTTAATCAATAAGTAAAAGATTAATCGGAGCTATTATAGCCAATTATGAGTATAAAAGGCTCAAATCTAATCAATAAACCCGAGTTTTCATAGAGTTCCGACTTGAATGTATGTATTGTGGTCTTATCTCCTATTAACAATACTTAATCAAGAAGTAAAGGCTTAATCGGAGCTATTATAGTGAATCCTTGATACAACAAGACTTAACCAAGAAAGAAAAGATTAATCAAAGCTGTTATAGTCAATTCTAAGTACAAAAGGCTCTAATCTATTCAATAAAACCCGATTTTTCATAGAGTTCCAACTCGAATGCATGTAACGTGGTCTTATCTCCTATTAACAAGACTTAATCAAGAAGTAAAGGCTTAATCGGAGCTATTATAGCGAATCCTTGCTACAACATGACTTAATCAAGAATTAAAAGATTAATCGAAGCTGTTATAGCCAATTCTGAGTACAAAAGGCTCGAATCAAATAAATTATCCCGAGTTTTCATAGAGTTCTGACTCGACTGCATGTAACATTATCTTATCTCCTACTAACAAGACTTAATCAAGATTTAATCGGAGCTATTATATCCAATCCTTGCTACAACAAGACTTAATCAAGAAGTAAAAGATTAATCGGAGCTGTTATATCCAATTGTATAGGAAGCTCGAATCTAATCAATAAACTCGAGTTTTCATAAAGTACTGACTCGAATGCATGTAAGGTGGTCTTATCTCCTATTAGCAAGACTTAGTCAAGAAGTAAAGGCTTAATCACAGCTATTATATTCAATCTTTGCTACAACAAGACTTAATCGAGAAGTAATGATACGAATTACGTATAAAGATGGACGTAAACTCACATGTAATGCAGCGGAAATATTGTTGATCCTCACAACACTCGAATATGTGTAACACTCGTAAGAATTAACCGAAAGTAGGGCAATCTGGTCATATAATTAAGAACAATGTGAAGATGATTATCAAACTAGACCTATAGTTTGACAAGGTGATTTCTTCTCAAGACCTATTGAGAATTAATCGGATTAATACTCGAAAACGCGTCGAATAAAAATCAAGTTTCGATGAAAAGCATTCACCAAGAAAAACACAAAGTGTAATCTTATTTCTTCAACATACAATGCTTGTTACAATGCTTACACAAGACAACTTCAAGTCTTCCCATAATAAAAGAAAAACAATTCAAAGATTTATAAAATCTTTGAATAATCAAAACAAATCAAACATAAAATACAAAAGGAACAACAATCATAATTTTAGGAGAAGCACAATCCCTAAAATGAGTAAAAAAACAAAGAAAAGACAAACACACAAAAAAAGCTATAAAAAGGAGTAATCTGCCGGTAGGACACGGGCCGTGTCGCTTGACACGGCCGCGGTGCGACAAGGACGCTCGGCACGGGCGCGGCGCGACAAGGACGTTCGGCAGTGACTCGACCGTGTCCGCTTGACACGGTCGCGGCGCGACAAGGACGTCCGATAGTTACTCGACCGCGTGGCGCGACAAGGACGTTCGGCATTGACTCGACCGTGTCCTGGAGGCTGGAACACAGTCGGGCGGCTGGGCAGTCAGTTTGGCTTATCCAGAAGAGTTCGACTCGGTCGTGTCTGGAGACACAGTCGAGTCCTGTGGGCAGTCAGTTTGGCTTATCCGGTACATCTCGGCACGGGCCGTGTCGGATGACACGACCGAGTTCGAGAGGTAGTGGATGTCGACCTGATACGAATTAACGTATGATATGTACGTAAATTCGTCGGAAAATGCAGCGGTTATTTTTATTTCCTCACAACACTCGTTTTTGTGTAACACTCGTAATATTCAACCGAAAGTAGGGCAATTCGGCTTTGTGAAAACACGAATAAAAATGAAAGTAGATTATCAAACTAGACCTATAGTTTGATAAAACAATCTCTCCTCAAGACCTATTGAGAATTGATTAAATTATAACTCGAAAACGCGTCGAATTATAATTGAAGTGTGCTGAAAATCATTCAACTAGAATACATAACATGTATTTCGTTTTTTGCAAGCTTCAAGATGATTTATTCAAGGTTGAGGATGAGGCTATTATATAGCCATTATATCTCCTAAACAAGCCAAACAAGATTAAACAAAATCTAGCTAAAATACAAGCATTTATTAAACTATTCTACAAAGATCACAACATTTTGGCTTGATGTGCATAATTTGGACGTGGGGCTTCCAAGAGGGAGTGGACAAGAATCCTCCTCATGTGATATATTGTAAGGCTTGATAATGACTTGATCATGAAAGTGACATCTTGGCCTCTTCTTCTCACATGGTTCGGCCGAAACTTTCAAGAGAGTGGAGTGAATCAAGTCTTCTTTCCTTGATCTTGTTGGTGGGCTTGAAAATGAGAGCAATTATTTAAGGTAGTGGGGACAAAAGATCCTTTAAGGATCACCCATCACAATCGGCCGAAATCTCCCCTAATATGGCCGATTTTGTATGCATGAACATGCATACGTGTGCATGTTTTGATACGTCTAAGTTATCCCGGTTCCGATTATTAAGATCGTTCCCATTTCCGCGGATGTTTTCTCACCAAAGTACGTAGGTGCATGTGCATGCAACTTGGTATCGTCACCTACGTCGATTCTTACTTCGTTTGGAGATGCCGTAATCGTATCATCCTCCCCTTTGAAAGGAATTGACCTCAATTCAGTGATTCCCTCGTCGTCAAGGTAAGAAGATAGATCGCCCACGTTAAAAGTGGCGTGTACCCCATAGTCGCCCGGAAGTTCTATCTTATACGCATTGTCGTTCACTTTTCCCACGATTTTGTAAGGGCCCTCGGCCCTCGGCATGAGTTTGTTCTTGCGTTTGCTCGGAAATCTCTCTTTTCTTAAGTGTACCCAAACCAAGTCGCCTACTTCGAATAGCCTCGGTTTTTTGTGATTGTTCGATTTCCGTTTGTATTCATCATTCACCTCTTTGATTCGATCATGTATTTGTCCGTGCAATTTGATCATCGACTTAAGTTTCGACTCCGCATCTTTGTGTACCAACTCGTCTTTCGGCAATGGAGTCAAGTCCAAGGGTATATAAGGATTTAACCCGTAAACGATTTCGAAAGGAGAATGTGCCGTAGCATGTGTAGGGGATCGGTTATAGGCAAATTCCGCATGAGCAAGTTTTACGTCCCAATCCTTTTGCGTTTTATTCACAAGTCCTCGCAACAACGTTCCTAAAGTTCGATTTGTGACCTCAGTTTGACCATCGGTTTGCGGATGGTGCGAAGTGCTAAATAAGAGCTTCGTTCCCACTTTCCTCCATAAAGTATTCCAAAAATAGCTAAGGAATTTAGAATCCCGATCCGACACAATAGTCTTCGGTACTCCATGTAAACGAACCACCTCTCTAAGTATAAGTCGGCCACGTTGCTTGCGTCGTCGGTTTTGTGGCAAGCCACGAAATGAGCCATCTTTGAGAACCGATCAACAACCACCATAATAGCATCTTTACCTCGTTGAGTACGGGTAAAGCGACAATAAAGTCCATGGATACATCTTCCCACGGTCTTTCCGAACCGGTAGAGGCATATATGATCCCGATTTGAACGAACTCTTCGAGATGTGACATGTTACACATTTACTTAAAACATTGTAAACGTCTTTTAGCATTTTAGGCCAAAAAAATGTTCTTTTAGTACTTCCAACGTTTTAGCCGTGCCAAAATGTCCTGCTAAACCTCCTCCGTGAGCTTCTCGGACCAATAATTCCCGAACACTGCTTTGGAACACAAAGTCTATTTCCTTTAAATAGGAAATCATCTTGTAACATGAATTCCCCGAACGGACCAGATTTGCAACGAGTAAAAATTTCTCCGAAATCTTCATCATTTTCATAACATTCCTTCAACATTTCGAAACCAAGTAACCGAACCTCCAGAGTAGAGAGTAAGGCATACCTTCTAGATAACGCATCCGCAATGACATTGCTTTTACCGTCTTTGTACTTGGATGAAAAGTGAAATGATTGTAGGAATTCCACCCACTTGGCATGCCTCGGACTCAGTTTATGTTGCCCGTTAATGTACTTTAATGATTCGTGATCCGAGTGTAGGATAAAATGCTTCGTCCGCAAGTAATGACTCCAATGATCAAGGGCCCGTACGATAGCATAGAATTCTTTATCGTAAGTACAATAATTCAACCGAGCCCCGTTCAACTTCTCCGAAAAGTAAGCGATAGGTCGTTTACCTTGAATAAGAACCGCTCCAATTCCAACTCCGCTAGGCCACACTCAACTTCGAATGGTTGAGAAAAATCGGGTAGTGTTAGAATCGGTGCTTCGCATAACTTGGCCTTTAACTTCTCGAAAGCTCCTTGGGCAGCCCTGCTCCATACAAATGGTCCTTTTTTAAACACTCCGTTATCGGGCTTGAGATGGTGTCAAGTCTCGAATAAACCTCCTAAAAAGAAGCAAGTCCGTGAAATGATCTCACTTCCGTCACGGCCGTAGGGGTCGGCCAAGATTTAATTGCTTTGATTTTTGTTTGATCAACCGCCACTCCGTCCTTCAAACGACATAGCCGAGAAAGACTATACTTTCGACTAGGAACGAACACTTCTCCTTTTTCCATACAATTTTCGGTCCCTCAAGGTTTCAAAGATTAGCCTTAAGTGCCCGAAATGTTCTTGTAGTGATGACTATAGATTAGAATGTCATCCAAATACACAACCACGAACTTCCCGAAATGGTTTAAGTACCTCGTTAATCAAACACATGAAGGTACTAGTCGCATTTGTAAGACCGAAAGGAAAAACGGTCCACTCATATAATCCATATTTCGTTTTGAAGGCCGTCTACCACACGTCACCTACTCGCATTCGGATTTGATGATATCCGCCAGAATCAACTTTGGAAAAGATCACCGAACCATGTAGTTCGTAACATATCATCAAGTCTCGGGATAGGGAACCGATACTTGACGGTGATATTGTTCACGGCCCGACTATCCACACACATCCGCCAAGAACCGTCTTTCTTAGGGACAAGTAAGACCGGAACCGCACACGGACTCAAACTCTCCCGGACATATCCGCGGTCCAAAAGCTCTTCGACTTGTCGTTGTAACTCCTTCGTCTCTTCGGGATTACATCTATATGCGGCTTTATTAGGAAGTGGTGCTCCCGGTATGAGATCAATTTGGTGCTCGATACCGCGAATAGGTGGTAAACCCGACGGTAATTCTTCGGGAAAAACATCCTCAAATTCGCGTAACAACACATCTAGCTCTCCGTCATTTCGTACTCCTATGTTCTCGTCCCGTATCTCTTTAAACATCACCAAGTATACTCGCTCCCCGTCATTAATGGCATGTTCCATTTCTCTTTCACTAGCAAGCATGGTAAGTTTTGGTTTCTCCACTCGACTAGAACTCATCGAACGGATGGCTTGCGGGGACATCGGTTTGAGTACAATCTTCTTTCCTTCGTCTTGTAATTCATATTCATTACTTCGACCTCGATGTAAAACATCTCGGTCGAACATCCACGGTCGTCCCAAAAGCACGTGGCATGCGTCCATCGGGAGTACGTCACATAACACATTGTCTCCGTAAGATCCCATAGTTAAGCTGACCCGTACTTGTCTTGTCACCTTCACCTTGCTTCCATCATCGAGCCAATGTAAAGCATATGGTCTCGGGTGAGCCATAGTAGTTAGCCCGAGCTTGGTGACCATCTCGTTTGATGCCACATTCGTGCAACTCCCTCCGTCTATTATCAAGCTACACCACTTTTCTCCGACTTTGCATTTGGAATGAAAAATCTGGTCTCTTTGTTCCGTATCACTTGGAATAATTTTGGTATGTAATGCTCGAAGCACTAAAGTAGTATCATATTCCGGAGCGTCATAAGTCTCGAAATCTTCCTTTTCTTCCTCGGTCTCCACGTTAAATACGTCACCAAGGCCTTCCTTCTCGTCCTCGACTAAAAGTTCGTCTCGGACCGCAAGAGCTTCTCTCAAAGTGACCACTCGTTTATTTGGACATGCATTTTGATAGTGACCAAAGCCTTGACATTTAAAACATCGTACTTTAGCCAAGCTCGTTTCCTTGGAAACATGAGGAACCTTTGGTGCCGGGGTAGGGACTTGAAAAGGTACGGTAGTTTTCGTAGTAGAACTTGAGCCGGCACTTGTATTTCCGAATTTGTATGGGAATTCGGGTTTGGTAAACTTCAACTTGTTTTGAGCTTCAATTTTTATGCATAGTCCGCATAAAGTGTCAAAGTCTCCGTATGGGTATAATTCCACCGTATTTGAAATGTTTCGGTTTAGGCCACGTAAGAAACGTGACATTCTTTGTTCTTGATTTTCTTCAAGTTCTCCCATTAAGGCCAAGCCTTCAAATTCATCGATGTATTCTTCCACACTTAGTTTCCTTGTACGAACTCCGCAATTTTTCTGTATAAGGTTAACGGTGTGATGTCGGGACATACCTTTACGTAGTTTCTTTTAAAGAATCCCAAGAACGGATTTTCTCTTTTCCCGCACGAGCTCGTTGTGCTTTCATACCTCGAACCATAAGGAAGCGCCCTTCCCTAACTTGAGAATTGCGTATTTGCAACGTTTCTCATCGTTAAGGTGTTTGAAGTCGAACATACGTTCAATCTTTCTCTCCCACCTGTAAACTTCGGGATTAGTACCTCCGACAAATTCCAAGTTCATTAACTTTAAATTCGTCCACATGACGTGGTGAATGTGCGTCATATACTCCTCTTCTTGCTTGAAATCGTGGTTCTTGCATGGTGTGTAGTGCTTCACGTAGTTTCTCCATGAAATCGTTTAAAATCCATGATACGGTAGTTTTGATAAGAAAAATCGCTAAGAGAATTTCGCCAAGGAAGTAACCTTGGGCTCGATACCACTTATGATATGAATTAACGTATGATATGTACGTAAATTCGGAAAATGCAGTTATTTTTATTTCCTCACAACACTCGTTTTTGTGTAACACTCGTAATATTCAACCGAAAGTAGGGCAATTCGGCTTTGTGAAAACACGAATAAAAATGAAAGTAGATTATCAAACTAGACCTATAGTTTGATAAAACAATCTCTCCTCAAGACCTATTGAGAATTGATTAAATTACAACTCGAAAACGCGTCGAATTATAATTGAAGTGTCTTGAAAATCATTCAACTAGAATACATAACATGTATTTCGTTTTTTGCAAGCTTCAAGATGATTTATTCAAGGTTGAGGATGAGGCTATTATATAGCCATTATATCTCCTAAACAAGCCAAACAAGATTAAACAAAATCTAGCTAAAATACAAGCATTTATTAAACTATTCTACAAAGATCACAACATTTTGGCTTGATGTGCATAATTTGGACGTGGGGCTTCCAAGAGGGAGTGGACAAGAATCCTCCTCATGTGATATATTGTAAGGCTTGATAATGACTTGATCATGAAAGTGACATCTTGGCCTCTTCTTCTCACATGGTTCGGCCGAAACTTTCAAGAGAGTGGAGTGAATCAAGTCTTCTTTCCTTGATCTTGTTGGTGGGCTTGAAAAATGAGAGCAATTATTTAAGGTAGTGGGGACAAAGGATCCTTTAAGGATCACCCATAACAATCGGCCGAAATCTCCCCTAATATGGCCGATTTTGTATGCATGAACATGCATACGTGTGCATGTTTTGATACGTCTAAGTTATCCCGGTTCCGATTATTAAGATCGTTCCCATTTCCGCGGATGTTTTCTCACCAAAGTACGTAGGTGCATGTGCATGCAACTTGGTATCGTCACCTACGTCGATTCTTACTTCGTTTGGAGATGCCGTAATCGTATCACGACCTTCCGGCACAGCATGACACGGGCCATGTCTGATACGGAATCATTTGATATGAACGAAGAAGACGAAGTAAGGATCGATATAAATGACCTTACTACACGCCATGCACGGGCTACTACGTATTTAGGCGAGAAAACGGACATAAGACGTGGAGTCTCGGTCTCAGCCGTGTCATATAACACGGCCCGTGTTATGCTATGCCGGAAGGTCGACAATCGGCCGGAAAATGGACGAACTGCCGGAAAAATCACCACCAGCCGGAAAATTCACCACCTGCCGGGCCGAATCGCCGATCGCCGACCACCACCTCATCGAATCGGCCGATCACGCTGACCAACCCGGCCGTGTCATCCGACACGGCCCGTGCCGAGGTGTCTGGATAATGAAATCTCGCCGCCGACCGAACCCGACCGTGTCGTCCGACACGGCCTGCCGACACAACCCGACTGCGTGCAGCGACACGCCGAGTCACACTCTTCCGGATAGTACAATTCCATTGTCGACCAACCCGACCGTGCGGGCGACACGGTCGAGTCTCGCCGAACATGTGCGCCCGCACATGCAGCCGCCGTGCCGATCGGGCACAAAGCCGTGTCCGAACGCCAAAGAAATGCCATTATTGCTGATTTTCTTTATTTTTTGTTGTTTTTCCTCCCCTCACATGTCATGATTAGACTTGCATGTTATGTGGGGTGTCTTATATTCATTTTGTTGTGTGATTCCCCCTCCTTTTGATTTGATTCCCTTGTATTTTATCTTGTTGTTTTGTTTTTCATTTCAAGATCATGTGATCTTGTTTGATTCCTTAGTTGCTAAGAAGACTACCATGCTATAAGTAGTCTTGTTGATGCTTTCATTATGAACATTGTATGTTGAAGAAATAAGAATACACTTGTGTTTTCTTGGTGAATGCTTTTCATCGAAACCTTGATTATAATTCGACGCGTTTTCGAGTTTTAATCGAATCGATTCTTAATAGGTCTTGAGGAAAGATTATCTTATCAAACTATAGGTCTAGTTTGATAAATCATTCATATTGTTCTTGTTTACGTAAGCCGAATTGCCCTACTTTCGGTTATATCTTACGAGTGTTACACATATTCGAGTGTTGTGAGGATCAACTATATTTCCGCTGCATTCCATACGAGTTTACGTCCATTTTCATGCGTAATTCGTATCATTAGTGGTATCAGAGCCCAAGGCTATTTCCTTGGCAATTTTATTGAAGAGTTCTTGTTCAAAACTATCTCTTGATTCTTGTTATGGATTTCTCCGATCCCAATTTCTTGATGAAACTCCGGGACGCACTAAGCGGTCTACCGGAACCACGTATGCAAGCAAGACGCGGGGATGACGCACGTCAAATACACCATGCGGATGAGTTTAAAGTAAACGAACTTCTGGAGTTCGTTGGAGGTACCGATCCCGAAGCTTATTTGGAGTGGGAATGGAAAATTGAACGCATGTTCGAATTCAAAGACCTTAACGACGAGAAACGTTGCAAATATGCAATTCTCAAGTTACGGAAGGGTGCTTCTCTTTGGTTCGAAGGAGTAAAGACGCGAAGAACTCGGGAGGGAAAAGCAAAAATCCATTCGTGGGATTCTTTAAAAAGAAAACTTCGTAAGAGGTATGTGCCAACATCACACCGGTTAACCTTATACTAGAAGATTGCCGACTTCATGCAAGGCAAACTAAGTGTCGGTGAATATATTGAAGAGTTCGAAAGTTTGGTCTTGATGGGAGAGCTAGAAGAAATCGAAGAACAAAAGATGTCCCGTTTTTTACGTGGCTTAAATAGAAACATAGCCAACACGGTGGAGTTATATCCATATGAAGATTTCGATACTTTATGTGGACTATGCATAAAGATAGAAGCCCAAAATAAATTGAAGTTTTCAAGACCCGAATTTCCTTCCAAATTCGGGAATCCAAGTGCCGGTTCGAGTTCGGGTACTAAAAGCACCACACCAAGTCATGTCCCTGTCACGGCACCTAAGACTCCCTACGTACCCAAAGAAACAAGTTTGGCGAAGGTACGATGTTTCAAGTGTCAAGGATTCGGCCATTACCAAAATGCATGTCCGAACAAACGGGTGGTGACACAAAGAGAGGCTCTTGAGGTCCGGAAAGAATTATTGGCCGAGGACGAAGAAGAAAGACTCGGCGACGTGTTTGACGTAAACGCCGAAGAAGAAGAGGAGTGTGAGGCTTACAATGCTCCGGACTATGACACGAGTCTAGTCCTTCGCACTTTACAAGTCAAGACGGTTTCGAGGGACACGGAGCAACGAGATCAAATATTCCACACCAAGTGTCAAATTAAAGACAAATGGTGTAGTTTGATAATCGATGGAGGAAGTTGTACGAATGTTGCTTCAAGCGAGATGGTGACAAAGATCGGACTCATCACTACTACTCATCCAAAACCATACGCGTTACATTGGCTCGATGATGGGAGTAAGGTGAAAGTTTCGAAACAAGTACGGGTCGGATTAACTATGGGTTCGTATGGTGACAACATACTATGTGATGTACTCCCGATGGATGCATGCCACATACTTCTGGGCCGACCGTGGCTATTTGATAGAGACGTTTTACATCGAGGAAGGAGTAACGAATATGAATTACGGGATAAAGGCAAGAAGATTGTGCTCAAACCAATGGCACCCCAAGCCATTCGATCGATGAGTTCTAATCAAATGGAGAAACCAAAGCTTACTATGTTTGCTAGTGAGAAAGAGGTAAGACACGCTATTGACGATGGCGAGCGTGTGTATTTAATAATGATTAAAGAAACACGAGATGTTGACGTGATTGTGCAAGGCAAGAGAGATATCGATACCTTGCTACAAGAATTTGCGGATGTCTTCCCGGAAGACTTACTCACGGTTTGCCACCTTTACGTGGGATTGAACACCAAGTCGACCTTGTACCGGGTGCATCACTCCCTAACAAGGCCGCCTATCGATGTAACCCCGAGGAGACAAAGGAGTTGCAAAAACAAATCGAGGAGCTAATGAATCGCGGGTACGTTCGAGAAAGTTTGAGCCCTTGTGCGGTTCCAGTTTTACTTGTTCCAAAGAAGGATGGGTCATGGCGGATGTGTATAGATAGTAGATCCGTGAACAACATAACCATCAAATATCGGTTCCCAATTCCTAGACTTGATGATATGTTGGACGAGTTGCATGGTTCGGTGATTTTTTCGAAGGTTGATTTGAGAAGCGGCTATCATCAAATTCGCATGCGGGAAGGAGACGAATGGAAGACGGCTTTCAAGACAAAACATGGATTATATGAATGGCTCGTCATGCCCTTTGGCCTTACAAATGCGCCGAGTACTTTCATGCGATTAATGAATGAGGTACTTAAGCCGTTTTTGGGAAAATTTGTCGTCGTATACTTGGACGACATCTTGATTTATAGTCGATCATTGCAAGAGCATACCGGACACTTGAGGAAAGTCTTCGAAATCCTTAGGGATCAAAAACTTTATGGGAAAAAGGAGAAGTGTTCGTTTCTAGTCGAGAGTGTAGCCTTTCTCGGCTACATCGTTTCTAAAGAAGGGGTATCGGTTGATCAAACCAAGATCGAGGCGATTAAATCTTGGCCTACCCCCAAAACCATCACGGAAGTCCGATCCTTTCACGGACTTGCTTCATTTTATCGGAGGTTCATACGAGACTTTAGTACCATTTCTAGTCCGATAACGGAATGCTTGAAAAAGGGACCGTTTATGTGGAACGGGCTGCCCAAGGGCGTTTGAAAATTGAAGGCGAAAATGTGTGAAGCACCTATCTTGGCTTTACCCGACTTTTCACAACCTTTCGAGGTAGAATGTGACGCAAGTGGAGTGGGTATTGGGGCGGTCCTCGTCCAAGGGAGGCGACCAATTGCCTATTTTTCGGAGAAATTGGGTGGGGCTCGACTCAACTATTGTACTTATGACAAGGAGTTCTATGCCATTGTGAGAGGTCTTGATCATTGGAGCCATTACCTTCGGCCGAAACATTTCATCCTACATTCGGATCATGAGTCCTTGAAATATATCAACGGCCCACTAAAGTTGAGTCCGAGACATGCTAAATGGGTGGAATTCTTGCAATCATTCCACTTTTCATCGAAGTACAAAGATGGCAAGAGCAACGTTGTGGCGGATGCTTTGTCTAGACGGTATGCCTTGCTCTCTACTCTTGACATTCGGTTGCTTGGGTTCGAAGCATTGAAGGAGTATTATGATGGGGATGTGGATTTTGGTGAGGTTTTCATTCGGTGTAAATATGGTCCGTTTGGATAGTTTACGTTGCAAGAAGGATTCCTTTTCAAAGGGAATCGCCTATGTTTACCCAAACACCCGATTCGGGAATTATTAGTTCGGGAAGCTCACGGTGGAGGCTTGGCCGGTCATTTTGGTTCGGCCAAAACGTTGGAGGTCCTTAAAGAGCATTTTCATTGGCCGAAGATGCAAGTGAATGTACACGACATAATTAATAAGTGTGTGACATGCCATATTGCTAAAAGTTCATTCAAACCGGGAGCATACATGCCTTTGCCGATTCCGGAAAGACCGTGGGAAGATGTCTCAATGGATTTTATTGTTGCTTTGCCTCGTACTCAACGAGGGAGAGATGCTATTATGGTTGTCGTAGACCGATTTTCGAAGATGGCTCACTTTGTGGCTTGCCACAAGACGCATTGACGCGAGTAACGTCGCCGATTTGTATTTCCGAGAAATCGTACGATTGCATGGGGTTCCAAAAACGATTGTTTCGGATCGGGACTCAAAATTCCTTAGTTATTTTTGGAACACCTTGTGGAGAAAGGTGGAAACCAAACTACTATTTAGCACGTCACATCATCCACAAACGGACGGTCAAACCGAGGTGACCAATCGAACGTTGGGCACATTACTACGTGGCCTTGTGAGCAAGACAGAAGGATTGGGACTTGAAACTTGCACATGCGGAGTTCGCTTATAATCGTTCTCCTACTCATGCCACGGCACACTCTCCGTTCGAAGTAGTTTACGGACTAAACCCGTACATGCCGTTAGATCTAATTCCATTGCCAAGTGACGAGTTAGTGCACAAGGATGCGGAATCAAAATTGAAATCGATGATGAAATTACACGAGCAAGTACGTAATCGAATCAAGGAAATAAACGAGGCTTACAAAAGAAAGTCGAACAAACAAAGAAGGCCGAGATTGTTCGAAGTTGGTGATTTGGTTTGGTTGCATTTAAGAAAAGAGCGATTTCCAAATAAACGTAAGAACAAATTAATGCCGCGAGCGGAGGGACCGTTAAAAGTAATCGCGAAAGTGAACGACAACGCTTACAAATTAGAACTTCCGGGAGATTATGGGATTCATGCAACCTTTAATGTTGGGGACCTCTCACCTTACATCGATGATGACGGAATTTCGGAATTGATGACAATTCCTTTTAAAGGAGGAGGAGATGATACGGAATCATTTGATATGAACGAAGAAGACGAAGTAAGGATCGATATAAATGACCTTACTACACGCCATGCACGGGCTACTACGTATTTAGGCGAGAAAACGGACATAAGACGTGGAGTCTCAGTCTCATCCGTGTCATGCTATGCCGGAAGGTCGACAATCGGCCGGAAAATGGACGAACTGCCGGAAAAATCACCACCAGCCGGAAAATTCACCACCTGCCGGAACTGGCCGATCACGCCGGACCGCCACTGCTGGGCGGCCGACACGCTGAACCCGGCCATGTCATCCGACATGGCCCGTGCCGAGGTGTCCTGGATAATGAAATCTCACTGCCGACCGAACCCGACCGTGTCGTCCGACACGGCCCGTGCCGACACAACCCGACCGTGCCAGGCGA
This sequence comes from Orobanche coerulescens, assembly GCA_033398695.1. Taxonomy (NCBI): domain Eukaryota; kingdom Viridiplantae; phylum Streptophyta; class Magnoliopsida; order Lamiales; family Orobanchaceae; genus Orobanche; species Orobanche coerulescens. The sequence goes on along the minus strand of JAWKAU010000111.1, from coordinate 301,076 downwards.
CATGGCCGAGTCACACTCTTCCGGATAGTACAATTCCCGCTGTCCGACCAACCCGACCGTGCCAGGCGACACGGTCGAGTCCTGATACGAATTACGTATGAAAGTGGACGTAAACTCGTATGGAATGCAGCGGAAATATAATTGATCCTCACAACACTCGAATATATGTAACACTCGTAAGAAATAACCGAAAGTAGGGCAATTCGGCTTACGTAAACAAGAACAATATGAATGATTTATCAAACTAGACCTATAGTTTGATAAGGTAATCTTTCCTCAAGACCTATTGAGAATGGATTAGATTAAAACTCGAAAACGCGTCGAATTATAATCAAGGTTTCGATGAAAAGCATTCACCAAGAAAACACAAGTGTATTCTTATTTCTTCAACATACAATAGCCATAATGAAAGTATCAACAAGACTACTTATAGCATGGTAGTCTTCTTAGCAACTAAGGAATCAAACAAGATCACATGATCTTGAAATGAAAAACAAAACAACAAGATAAAATACAAGGGAATCAAATCAAAGGGAGGGGGAATCACACAACAAAATGAATATAAGACACCCCACATAACATGCAAGTCTAATCATGACATGTGAGGGGAGGAAAAACAACAAAAAATAAAAAAAAATCAGCAATAATGGCATTTCTTTGATTCTGCCGGACACGGCCGTGCCGACGGCACGGCCGCGGCGCGCATCTGGCGGCGAGGGACTCGACCGTGTTGCACAGCACGGTCGGGTTGGTCGAACGATGGGAATTGTACTATCCAGAGAGTGTGACTCGGCCGTGTCGCACGGCGGTCGGGTTGTGTCGGCTGCGGGCCGTGTCGGACGACACGGTCGGGTTCGGTCGGCAGCGAGATTTCATTATCCAGGACACCTCGGCACGGGCCGTGTCGGATGACACGGCCGGGTTCGGTCGGCAGTGATCGGCCAGTTCCGGCAGGTGGTGGTCGGCAGCGATCGGCCAGTTCCGGCAGGTGGTGAATTTTCCGGCCGGTGGTGATTTTTCCGGCAGTTCGTCCATTTTCCGGCCGATTGTCGACCTTCTGGCATAGCATGACACGGGCCGTGTTATATGACACGGCTGAGACCGAGACTCCACGTCTTATGTCCGTTTTCTCGCCTAAATACGTAGTAGCCCGTGCATGGCATGTAGTAAGGTCATTTATATCGATCCTTACTTCGTCTTCTTCGTTCATATCAAATGATTCCGTATCATCTCCTCTTTCTTTAAAAAGAATTGTCTCAATTCCGAAATTCCGTCATCATCGATGTAAGGTGAGAGGTCCCCAACATTAAAGGTTGCATGAATCCCATAATCTCCCGGAAGTTCTAATTTGTAAGCGTTGTCGTTCACTTTCGCGATTACTTTAAACGGTCCCTCCGCTCGCGGCATTAATTTGTTCTTACATTTATTTGGAAATCGCTCTTTTCTTAAATGCAACCAAACCAAATCACCAACTTCGAACAATCTCGGCCTTCTTTGTTTGTTCGACTTTCTTTTGTAAGCCTCGTTTATTTCCTTGATTCGATTACGTACTTGCTCGTGTAATTTCATCATCGATTTCAATTTTGATTCCGCATCCTTGTGCACTAACTCGTCACTTGGCAATGGAATTAGATCTAACGGCATGTACGAGTTTAGTCCGTAAACTACTTCGAACGGAGAGTGTGCCGTGGCATGAGTAGGAGAACGATTATAAGCGAACTCCGCATGTGCAAGTTTCAAGTCCCAATCCTTCTGTGTCTTGCTCACAAGACCACGTAGTAATGTGCCCAACGTTCGATTGGTCACCTCGGTTTGACCGTCCGTTTGTGGATGATGTGACGTGCTAAATAGTAGTTTGGTTCCCACCTTTCTCCACAAGGTGTTCCAAAAATAACTAAGGAATTTTGAGTCCCGATCCGAAACAATCGTTTTTGGAACCCCATGCAACCGTACGATTTCTCGGAAATACAAATCGGCGACTTTACTCGCGTCGTCTGTCTTGTGGCAAGCCACAAAGTGAGCCATCTTCGAAAATCGGTCTACGACAACCATAATAGCATCTCTCCCTCGTTGAGTACGAGGCAAAGCAACAATAAAATCCATTGAGACATCTTCCCACAGTCTTTCCTAATCGGCAAAGGCATGTATGCTCCCGGTTTGAATGAACTTTTAGCAATATGGCATGTCACACACTTATTAATTATGTCGTGTACATTCACTTGCATCTTCGCCAATGAAAATGCTCTTTATGGACCTCCAACGCTTTGGCGAACCAAAATGACCGCCAAGCCTCCACCGTGAGCTTCCGAACTAATAATTCCCGAATCGGGTGTTTGGGTAAACATAGGCGATTCCCTTTGAAAAGGAATCCTTCTTGCAACGTAAACTCTCCAAACGGACCGGATTTACACCGAATGAAAACCTCACCAAAATCCACATCCCCATCATAATACTCCTTCAATGCTTCAACCCAAGCAACCGAATGTCAAGAGTAGAGAGCAAGGCATACCGTCTAGACAAAGCATCCGCCACAACGTTGCTCTTGCCATCTTTGTACTTCGATGAAAAGTGGAATGATTGCAAGAATTCCACCCATTTAGCATGTCTCGGACTCAACTTTAGTTGGCCGTTGATATATTTCAAGGACTCATGATCCGAATGTAGGATGAAATGTTTCGGCCGAAGGTAATGGCTCCAATGATCAAGAGCTCTCACAATGGCATAGAACTCCTTGTCATAAGTACAATAGTTGAGTCGAGACCCACCCAATTTCTCCGAAAAGTAGGCAATTGGTCGCCTCCCTTGGACGAGGACCGCCCCAATACCCACTCCACTTGCGTCACATTCTACCTCGAAAGGTTGTGAAAAGTCGGGTAAATCCAAGATAGGTGCTTCACACATTTTCGCCTTCAATTTTTCAAACGCCCCTTGGGCAGCCCCGTTCCACATAAACGGTCCCTTTTTCAAGCATTCCGTTATCGGACTAGAAATGGTACTAAAGTCTCGTATGAACCTCCGATAAAATGAAGCAAGTCCGTGAAAGGATCGGACTTCCGTGATGGTTTTGAGGGTAGGCCAAGATTTAATCGCCTCGATCTTGGTTTGATCAACCGATACCCCTTCTTTAGAAACGATGTAGCCGAGAAAGGCTACACTCTCGACTAGAAACGAACACTTCTCCTTTTTCCCATAAAGTTTTTGATCCCTAAGGATTTCGAAGACTTTCCTCAAGTGTCCGGTATGCTCTTGCAATGATCGACTATAAATCAAGATGTCGCCCAAGTATACGACGACAAATTTTCCCAAAAACGGCTTAAGTACCTCATTCATTAATCGCATGAAAGTACTCGGCGCATTTGTAAGGCCAAAGGGCATGACGAGCCATTCATATAATCCATGTTTTGTCTTGAAAGCCGTCTTCCATTCGTCTCCTTCCCGCATGCGAATTTGATGATAGCCGCTTCTCAAATCAACCTTCGAATTTGATTCGATTGATGGTCGTCTGAGTTCGTGGGCTAGTACTGCTCTTTCCATGGCAGGTCGGTGCCAGCTTATTCGCTCTGTCTTATCTTCTTTACATATTTATTGGGCTGGTAGTTTTATTTTGCCTAAGGGCGTTCTCTCTTTGATTGAGAAACGTATCAGGCGGTTCCTCTGGCGAGGTTCTCATGATTCGGGCCTGGCCAAGGTGGCCTGGGCTAAGGTTTGCTTGGATGTGGATTGTGGGGGCCGTGGCATCATTCCGTTGAGGCTCCAGAATCAGGCGCTGATGGCTCGTCATATCTGGGCTCTTATCACGGGCTCTAATCGTTCGTGCAGGTTAATTGGGTTCGGACTTTTAGGTTGCAGCAGTTGTTCTTTCCGGGACCTCGGTGTTTCTCTGCTTGACTTGGTATTGGCGTCGGCTTAAATCTGCGTCCCCTTGTTATGGGAGCATTTCAAGATTCCATTGGAGATGGCTCATCCTTCTTCTTGTGGTCGGACCCCGGCATTCTATGGGTGTGCTTAGGCATTCCGCTCCTAGAGCTCCTCGTGGTCCGGCATCGACGTGGGTGCTAGGCTTGGTTCGGTTATTGTTGAGGGTTCTTGGGAGTGGCCGGTGGTGGATAGGCCCGAGCTTTTCTGATTATACCTTTGCCACCTATTAATGGGGGTCAGGACCGCGTTTTATGGAGACCGCTTAGTTCGGGAATTTTTTCATCCTCTTCTGCTCTTCGGTTCCTCAGAGGTTATTCGCCCCCTGTTCCTTGGGCTCCGCTCTTGCACGGACCGGGAAAGATCCCGAGACACTCTTTCATCCTCTGGTTGGCTATTCAGGAGCGGTTATCGACTATGGATAAGCCTTGGCTTCAGCATATTGATGGGATTTGTGTCCTTTGTGGTATGGCGGTAGAGACGCATTCCCACCTATTCTTTTAGTGCCCTTATTCTAGGAGGTGTATTTCTATTGCTAGGAGGGCCGTCCGCTTTCGTTGGCCTCACTCTGTGTGGAGCTCCGGGGTATTGTGGGCTGCTAGGAGGTGGAGAGGTAAGCACGTGGTCAACGTGGCTTTCGGTATTCTTGTTGCTGCGTTGTTCTTTTTGTTTTGGCAGGAGAGGAACGAGAGGAGGTTTGGCCAGAGCCGTCGAGATCCTCATTCGGTTACTTTCCAGGGGATAGGTCTTGTTCGTGATATTATCTCTCAGAAATGGCCAGCTCGTTCTCTCTCTACTGTGGCTCTTCGTCGTATTTGGAGGATAGCTTGGTAGTTCCTCTTTTGTTTGTATCTTTCTAGGCTTTGTAGCTTTGGTAGCCATTTGTTCGTAGGTTTTGTTTTCCTACTTTTGCTATTTGTTACGTTGTTTGGTGCACCATTCTATATGGTTGTCGGGTATTGGCCAGCCTTTCTTGGCCACTCTTATTTTATTTATGCAATTGACTTTTCCCAAAAAAAAATCAACCTTCGAAAAAATCACTGAACCATGCAACTCGTCCAACATATCATCAAGTCTAGGAATTGGGAACCGATATTTGATGGTTATGTTGTTCACGGATCTACTATCTATACACATCCGCCATGACCCATCCTTCTTTGGAACAAGTAAAACCGGAACCGCACAAGGGCTCAAACTTTCTCGAACGTACCCGCGATTCATTAGCTCCTCGATTTGTTTTTGCAACTCCTTTGTCTCCTCGGGGTTACATCGATAGGCGGCCTTGTTAGGGAGTGATGCACCCGGTACAAGGTCGACTTGGTGTTCAATCCCACGTAAGGGTGGTAAACCCGGCGGTAAGTCTTCCGGGAAGACATCCGCAAATTTTTGTAGCAAGGTATCGATATCTCTCTTGCCTTGCACAACTACGTCAACATCTCGTGTTTCTTTAATCATCAATAAATACACACGCTCGCCATCGTCAATAGCGTGTCTCACCTCTTTCTCGCTAGCAAACATGGTAAGCTTCGGTTTCTCCATTTGATTAGAACTCATCGATCGAATGGCTTGGGGTGCCATCGGTTTAAGCACAATCTTCTTGCCTTTATCTCGTAATTCATATTCGTTACTCCTTCCTCGATGCAAAACATCTCGGTCGAACATCCATGGTCGTCCCAAAAGTATGTGGCATGCATCCATCGGGAGTACATCACATAGTACGTTGTCACCATACGAACCCATAGTTAATCCGACCCGTACTTGTTTCGAAACTTTCACCTTACTCCCATCATCGAGCCAATGTAACGCGTATGGTTTTGGATGAGTAGTAGTGATGAGTCCGAGCTTTGTCACCATCTCGATTGAAGCGACATTCGTACAACTTCCTCCATCGATTATCAAACTACACCATTTGTCTTTAATTTGACACTTGGTGTGGAATATTTGATCTCGTTGCTCCGTGTCCCTCGAAACCGTCTTGACTTGTAAAGTGCGAAGGACTAGACTCGTGTCATAGTCCGGAGCATTGTAAGCCTCACACTCCTCTTCTTCGGCGTTTACGTTAAACACGTCGCCGAGTCTTTCTTCTTCGTCCTCGGCCAATAATTCTTCCCGGACCTCAAGAGCCTCTCTTAGTGTCACCACCCGTTTGTTCGGACATGCATTTTGGTAATGGCCGAATCCTTGACACTTGAAATATCGTACCTTCGCCAAACTTGTTTCTTTGGGTACGTAAGGAGTCTTAGGTGCCGGGACAGGGACATGACTTGGTGTGGTGCTTTTAGTACCCGAACTCGAACCGGCACTTGGATTCCCGAATTTGGAAGGAAATTCGGGTCTTGAAAACTTCAATTTATTTTGGGCTTCTATCTTTATGCATAGTCCACATAAAGTATCGAAATCTTCATATGGATATAACTCCACCGTGTTGGCTATATTTTTATTTAAGCCACGTAAAAAACGGGACATCTTTTGTTCTTCGTTTTCTTCTAGCTCTCCCATCAAGACCAAACTTTCGAACTCTTCAATATATTCACCGACACTTAGTTTGCCTTGCATGAAGTCGGCAATCTTCCGGTATAAGGTTAACCGGTGTGATGTTGGCACATACCTCTTACGAAGTTTTCTTTTTAAAGAATCCCACGAACGGATTTTTGCTTTTTCCTCCCGAGTTCTTCGCGTCTTTACTCCTTCGAACCAAAGAGAAGCACCCTTCCCTAACTTAAGAATTGCATATTTGCAACGTTTCTCGTCGTTAAGGTCTTTGAATTCGAACATGCGTTCAATTTTCCGTTCCCACTCCAAATAAGCTTCGGGATCGGTACCTCCAACGAACTCCGGAAGTTCGTTTACTTTAAACTCATCGGCATGGTGTATTTGACGTGCGTCATCCCCGCGTCTTGCTTGCATACGTGGTTCCGGTAGACCGCTTAGTGCGTCTCGGAGTTTCATCAAGAAATCGGGATCGGAGAAATCCATAACAAGAATCAAGAGATAGTTTTGAACAAGAAATCTTCAATAAAATTGCCAAGGAAATAGACTTGGTCTCCGATGCCACTAATGATACGAATTACGTATGAAAGTGGACGTAAACTCGTATGGAATGTAGCGGAAATATAATTGATCCTCACAACACTCGAATATATGTAACACTCGTAAGAAATAACCGAAAGTAGGGCAATTCGGCTTACGTAAACAAGAACAATATGAATGATTTATCAAACTAGACCTATAGTTTGAGAAGGTAATCTTTCCTCAAGACCTATTGAGAATCGATTAGATTAAAACTCGAAAACGCGTCGAATTATAATCAAGGTTTCGATGAAAAGCATTCACCAAGAAAACACAAGTGTATTCTTATTTCTTCAACATACAATGGCCATAATAAAAGCATCAACAAGACTACTTATAGCATGGTAGTCTTCTTAGCAACTAAGGAATCAAACAAGATCACATGATCTTGAAATGAAAAACAAAACAACAAGATAAAATACAAGGGAATCAAATCAAAGGGAGGGGGAATCACACAACAAAATGAATATAAGACACCCCACATAACATGCAAGTCTAATCATGACATGTGAGGGGAGGAAAAACAACAAAAAATAAAAAAAATCAGCAATAATGGCATTTGCTGGTCTGTCGGACACGGCCCGTGCCGATCGGCACGGCCGCGGCACGCATCTGGCCGGCAGGGACTCGACCGTGTCGCCTGGCACGATCGGGTTGGTCGGACAGCGGGAATTGTACTATCTGGGAGAGTGTGACTCGGCCGTGTCGCCTGGCACGGTCGGGTTGTGTCGGCACGGGCCGTGTCGGACGACACGGTCGGGTTCGGTCGGCAGCGAGATTTCATTATCCAGGACACCTCGGCACGGGCCGTGTCGGATGACACGGCCGGGTTCGGTCGGTAGTGATCGGCCAGTTCCGGCAGGTGGTGGTCGGCAGCGATCGGCCAGTTCCGGCAGGTGGTGAATTTTCCGGCTGGTGGTGATTTTTCTGGCAGTTCGTCCATTTTCCGACCGATTGTCAACCTTCCGGCATAGCATGACATGGGCCGTGTTATATGACACGGCTGAGACCGAGACTCCACGTCTTATGTCCGTTTTCTCGCCTAAATACGTAGTAGCCCGTGCATGGCGTGTAGTAAGGTCATTTATATCGATCCTTACTTCGTCTTCTTTGTTCATATCAAATGATTCCGTATCAAGTCCTGCCGAACATGTGCGCCCGCACATGCCGCCGCGGCCGTGCCGATCTGATACGAATTACGTATTAAGATGAACGTAAATTCGCCGGAAAATGCAGCGGATATATTTTGTTACCTCACTGATACGAAGCCGAATACTCCAAGCGAAGAAGATGAAGTAAGAATTGACGTAAAACACCTCGATCGCACTACAACCTACTTAGGCGAGAAAACAGAAACGAGGCACGGAGTTACCTTGATAGTCGGAATTGGAGTAACTTAAACAAAAGACAAGCAGCACCTTGGGGAGGGGAAAAGGATCAAGTGGCAACTAAACAAATAAAAGAATGTTCAGCTTTCTCTTACAAAAACAGCAGGATTCTCGGCAAAAAGGGCGGCTGTCAACAAACAACTTAGAGGCAAAGACCCAGCTTTTACTTTTGTCCACAAGTGACATGAGGAACCTTTTTATTATCTTTTATTATTCTAAGCTCAGCTTGTATTGGTTTAAATTATCTTGTCAGGCTGCTTTTGCCTATAAATAGTGGCAGCAGAGTTGTAATGAAAAGATTATTGAATGTTGAAGAATTGAGAACACTTTGTGTTTTTCCCAGGTGAATGCTTTTCATCGAAACTTGGTTTTTATTCGACGCGTTTCGAATACTAATCTGATTGATTCTCAATAGGTCTTGAGGAGAAATCACTTTATCAAATTATAGGTCTAATTTGATAAAACTTCTGTTTATACCCTGTTTCGATATTCTGTTTATTTTTCGATACAGTTTTATACTTGTTCAATATTTCGTATAAAGTGTTGTTCGATCCTTCGAACGTGTTTCCTGTCTTAAATTCGCTTCCGAACAAAACGTGCTGTTTCGAGTCTTTTCATTTGGACCAAATTCCTGTCTTGCGGCTGTATCGAATTACCGCCTTCATCACTCGTCAGTATTGTTGCTGTAGCGAGCTGTTGTCACCAGTTCCCGACAGTTTCTTGTCGATAGCTTCCGTTCATCAAAAAGCCTTCCGCTGTATCGATAGCGAATTCGCATCCCAAGTGAGAATTCGTATCATAAGTGGTATCGGAGACACCCAAGTTCTTGATCTTTGGCATTATGGATCTCAACGACACTGATTTCTTGGCAAAACTTCGTGACGCACTACGTGACGTACCAGAACAACGCGACCAGCGTTGGCAACCTAGGCGTGGTGACTATGAACGACCCTCACGCCATGTCGAAGAATTCAAGGTGAACGAGCTGCCAGAATTCGTTGGAGGGACAGACCCTGAAGTTTACCTGGAATGGGAACGAAAAATTGATCGTATGTTCGAATTTAAAGACCTTGACGATGAGAAAAGGTGTAAGTATGCAATTCTCAAGTTGGGGAAAGGAGCTTCACTTTGGTACGAAGGAGTGAAAACACGAAGAGCTCGTATGGGGAAAGAAAAGATCCGTTCGTGGGATTCGTTAAAAAGAAAACTTCGCAAAAGATATGTACCAAAGATCACACCGGTTATCCTTGTACAGGAAGATAGCAGATCTCATGCAAGGAAAGTTAAATGTCAGTGAGTACATTGAGGAGTTTGAGAATCTAACCTTAATGGGAGAGATAGAGGAGAATGAGGAACAGAAGATGTTGTGATTTTTGCGTGGCTTAAACCGAAGCATAGCTAACTCGGTGGAACTGTACCCATACGAGGACTTCGATACATTATGCGGGTTATGTGTGAAGTTAGAAGCTCGTAACAGATGAAGTCAGACAAACCCGAGTTTCAAAAATTTGGAAACCCAAGCGTCGGGTCTAGTTCAAATTAAGGCAACTGCACTCGACTCAGCCTCGTTGCGAATCCGGCTAAGGCGACTGTACCCTACGTACCGAAGGAGACGAGTTTGGCTAAAGTGAGATGTTTCAAATGTCAAGGGTTCGGACATTATCAAAATGCTTGTCCAAACAAACGAGTAGTGACACTAAGGGAAGCTGTCACGATCCGAGATGAGTTGTTGGTCGAGGAAGAAAGATTGGGTGACGTATTTGATTTCGACATGAAGGACGAAGAAGGAGAAGAATGCGAGACTTACGATGCCCCAAGCTATGACACGGCTTTAGTTCTGCGAACGCTTACAGCCAAAGTCAGACGAATGATTCGGCAATAAATCAAATATTTCACACGAAGTGTCAAATTGGAAAGAAATGGTGTAGTTTGATCGTTGATGGGGGAGTTGCACCAACGCCGCTTCCGATGATATGGTGACTAAACTCGGGCTGACCACTACGGCTCACCCGAAACCTTACACTTTGCATTGGCTCGATGATGGGAGCAAAATAAGGGTAACTAAACAAGTGAGGATTGGACTAGCCATGGGTTCATATGAAGACAACGTATTATGTGATGTACTCCCGATGGATGCATGCCATGTACTGTTGGGAAGACCATGGATGTTTGATAGGGACGTTTTACACCGAGGAAGAAGCAATGAGTACGAGTTACGGGATAAGGGCAAGAAGATTGTGCTTAAACCAATGTCGCCACAAGCTATTCACTCTATGAGTTCTAGTAGGAGTGAAAAACCAAAATCGGCCATGTTTGCTTGCGAACGGGAGGTGGAACATGCTATTAATGATGGCAAGTGTGTGTACTTGTTGGTTCTGAAGGAGACACGGAATGGTGACATAGTTGTGCGGAACGAAAGGATGGATGCCTTATTACGCGAATTTGCGGATGTTTTTCCCGAAGAGTTACCGTCGGGTTTACCACCAATTCGCGGGATTGAACATCAGATCGACCTCATACCGGGTGTGTCGTTGCCTAACAAAGCTGCCTATAGATGTAATCCCGAGGAGACGAAGGAATTACAAAACCAAATCAAGGAACTAATGGATCGTGGGTACGTTCGAGAAAGCCTAAGTCCTTGTGCGGTTCCGGTATTACTGGTTCCGAAGAAAGACGGGTCCTGGAGGATGTGTATTGACAGTCGAGCGGTGAACAATATAACCATCAAGTATCGATTTCCGATTCCGAGGCTTGATGACATGTTGGACGAATTACACGGATAAGTGATCTTTTCAAAAGTTGATCTACGAAGTGGTTACCACCTGATACGAATCGGTCAACATCCTCAAATACAAAAAAGAAGATCATCACAAAGATTCCACCCCCACATCACAAACACATCGCCCCCCCCCCCCCCCTACCATTTTGTTCAAGTATGTCACTTTCAAAGATTTCCTTTGATATTGTCCCTACTTTTAAGATACCTTCCCCACCATTACTACAAATCATGCTTGAAGGGGACCCTTATTCTCCTTCCCCACCTCAATATAAAAAACGTCCCATACATAAGATTTGAAGAATACTTTCATCCTTCATGTCACTTTCCTTCATGTCATGATCACCATGGTAATTCCAAAAGACTTGATATCATATCACCTTCCCACCCCACCATGATACCTCACGTCCCATACATATGTAAGTGTAGAAGACTTTCATCCTTCATGTCCTTGTCCCTCATGTCATTATCACCTATATAATACCAAAGAAGATGATTTCATAATCTACACCAAATCCTCCTAAATGAGGATTTACGTTTTGATGCATGGGAAGGAAGGATCGGACTTGATGCATGGGAAGGAAGGATATTTGGTTTTTCTTCATGTCACCATCAAGTCCAAGATTGCTTCAAGTCACCATCACCTAAACATGCTTGAAAGGGACCCTTTGTCTTCATATCTTTCACAAGATAAGTGAAGATCACCTCCTTCCCCACCTTATTTGAAAATCGGCCATATTCCCCACCTTGAGAAAGACTTTCATCAAGTCACCATCAACTAAGACTTTCATCAAGCATGTTCTTCATGTCACCATCAAACCAAGATTCACCATGTTCCTCATTCCCCACAAAATCGGTCCAAAGCATGAATCTTGAGGAAGATTTCATCAAGTATTTCGTCCAACTTGAAGATTGCTAGGAAGTTTCCTTTTTTGTTTTGTTGTATTTACTTACGGTTGGAAACTACTATATATAGTAGTACTTGATTGTATTTGTAGAAATCTTGAATCTTGAAAGTAAAAAAACCTTGTATTTCTTTGAAATATACGTTGAACGAGTTCAACAAAACCTTGGTTATTATTTCGACGCGTCTCGAGATTTTAACTTGATCAATTCTCAATAGGTCTTGGGAAGAGATTACTTTTATCGAGTTATAGGTCTAGTTCGATAAAACACATCCAAATCCGTATACACTACTACCTCACGGCCGAAATCTATTTAAGTTCGGCCACCCCTTGTATTTTCGAGTGACACTTTGATAATCGTCAAGACATAATAATCTTCCGTTGTATTTCATACGCTTTACGTACGTAATTCGTATCATCTTCTTGTTCGATATTTTTTATTGTTATATCCGATATTATTCACATACAAAATACATCCGAAAAACTCCATATTCGTAAAAGCCTTCCGCTATCATACACTTACATATACTCCGACCGATACGTATCCACCTCTCCCCGGATAATTCGTATCATAAGTGGTATCGGAGCCCAAGGTCATCTCCTTGGGCGAGTTATTCAACGAATTTTATTTTTTGTTGAGATTAGAGCAGTCGGAAGAAAACAAAGTTTCCCGTGGATTCGACCGTTGGATCATTACGAAATTTTGACAAAGGTAAGCCAACTTCTTGAACTACAGTCTGAACGGTGGAGATCAGATTCTTTGATCATCTTCTTGGTTCATTCTTCACGGATTTCTTGGAAAATTTTCTGTCCGATTTCTTGTCAAGAACTATCTCTTGATTCTTGTCATCTAAACCACACCGAATTTCTTAATTCAGTTAAGTTTCTTTATGTTTGAACATAATGGATTTCAACGATTTTTTTCTCTTGGCTATATTAAGCGACGCATTACACAACAGACCGAGTTCATGGGACATTCCGATCCGAGGTGTGTTGATTGGCTCCACGTTTGTGAGGAGTTTTTCAACCACAATTCAATTCCGATGACCACCGAGTCTCGTTGGCGACGAAACGCCTTCGTGGTCGCGCCTCGACCTGGTGGCAGAAATTGAAAACCAGCCGTTTACACCAAGGTAAACCCAAACTAAGAGACTGGAACAAATTCATAAAACACTTTACTCGGAAATTCATCCCCACAAATTCTCACCGCCACGATCCACCAACGGCACCACACCGAAAATTGCAGAAGTTCAGCGCCACCCCGCCACCGACCTTCGATCTAAGGTTTTTCCCCATCAAAGAATTACCAGCAAGGCCTTGTGTCGATGAAGGCGATGTTCCTACCACCATTTTCAATGAGGTAGACGAGACAGAGGTTTCAACGGCGCAATACAACGAAGAAGATGAGTTGAACCGTGTTTCCCTAATTGATGAACCTGGATCTTGCTACTTTGAGCATGGGCCAGTTGGTTATGTTGGCCAAATTGACCAAAACGGACCAAATTATTTTAATGATGAGGAGCCGGTTAGTGTCATGGAAATTGGGCCGGATTATGAAGGGCCACCAGTATTTGATACCGAACCAGTTGACGAAGAGGAACCCATAATTGATTCCGTGTTTCCCATTTTTGATGTTGTGCCCGACGGCGATCCATGTCTCGCTGTAAGTTGTTTTGAAGATTTTTGTCCAAACTCCAATGAGGTGTTTTCGGTTCTTGATACGGAGCAAGAAGATGTTATAACTCCGGAACATCGTTATCTTGAGCCTTACCAAGATTTTGATATGAAAGTAGATTCCCAAGACGACGAAGCGTTTTTCCCAGGGCTTGAAGTGGCATCCGATGAAGAGCGACCTATTATTACTGTCGTGCTTCCCATTTCAGATGTCCGGTTATATGATGATTCATATCATGATATCGGTATTACCTCACAGAATAATTATTATTATTTCATTAATAATGATAGTTATTTGTTTGGTGATTCCCGGAGATCCCATATTACCTACCGTCTCAAGATTTTGGGCCATATACGCACTGCGGATATTTTCGAAATCAAGTACGTAGAGGTTCTAGCTATTTCCTGTGGAAACGACAGGAGTTCGGAATTGAGGACAATTCCCTTTAAAGAGAGAGGGTATGATACGAATCGGTCAACATCCTCAAATACAAAAAAGAAGATCATCACAAAGATTCCACCCCCACATCACAAACACATCACCCCCCCCCCCCCCCCTACCATTTTGTTCAAGTATGTCACTTTCAAAGATTTCCTTTGATATTGTCCCTACTTTGAAGATACCTTCCCCACCATTACTACAAATCATGCTTGAAGGGGACCCTTATTCTCCTTCCCCACCTCAATATAAAAAACGTCCCATACATAAGATTTGAAGAATACTTTCATCCTTCATGTCACTTTCCTTCATGTCATGATCACCATGGTAATTCCAAAAGACTTGATATCATATCACCTTCCCACCCCACCATGATACCTCACGTCCCATACATATGTAAGTGTAGAAGACTTTCATCCTTCATGTCCTTGTCCCTCATGTCATTATCACCTATATAATACCAAAGAAGATGATTTCATAATCTACACCAAATCCTCCTAAATGAGGATTTACGTTTTGATGCATGGGAAGGAAGGATCGGCCGAATTGATGCATGGGAAGGAAGGATATTTGGTTTTTCTTCATGTCACCATCAAGTCCAAGATTGCTTCAAGTCACCATCACCTAAACATGCTTGAAAGGGACCCTTTGTCTTCATATCTTTCACAAGATAAGTGAAGATCACCTCCTTCCCCACCTTATTTGAAAATCGCCATATTCCCCACCTTGAGAAAGACTTTCATCAAGTCACCATCAACTAAGACTTTCATCAAGCATGTTCTTCATGTCACCATCAAACCAAGATTCACCATGTTCCTCATTCCCCACAAAATCGGTCCAAAGCATGAATCTTGAGGAAGATTTCATCAAGTATTTCATTCAACTTGAAGATTGCTAGGAAGTTTCCTTTTTTGTTTTGTTGTATTTACTTACGGTTGGAAACTACTATATATAGTAGTACTTGATTGTATTTGTAGAAATCTTGAATCTTGAAAGTAAAAACCTTGTATTTCTTTGAAATATACGTTGAACGAGTTCAACAAAACCTTGGTTATTATTTCGACGCGTCTCGAGATTTTAACTTGATCAATTCTCAATAGGTCTTGGGAAGAGATTACTTTTATCGAGTTATAGGTCTAGTTCGATAAAACACATCCAAATCCGTATACACTACTACCTCACGGCCGAAATCCATTTAAGTTCGGCCACCCCTTGTATTTTCGAGTGACACTTTGATAATCGTCAAGACATAATAATCTTCCGTTGTATTTCATACGCTTTACGTACGTAATTCGTATCATCTTCTTGTTCGATATTTCTTTATTGTTATATCCGATATTATTCACATACAAAATACATCCGAAAAACTCCATATTCGTAAAAGCCTTCCGCTATCATACACTTACATATACTCCGACCGATACGTATCCACCTCTCCCCGGATAATTCGTATCATAAGTGGTATCGGAGCCCAAGGTCATCTCCTTGGGCGAGTTATTCAACGAATTTTATTTTTTTTGTTGAGATTAGAGCAGTCGGAAGAAAACAAAGTTTCCCGTGGATTCGACCGTTGGATCATTACGAAATTTTGACAAAGGTAAGCCAACTTCTTGAACTACAGTCTGAACGGTGGAGATCAGATTCTTTGATCATCTTCTTGGTTCATTCTTCACGGATTTCTTGGAAAATTTTCTGTCCGATTTCTTGTCAAGAACTATCTCTTGATTCTTGTCATCGGAAACCACACCTGAATTTCTTAATTCAGTTAAGGTTCTTGATCTTTCAACAAAATGGAGTTCAACAATATTTATCTCTTGGCGATATTACGCGACGCATTACACAGCGTACCGGAGTTCATGGGACATTCCGATCCGAGCGGTGTTGATTGGCTCCACGTTTGTGAGGAGTTTTTCAACCACAATTCAATTCCAGTAGACCGCCGAGTCTCGTTGGCGACGAAACGCCTTCGTGGTCGCGCCTCGACCTGGTGGCAGAAATTGAAAACCAGCCGTTTACACCAAGGTAAACCCAAACTAAGAGACTGGAACAAATTCATAAAACACTTTACTCGGAAATTCATCCCCACAAATTCTCACCGCCACGATCCACCAACGGCACCACACCGAAAATTGCAGAAGTTCAGCGCCACCCCGCCACCGACCTTCGATCTAAGGTTTTTCCCCATCAAAGAATTACCAGCAAGGCCTTGTGTCGATGAAGGCGATGTTCCTACCACCATTTTCAATGAGGTAGACGAGACAGAGGTTTCAACGGCGCAATACAACGAAGAAGATGAGTTGAACCGTGTTTCCCTAATTGATGAACCTGGATCTTGCTACTTTGAGCATGGGCCAGTTGGTTATGTTGGCCAAATTGACCAAAACGGACCAAATTATTTTAATGATGAGGAGCCGGTTAGTGTCATGGAAATTGGGCCGGATTATGAAGGGCCACCAGTATTTGATACCGAACCAGTTGACGAAGAGGAACCCATAATTGATTCCGTGTTTCCCATTTTTGATGTTGTGCCCGACGGCGATCCATGTCTCGCTGTAAGTTGTTTTGAAGATTTTTGTCCAAACTCCAATGAGGTGTTTTCGGTTCTTGATACGGAGCAAGAAGATGTTATAACTCCGGAACATCGTTATCTTGAGCCTTACCAAGATTTTGATATGAAAGTAGATTCCCAAGACGACGGCGTTTTTCCCTGTGGCTTGAAGTGGCATCCGATGAAGAGCGACCTATTATTACCGTCGTGCTTCCCATTTCGATGTCCGTTATATGATGATTCATATCATGATATCGGTATTACCTCACAGAATAATTATTATTATTTCATTAATAATGATAGTTATTTGTTTGGTGATTCCCGGAGATCCCATATTACCTACCGTCTCAAGATTTTGGGCCATATACGCACTGCGGATATTTTCGAAATCAAGTACGTAGAGGTTCTAGCTATTTCCTGTGGAAACGACAGGAGTTCGGAATTGAGGACAATTCCCTTTAAAGAGAGAGGGTATGATACGAATCGGTCAACATCCTCAAATACAAAAAAGAAGATCATCACAAAGATTCCACCCCACATCACAAACACATCGCCCCCTACCATTTTGTTCAAGTATGTCACTTTCAAAGATTTCCTTTGATATTGTCCCTACTTTGAAGATACCTTCCCCACCATTACTACAAATCATGCTTGAAGGGGACCCTTATTCTCCTTCCCCACCTCAATATAAAAAACGTCCCATACATAAGATTTGAAGAATACTTTCATCCTTCATGTCACTTTCCTTCATGTCATGATCACCATGGTAATTCCAAAAGACTTGATATCATATCACCTTCCCACCCCACCATGATACCTCACGTCCCATACATATGTAAGTGTAGAAGACTTTCATCCTTCATGTCCTTGTCCCTCATGTCATTATCACCTATATAATACCAAAGAAGATGATTTCATAATCTACACCAAATCCTCCTAAATGAGGATTTACGTTTTGATGCATGGGAAGGAAGGATCGGCCGAATTGATGCATGGGAAGGAAGGATATTTGGTTTTTCTTCATGTCACCATCAAGTCCAAGATTGCTTCAAGTCACCATCACCTAAACATGCTTGAAAGGGACCCTTTGTCTTCATATCTTTCACAAGATAAGTGAAGATCACCTCCTTCCCCACCTTATTTGAAAATCGGCCATATTCCCCACCTTGAGAAAGACTTTCATCAAGTCACCATCAACTAAGACTTTCATCAAGCATGTTCTTCATGTCACCATCAAACCAAGATTCACCATTTTCCTCATTCCCCACAAAATCGGTCCAAAGCATGAATCTTGAGGAAGATTTCATCAAGTATTTCGTCCAACTTGAAGATTGCTAGGAAGTTTCCTTTTTTGTTTTGTTGTATTTACTTACGGTTGGAAACTACTATATATAGTAGTACTTGATTGTATTTGTAGAAATCTTGAATCTTGAAAGTAAAAAAACCTTGTATTTCTTTGAAATATACGTTGAACGAGTTCAACAAAACCTTGGTTATTATTTCGACGCGTCTCGAGATTTTAACTTGATCAATTCTCAATAGGTCTTGGGAAGAGATTACTTTTATCGAGTTATAGGTCTAGTTCGATAAAACACATCCAAATCCGTATACACTACTACCTCACGGCCGAAATCCATTTAAGTTCGGCCACCCCTTGTATTTTCGAGTGACACTTTGATAATCGTCAAGACATAATAATCTTCCGTTGTATTTCATACGCTTTACGTACGTAATTCGTATCATCTTCTTGTTCGATATTTTTTATTGTTATATCCGATATTATTCACATACAAAATACATCCGAAAAACTCCATATTCGTAAAAGCCTTCCGCTATCATACACTTACATATACTCCGACCGATACGTATCCACCTCTCCCTGGATAATTCGTATCACCACCAGATCAGGATGCGGGAAGGAGATGAGTGGAAGACAGCCTTCAAAACAAAACACGGGCTGTATGAATGGACCGTTATGCTGTTCGGTCTTACAAATGCACCGAGTACTTTCATGCGCTTGATGAATGAGGTACTTAAGCCATGTTTAGGGAAATTTGTGGTTGTATACTTAGATGATATTTTGATCTACAGCCGATCGTTGCAAGAACATTTCGAACACTTGAGGCAAGTCTTCGAAACCCTTAGAGACCAGAAGCTGTATGGAAAAAAGGAGAAGTGCTCATTTTTGGTCGAAAGTATAGTCTTTCTTGACTATGTTGTTTCAAAGAATGGAGTGTCGGTCGATCAAGCGAAGATCGAAGCAATTAAGTCCTGGCCGGTTCCCACTACAGTGACGGAGGTTAGATCGTTCCATGGACTAGCTTCATTTTACCGAAGATTCATTCGAGACTTCAGTACCATTGCAAGCCCAATAACCGAATGTTTGAAGAAGGGCGCGTTTAATTGGAGCCGGGCTGCTCAGGAGTCATTTGCCAAGTTGAAGGCGAAGTTGTGCGAAGCACCAATCTTAGCATTACCCGATTTTTCGCAACCGTTTGAGGTAGAATGTGATGCTAGCGGAGTGGGCATTGGAGCGGTTCTCATTCAGGGAAAGCGACCTATTGCTTATTTTTCAGAGAAGTTAAACGGTGCTCGTCTCAATTATTGTACGTACGACAAGGAGTTTTATGCTATTGTGAGGGCTATAGATCATTGGAGTCACTATCTTCGACCAAAGCATTTTATCATACACTCGGACCATGAATCTTTGAAGTACATTAACGGGCAACACAAGTTAAGTCCCAGGCATGCGAAGTGGGTGGAATTCTTACAATCATTTCACTTCTCATCAAAGTATAAGAATGGCAAGAGAAATATTGTGGCAGATGCATTGTCTAGGCGTTATGCCTTACTAGCCACTCTTGATGTTCGTTTGCTTGGATTCGATACAGTAAAGGAGTATTACGAAGGTGATGCGGATTTTGGCGAGACCTTCTCCCTGTGCAAACCTGGCCCGGTGGGAGAATTTTCGATACAGGAGGGCTTTCTTTTTAAGGGGAATCGTCTTTGCCTACCCAGGCACACGATTCGAGAATTGCTGGTTCGAGAGGCTCACGGAGGGGGTTTAGCTGGCCACTTTGGTTCGGCCAAGACATTGGATGTACTTAAAGAACATTTTTATTGGCCAATGATGCAAGGGGATGTTAATAATATAATCAGTAAATGTGTGACGTGCCATGTTGCGAAAAGTTCGTTCAAACCAGGAGTCTACACACCTTTACCGATTCCGGAGAGGCCGTGGGAAGATGTCTCGATGGATTTCATTGTGGCTTTGCCTCGAACCCAACGAGGTAAGGATGCGATTATGGTGGTCGTCGATTGTTTTTCAAAGATGGCTCATTTTGTTCCTTGTCACAAAACCGATGATGCGAGTAATGTTGCTGACCTGTATTTCCGAGAGGTAGTGCGATTACATGGAGTTCCGAAAACTATTGTTTCGGACCGAGACTCAAAGTTTCTAAGCTACTTTGGGAACACATTATGGAGGAAGGTGGGAACCAAGCTTTTGTTTAGTACTTCACATCATCCTCAAACCGACGGACAAACTGAAGTAACGAATCGAACACTGGGGACGCTGTTGCGAGGCTTGGTGAGCAAAACACAAAAGGACTGGGATCTGAAACTGGCGCATGCGGAGTTTGCTTACAACCATTCTCCTACTCATGCCACAGCACACTCTCCGTTTGAAGTAGTTTACGGGTTGAATCCTTACATACCGCTAGATCTAATTCCACTACCAAGTGACGAATTGGTGCATAAGGATGCAGAGTCAAAACTAAAATCAATGATGAAATTACACGAACAGGTGCGGGATCGAATCAAGGAAATAAACGAGGCGTATAAAAGGAAGTCGAACAAGCAAAGAAAGCTGAGACTATTCGAGGTTGGAGATTTAGTTTGGTTACATTTGAGGAAGGAACGATTCCCGAGTAAGCGTAAGAATAAGTTAATGCCACGAGCGGAGGGGTCATTTAAAATAGTTGCGAAGGTCAACGACAATGCTTACAAATTAGAACTTCCGGGCGACTATGGAGTGCATGCTACTTTCAACATAGGTGATCTTTCTCCTTATCTTGATGATGACGGGATTGCGGGGTGAGGACAATTCCTCTTAAAGGGGGAGGGGATGATACGAAGCCGAATACTCCAAGCGAAGAAGATGAAGTAAGAATTAACGTAAAACACCTCGATCGCACTACAACCTACTTAGGCGAGAAAACAGAAACGAGGCACGGAGTTACCTTGATAGTCGGAATTGGAGTAACTTAAACAAAAGACAAGCAGCACCTTGGGGAGGGGAAAAGGATCAAGTGGCAACTAAACAAATAAAAGAATGTTCAGCTTTCTCTTACAAAAACAGCAGGATTCTCGGCAAAAAGGGGTGTCAACAAACAACTTAGAGGCAAAGACCCAAATTTTACTTTTGTCCACAAGTGACATGAGGAACCTTTTTATTATCTTTTATTATTCTAAGCTCACTTGTATTGGTTTAAATTATCTTGTCAGCCGCTTTTGCCTATAAATAGTGGCGCAGAGTTGTAATGAAAAGATTATTGAATGTTGAAGAATTGAGAACACTTTGTGTTTTCCCTGTGAATGCTTTTCATCGAAACTTGGTTTTTATTCGACGCGCGTTTGAATACTAATCGATTGATTCTCAATAGGTCTTGAGGAGAAATCACTTTATCAAATTATAGGTCTAATTTGATAAAACTTCTTTATACCTGTTTGATATTACATTTATTTTTCGATACGATTTTATACTTGTTCAATATTTCATATAAAGTGTTGTTCGATCCTTGAACGTGTTTCTGCCTTAAATTCGCTTAGAACAAAACGTCTTTGTTTGAGTCTTTTCATTTGGACCAAATTCTGTCTTGCGGTATGTCGAATTACCGCCTTCATCACTCGTCGAGATTATTCTTTATGTAGCCGTTGTCACCGATTCAAGCAGTTTCTTGTCGATAGCTTCCGTTCATCAAAAAGCCTTCCGCTGTATCGATAGCGAATTCGCATCCCAAGTGAGAATTCGTATCACTCACAACACTCGTATATGTGTAACACTCGTAAGATATAACCGAAAGTAGGGCAATTCGGCTTACATAAACAAGAACAATATGAATGATTTATCAAACTAGACCTATAGTTTGATAAGATAATCTTTTCTCAAGACCTATTGAGAATCGATTCGATTAAAACTTGAAAACGCGTCGAATTATAACCAAGGTTTCGATGAAAAGCATTCACCAAGAAAACACAAGTGTATTCTTATTTCTTCAACATACAATATCCATCATGAAAGCATCAACAAGACTACTTATAACATGGTAGTCTTCTTAGCAACTAAGGAATCAAACAAGATCACATGATCTTGAAATGAAAAACAAAACACAAGATAAAATACAAGGGAATCAAATCAAAGGGAGGGGGAATCACACAACAAAATGAATATAAGACACCCCACATAACGTGCAAGTCTAATCATGACATGTGAGGGGAGGAAAAACAACAAAAAATAAAAAAAATCAGCAATAATGGCATTTTCTGGTCTGCCGGACACGGTCGGGTTCGGTCGGCAGCGACATTTCATTATCCAGGACACCTCGGCACGGGTCGTGTCGGATGGCACGGCCGGATTCGCTCGGCATTGATCGGCCAGTTCCAACAGGCAGTGATCGGCCAGTTCCGGCAGGTGGTGGTCGGCAGCGATCGGCCAGTTCCGGCAGGTGGTGAATTTTCCGGCCGGTGGTGATTTTTCCGGCAGTTCGTCCATTTTGATACGATATCTAATATTCCAGTCGAAGAAACTCCGATAAAAATCGACATCCATGATGATGCAAATTCGCATGGCCATGCATCGTTATACTTAGGAGAAAATGTTAAACGGATTGGAGTTACGTTGTTAATCGGAATCGGAGTAACGTAGAATTCGACGACGGGATCGGTCCAAAAGCATGGTGGATCGGCCATATCATGCTTGAAAGGGACATATCTTGACTTCATATCTTGACAAGATAATGAAGTTATCTTCTCCTTCCCCACCATGTACACAAACGGCCGAAAATGAAGATGGAGTGGAGACTTTCTTCTTCATGTCATTGTCACTCATTTCTTTATCATCCATGTAATTCCAAGGAGGAGGATATCACAATCTACACCAAATCCTTTGAAGCATGCTCTAGAAATGATGCATAGGAGGATAATATTTTGATTCTACTTCATGTCACCATCAAGACCAAAGGTTGCTTCATGTCTCTTTCATCTAATAACACCAAGATTGCTTGGTATCTACTTGGAGATTTCGGCCGAAATAGGAAGTTGCTAGGAAGTTCGTTTTCTCGTTTTGTTGTATTTTCTTACGGTTGGAAACTACTATATATAGTAGTGTTCGTTGTACTTGTAATTCATCGAGAATCATAATAAACTTTGTATTTCCTTTGAAATATACGTTGAACGAGTTCGACAAACCTTAGTTATTGTTTCGACGAGTTTCGAGATTTTAACTTTGATCAATTCTCAAAAGGTCTTGGGAAGAGATTACCCTTTTATCGAGTTATAGGTCTAGTTCGATAAAAACACATCAAACTCCGTACATCTTACTATATCACGGCCGAATCCCCTTTAATTCGTCCACCACCTTTGTAAATTTTATCCATATTGTAAACGTGATCATCTTCCGTTGTGTTTATACGCATTACTTACGTAATTCGTATCATAAGTGGTATCAGAGACATTTGTCTCACAGTTCTCGACATCACTAAAGAAGATGACATTCACCGATGAAGAAGTAGCACAACTACGTGACGTTCTTCGTGGCTTGCCGGAGCCCAGAATCCATGCACGACGAGGACATGACACCATGCATGCACCACGACATGCGGATGAATACAAGACCAGCGAACTTCCGGAGTTCGTAGGCGGCACCGATCCTGAGGTTTATTTGGAGTGGGAAAGAAAAATTGAACGAATGTTTGAGTTCAAGGAGCTCAATGACGAGGTACGTTGCAAGTACGCGATTCTCAAACTTGGAAAGGGAGCTTCCCTTTGGTTTGAGCGAATGAAGACACAAAGAAGTCGTGCCGGAAAAGAGAAGATACGTTCGTGGGATTCCCTAAAAGGAAACTACGAAAAGATATGTCCGCTACACACAAGCTAAGTCTGCAGAAAAATTTCGACCTCACGCAAGGAAAGCTAAGTGTCGAGGAGTACATCGAGGAGTTTGAAAACTTATCCTTGATGGGAGAACTTGAAGAAAGCGAAGAATTGCGCATGTCCTGTTTCTACGAGGTTTGAACAAAAATATTGCTAATTCCGTGGAACTCTACCCCTATTCTCGACTTCGATACTTTATGCGGACTTTGCATAAAGTTGGAAAATCAAAACAAAACCAAACTCTCTAAACCCGAATTCCCACCTAAATACGGAAATACCAACTTTGGCGCGAGTTCTAGCTCGTTTCCAAAACTGTCACCACAAGCCATCCGTTACTACCATTCCAAAAACCCCTACCACACCAAAAGAGACGAGCCTATCTAAAGTCCGATGTTTCAAATGTCAAGGATTTGGACACTATCAAAGTGCTTGTCCGAATCGGAGGATTGTGACGTTACGAGAAGCCCTAGCCACCCGAGAGGAATTATTAGCCGAAGAAGAAAGAGTTGGAGACGTTTTTAACTTAGAAGCTGACGAAGAAGAAGAATGCGAGGCATACGATGCCCCGAACTATGACACGAACCTTGTCCTTCGCATGTTGCAAACGAAGGCCGCCCCAAGTGACGAAGAACAACGGGACCAAATCTTCCACACGAAGTGTCGTGTCGGAGATAAATGGTGTAGCTTGATCATTGACGGTGGAAGTTGTACAAACGTGGCATCAAGCGAGATGGTTTCAAAACTCGGTTTGATCACCACGGCCCATCCTAAACCATATGCACTCCATTGGCTCGATGATGGAAACAAGGTGAAAGTATCAAGGCAAGTGAAGGTCGGACTCACCATGGGTTCGTATGGCGATGACATTACATGCGATGTACTACCGATGGACGCATGTCACGTGTTATTAGGAAGACCTTGGTTATTTGATCGGGACGTACTACATCGAGGAGGAGTAATGAGTATGAGCTACGTGACAAAGGTAAAAAATTGTTCTTAAACCTATGTCACCTCAAGCTATCCGACGATGAGTTCGAAAAAGTCGAAGGACCGAAACTTACGATGTTTGCAAACGAGAAAGAAGTCGAACACGCCATTGACGATGGCGAACGTGTTTATTTGATGATGATCAAAGAGGTCCAAATCTTGCCACAAAATCGCAACATGAGGAAGAGATAGACGTATTATTACGAGTTTTGGACGTATTTCCGAAGACTTGCCGGTAGGATTACCACCTATCCGCGGGATTGAACACCGATTGATCTTATACCGAGCTCCATTACCGAACAAAGCGGCGTATCGTTGTAATCTCGAAGAAACTAAAGAACTACAACGTCAAATTGATGAACTCATGAATCACGGATATGTCCGAGAAAGTTTAAGTCCGTGTGCGGTTCCGTTCTACTCGTACCAAAAAAGACGGAACATGGCGAATGTGTATTGTGATAGAGCCGTGAATAACATCACCGTCAAGTATCGGTTTCCCATCCCGAGACTAGACGACATCTTTGGACGAGTTACATGGCTCGGTTATATTTTCCAAGGTTGATTTACGGAGCGGATACCATCAAATCCATGCGAGAGGAGACGAATGGAAAACGGCGTTTAAACGAAGAATGGACTTTACGAATGGGTTGTGATGCCATTCGGCCTCACCAACGCCCGAGCACCTTTATGAGGTTGATGAACGAGGTTCTTAAACCTTTCTTGGGAAAGTTTGTTGTCGTGTACTTAGACGACATTTTGATCTACTGATCGGTCCGTAGAAGAACATCTCGAACATTTGCGGTACGTGTTTGAGACACTAAGGGAACAAAACTTTATGGAAAACGGGAGAAGTGTACTTTCTTAGTCGAGAGTCTTGTCTTTCTCGGCTATGTTGTTTCGAAAGACGGAGTTTGTCGACCAAGAGAAGATCGCGGCAATCAAGTCGTGGCCGACCCTAAGACAATCACGGAGGTACGGTCATTTCAAGGCCTCGCCGTTTCTGACGATTCATACGGGACTTTAGCACTATATCCAATCCGATCACGAGTGTCCGAAAAGTGAACCTTTGCATGGAACGAGGCGGCCCAAAATGCTATTGAAAATTTTAAGGGGAAAATATGATAAGAGCATATATTGAAGTTAACCGATTTATCACAACCGTTTGAGGTAGAATGAGACGCTAGAGGAGTTGGAAACGGGCAGTGCTTATTCAAAGAGGCCGTCCCATTGCCTATTTTTCGGAGAAGTTAAGTGGCGCCCGAATGAATTATTGTACTTACGACAAGGAGTTCTATGCTATCGTAAGAGCACTCGACCATTGGAGTCATTATCTACGTTCGAAACATTTCGTGCTGCATTCGGATCATGAGTCGTTGAAATACATCAACGGACAAAGTAAGCTAAGCCCGAGGCATGCAAAATGGGTGGAATTTTTACAATCTTTTCACTTTTCATCCAAGTACAAAGACGGGAAGAGTAATGTAGTGGCGGATGCACTATCGAGACGGTATGCTTTACTGTCGATGCTAGATGTTCGTTTGTTGGGGTTCGAGACTTTGAAAGATCATTACAACGACGATTTGGATTTCGGGGAAATTTTTAACCGTTGTAAAACGGCCCCGTACGAAGAATTTGTTTTACAGGATGGCTTTCTTTTCAAGGGAAATAAGTTATGTGTGCCGAGACATACAATTCGGGAATTGTTGGTTCGGGAGGCGCACGGAGGAGGACTAGCCGGACACTTCGGCTCGACCAAGACTGTAGAGGTGCTAAAAGAACATTTCTTTTGGCCGAAAATGTATGGTGACGTAAGCACAATCGTGAGCAAATGCGTAACTTGTCACATGATGAAAAGTTCGTTCAAGTCGAGTACATACATGCCGTTGCCAATACCGTTACGACCGTGGGAGGATGTCTCGATGGATTTTATTGTGGCTTTACCTCGTACTCAACGAGGCAAGGACTCGATCATGGTGGTCGTCGACCGTTTTTCGAAAATGGCTCACTTTGTCGCGTGCCACAAAACCGATGATGCAAGCAATGTGGCGGACTTGTATTTCCGGAAATAGTTCGTTTACACGGAGTTCCATAAACTATCGTGTCAGTTCGAGATTCCAAATTTCTGAGTTACTTCTTGAATACTTTATGGAGGAAAGTCGGTACTAAACTCCTATTCAAGACTTCACATCACCCGCAAACCGGATGCACCGAGGTAACTAATCGAACCTTGGGAGCATTATTACGAGGGTTGGTAAATAAAACTCGTAAAGATTGGGACGTTAAACTTGCTCATGCCGAATTCGCATACAACCGATCACCCGGTTATGCCACGGCCCATTCACCTTTTGAAGTGGTATACGGATTAAATCCGCACTTGCCATTGGACTTGATTCCCTTACCGAGCAACGAGTTGGTTCACAAAGACGCCAAGCAAAACTCAAATCAATGGTGAAGTTACATGAAAAGATACGGAACGGATTAAAGAAGTAAATGAAATATACAAACGGAAGTCGAACAAAAATAAAAAGGCGAGATTATTTGATGTTGGCGACTTGGTTTGGATACATTTGAGAAAAGAAAGATTCCCAAGCAAACGGAAGAACAAATTAATGCCGAGAGCCGAGGGTCCGTACAAAATTGTGGAAAAGGTGAACGACAACGCATACAAAGTCGAACTTCCGGGCGAATACGGAGTACACGCGACATTCAACGTAGGTGATCTCTCACCTTATCTTGACGACGATGGCATTGCGGAATTGAGGTCAATTCCTTTCAAAGACGGAGGGAATGATACGATATCTAATATTCCAGTCGAATAAACTCCGATAAAAATCGACATCCATGATGATGCAAATTCGCATGGCCATGCATCGTTATACTTAGGAGAAAATGTTAAACGGATTGGAGTTACGTTGTTAATCGGAATCGGAGTAACGTAGAATTCGACGACGGGATCGGTCCAAAAGCATGGTGGATCGGCCATATCATGCTTGAAAGGGACATATCTTGACTTCATATCTTGACAAGATAATGAAGTTATCTTCTCCTTCCCCACCATGTACACAAACGGCCGAAAATGAAGATGGAGTGGAGACTTTCTTCTTCATGTCATTGTCACTCATTTCTTTATCATCCATGTAATTCCAAGGAGGAGGATATCACAATCTACACCAAATCCTTTGAAGCATGCTCGCCGAAATGATGCATAGGAGGATAATATTTTGATTCTACTTCATGTCACCATCAAGACCAAAGGTTGCTTCATGTCTCTTTCATCTAATAACACCAAGATTGCTTGGTATCTACTTGGAGATTTCGTAGAAATAGGAAGTTGCTAGGAAGTTCGTTTTCTCGTTTTGTTGTATTTTCTTACGGTTGGAAACTACTATATATAGTAGTGTTCGTTGTACTTGTAATTCATCGAGAATCATAATAAACTTTGTATTTCCTTTGAAATATACGTTGAACGAGTTCGACAAACCTTAGTTATTGTTTCGACGAGTTTCGAGATTTTAACTTTGATCAATTCTCAAAAGGTCTTGGGAAGAGATTACCCTTTTATCGAGTTATAGGTCTAGTTCGATAAAAACACATCAAACTCCGTACATCTTACTATATCACGGCCGAATCCCCTTTAATTCGTCCACCACCTTTGTAAATTTTATCCATATTGTAAACGTGATCATCTTCCGTTGTGTTTATACGCATTACTTAAGTAATTCGTATCACATTTTCCGGTCGATTGTCGACCTTCCGGCATAGCATGACACGGGCCGTGTTATATGACACGGCTAAGACCGAGACTCCACGTCTTATGTCCGTTTTCTCGCCTAAATACGTAGTAGCCCGTGCATGGCGTGTAGTAAGGTCATTTATATCGATCCTTACTTCGTCTTCTTCGTTCATATCAAATGATTCCGTATCATCTCCTCCTCCTTTAAAAGGAATTGTCCTCAATTCCGAAATTCCGTCATCATCGATGTAAGGTGAGAGGTCCCCAACATTAAAGGTTGCATGAATCCCATAATCTCCCGGAAGTTCTAATTTGTAAGCGTTGTCGTTCACTTTCGCGATTACTTTAAACGGTCCCTCCGCTCGTGGCATTAATTTGTTCTTACGTTTATTTGGAAATCGCTCTTTTCTTAAATGCAACCAAACCAAATCACCAACTTCGAACAATCTCGGCCTTCTTTGTTTGTTCGACTTTCTTTTGTAAGCCTCGTTTATTTCCTTGATTCGATTACGTACTTGCTCGTGTAATTTCATCATCGATTTCAATTTTGATTCCGCATCCTTGTGCACTAAATCGTCACTTGACAATGGAATTAGATCTAACGGCATGTACGGGTTTAGTCCGTAAACTACTTCGAACGGAGAGTGTGTCGTGGCATGAGTAGGAGAACGATTATAAGCGAACTCCGCATGTGCAAGTTTTAAGTCCCAATCCTTCTGTGTCTTGCTCACAAGACCACGTAGTAATGTGCCCAACGTTCGATTGGTCACTTCGGTTTGACCGTCCGTTTGTGGATGATGTGACGTGCTAAATAGTAGTTTGGTTCCCACCTTTCTCCACAAGGTGTTCCAAAAATAACTAAGGAATTTTGAGTCCCGATCCGAAACAATCGTTTTTGGAACCCCATGCAATCGTACGATTTCTCGGAAATACAAATCGGCGACGTTACTCGCGTCGTCTGTCTTGTGGCAAGCCACAAAGTGAGCCATCTTCGAAAATCGGTCTACGACAACCATAATAGCATCTCTCCCTCGTTGAGTACGAGGCAAAGCAACAATAAAATCCATTGAGACATCTTCCCACGGTCTTTCCGGAATCGGCAAAGGCATGTATGCTCCTGGTTTGAATGAACTTTTAGCAATATGGCATGTCACACACTTATTAATTATGTCGTGTACATTCACTTGCATCTTCGGCCAATGAAAATGCTCTTTAAGGACCTCCAACGTTTTGGCCGAACCAAAATGACCGGCCAAGCCTCCACCGTGAGCTTCCCGAACTAATAATTCCCGAATCGGGTGTTTGGGTAAACATAGGCGATTCCCTTTGAAAAGGAATCCTTCTTGCAATGTAAACTCTCCAAACGGACCGGATTTACACCGAATGAAAACCTCACCAAAATCCACATCCCCATCATAATACTCCTTCAATGCTTCGAACCCAAGCAACCGAATGTCAAGAGTAGAGAGCAAGGCATACCGTCTAGACAAAGCATCCGCCACAACGTTGCTCTTGCCATCTTTGTACTTCGATGAAAAGTGGAATGATTGCAAGAATTCCACCCATTTAGCATGTCTCGGACTCAACTTTAGTTGGCCGTTGATATATTTCAAGGACTCATGATCCGAATGTAGGATGAAATGTTTCGGCCAAAGGTAATGGCTCCAATGATCAAGAGCTCTCACAATGGCATAGAACTCCTTGTCATAAGTTGATACGAATTACGTAAGTAATACGTATAAAACACAACGGAAGATTAACACGTTTACAATATGGATCGAAATTACACAGGTGATGGACGAATTTTATGTGGGATTCGGCCGTGATGAGTAAGATGTACGGAGTTTGGTGTGTTTTTATCGAACTAGACCTATAACTCGATAAAAGGGTAATCGCTTCCCAAGACCTTTTGAGAATTGATTAAAGTTAAAATCTCGAAACTCGTCGAAACAATAACTAAGGTTTGTCGAACTCGTTCAACGTATATTTCAAAGGAAATACAAAGTTTATTATGATTCTCGATGATTACAAACACCAAATAACCTACCATATATATAGTAGGATAAGGATACAAAACAACAAGAAAACAACAAAATGTAAGTCTCCATCCCTCTCCATGTTTCGGCCGATTCTTCAAGGTGGGGCAAGGAGGATCACTTCTCTTGATTTGGCAAGATATGAGGACTTTTGATGATCATGCTTGGAGATCTTCTTGATTTGGCAAGATGTGAAGACTTTGATGATTCCTTATCATCATGCTTGGGGCCGCAAATATCATAAAAAAAAAGATGCTTGTCAATTCTTCAATCTTTGTGGACCAATCGGCCGAACATCCATGTTCCGGGCCGATTCCGATGTTAATTCCGTCGCCATATTTACGTAACTCCTTTTCCGATTAATAACGTAACTCCAATCCGCGTATTCTTTTCTCCCAAGTATAATGATGCATGGACATGCGTATCGTTGTGGACGTCGATTTTTATTGGAGCTTCTTCGACTGGAATATTGGATATCGTATCATTCCCTCCTTCTTTGAAAGGAATTGACCTCAATTCCGTAATGCCATCGTCGTCAAGGTAAGGCGAGAGATCACCTACGTTGAAAGTCGCGTGTACTCCGTATTCGCCCGGAAGTTCGACTTTGTATGCGTTGTCGTTCACCTTTTCCACAATTTTGTACGGACCCTCGGCTCTCGGCATCAATTTGTTCTTCCGTTTGCTTGGGAATCTTTCTTTTCTCAAATGTATCCAAACCAAGTCGCCAACATCAAATAATCTCGCCTTTTTATTTTTGTTCGACTTCCGTTTGTATATTTCATTTACTTCTTTAATCCGTTCCCGTATCTTTTCATGTAACTTTATCATGGATTTGAGTTTTGCTTCGGCGTCCTTGTGAACCAATTCGTTGCTCGGCAGGGGAATCAAGTCTAATGGTAAGTGCGGATTTAATCCGTATACCACTTCAAAAGGTGAATGGGCCGTGGCATAACCGGGTGATCGGTTGTATGCGAATTCAGCATGAGCAAGTTTAACGTCCCAATCTTTCTGAGTTTTATTTACTAACCCTCGTAATAATGCTCCCAAGGTTCGATTAGTTACCTCGCATCGTCGGTTTGCGGGTGATGTGAAGTCTTGAATAGGAGTTTAGTACCGACTTTCCTCCATAAAGTATTCCGTATAACTCGAAATTTGGAATCTCGATCCGACACGATAGTTTTTGGCACTCCGTGTAAACGAACTATTTCCTAAATACAAGTCCGCCACATTGCTTGCATCATCGGTTTGTGGCACGCGACAAAGTGAGCCATTTTCGAAAACGGTCGACGACCACCATGATCGAGTCCTTGCCTCGTTGAGTACGAGGTAAAGCCACAATAAAATCCATCGAGACATCCTCCCACGGTCGTAACGGTATCGGCAGCGGCATGTATGTACTCGACTTGAACGAACTTTTCATCATATGACAAGTTACGCATTTGCTCACGATTGTGCCGACGTCACCATACATCTTCGCCAAAAGAAATGTTCTTTTAGCACCTCTACGATCTTGGTCGAGCCAAGTGACCGGCTAGTCCTCCTCCGTGCGCCTCCCGAACCAAAGAATTCCCGAATTGTATGTCTCGGCACACATAATTTATTCCCCTTGAAGAGAAAGCCATCTGTAAAACAAATTCCTCAGACGGGGCCGTTTTACAACGGTTAAAAATTTCCCGAAGTCCAAATCGTCGTTGTAGTGATCTTTCAAAGTCTCGAACCCCAACAAACGAACATCTAGCATCGACAGAAGGCATACCGTCTCGATAGTGCATCCGCCACTACATTACTCTTCCCGTCTTTGTACTTGGATGAAAAATGAAAAGATTGTAAAAATTCCACC
This sequence comes from Orobanche coerulescens, assembly GCA_033398695.1. Taxonomy (NCBI): domain Eukaryota; kingdom Viridiplantae; phylum Streptophyta; class Magnoliopsida; order Lamiales; family Orobanchaceae; genus Orobanche; species Orobanche coerulescens. The sequence continues at coordinate 268,614 of JAWKAU010000111.1, read as the reverse complement.
CATTTTGCATGTCTCGGGCTTAGCTTACTCGTCCGTTGATGTATTTCAACGACTCGTGATCCGAATGCGGACGAAATGTTTGAACGCAGATAATGACTCCAATGATCGAGTGCTCTTACGATAGCATAGAACTCCTTGTCGTAAGTACAATAATTCACTCGGCGCCACTTAGCTTCTCGAAAAATAGGCAATGGGACGGCCTTTCGAATGAGCACGCCCCGATTCCAACTCCGCTAGCATCGCATTCTACCTCAAACGGTTGTGAAAAATCGGGCAACGTCAAAATCGGGCGCTTCACATAATTTTCCTTTTAAGTTTTCAAAAGCCTTTTGGGCCGTCTCGTTCAAGCAAAAGTTCCTTTTCGGACACTCCGTGATCGGACCGAGATAGTTTGAAGTCCCGTATGAATCGTCGGTAAAGCGGGCGAGGCCATGAAATGACCGTACCTCCGTGATTGTCTTTGGGGTCGGCCACGACTTGATTGCCGCGATCTTCTCTTGGTCGACCGAAACTCCGTCTTTCGAAACAACATAGCCGAGAAAGACAAGACTCTCGACTAGGAAAGTACACTTCTCCCGTTTTCCATAAAGCTTTTGTTCCCTTAGCGTCTCAAACACGTACCGCAAATGTTCGAGATGTTCTTCTACGGACCGACTGTAGATCAAAATGTCGTCTAAGTACACGACAACAAACTTTCCCAAGAAAGGCTTTAGAACCTCGTTCATCAACCTCATAAAAGTGCTCGGGGCGTTGGTGAGGCCGAATGGCATCACAACCCATTCGTAAAGTCCATTCTTCGTTTTAAACGCCGTTTTCCATTCGTCTCCCTCTCGCATGCGGATTTGATGGTATCCGCTCCTTAAATCAACTTTAGAAAATATAACCGAGCCATGTAACTCGTCCAGCATGTCGTCTAGTCTCGGGATGGGAAACCGATACTTGACGGTGATGTTATTCACGGCTCTACTGTCAATACACATTCGCCATGTTCCGTCTTTTTTCGGTACGAGTAGAACTGGAACCGCACACGGACTTAAACTTTCTCGGACATATCCGTGATTCATGAGTTCATCAATTTGACGTTGTAGTTCTTTAGTTTCTTCGGGATTACAACGATACGCCGCTTTGTTCGGTAATGGAGCTCCCGGTATAAGATCAATCTGGTGTTCAATCCCGCGGATAGGTGGTAATCCTACCGGCAAGTCTTCGGGAAATACGTCCGAAAACTCGTGTAATAGTACGTCTATCTCTTCCTCATGTTGCGATTTGGTGGCAAGATTTCGGACTTCTTTTATCATCATCAAATAAACACGCTCGCCATCGTCAATGGCGTGTTCGACTTCTTTCTCGTTTGCAAACATCGTAAGCTTCGGTCCTTCGACTTTTTTTGAACTCATCGTCCGGATAGCTTGAGGTGACATAGGTTTAAGAACAATTTTTTTACCTTTGTCACGTAGCTCATACTCATTACTCCTCCCTCGATGTAGTACGTCCCGATCAAATAGCCAAGGTCTTCCTAATAATACGTGACATGCGTCCATCGGTAGTACATCGCATGTAATGTCATCGCCATACGAACCCATGGTGAGTCCGACCTTCACTTGTCTTGAAACCTTCACTTTGTTTCCGTCATCGAGCCAATGGAGTGCATACGGCTTAGGATGGGCCGTGGTGACCAAGCCGAGTTTTGAAACCATCTCGCTTGATGCCACGTTTGTACAACTTCCACCGTCAATGATTAAGCTGCACCATTTCTCTCCGACACGACACTTCGTGTGAAAGATTTGGTCTCGTTGTTCTTCGTCACTGGGTCAGCCGTTTGCAACATGCGAAGGACAAGGTTCGTGTCATAGTTCGGGGCATCGTATGCCTCGCATTCTTCTTCTTCGTCGGCTTCTAAGTTAAAAACGTCTCTAACTCTTTCTTCTTCGGCTAATAATTCCTCTCGGCGGCTATGGCTTCTCGCAACGTTACAATCCTCCTATTTGGACAAGCACTTTGATAATGTCCAAATCCTTGACATTTGAAACATCGGACTTTAGATAGGCTCGTCTCTTTTGGTGTAGTAGGGGTTTTTGGAATGGTAGTAACGGATGGCTTGTGGTGACAGGTTTTGGAAACGAGCTAGAACTCGCGCCAAAGTTGGTATTTCCGTATTTAGGTGGGAATTCGGGTTTAGAGAGTTTGGTTTTGTTTTGATTTTCCAACTTTATGCAAAGTCCGCATAAAGTATCGAAGTCGAGAATAGGGGTAGAGTTCCACGGAATTAGCAATATTTTTGTTCAAACCTCGTAGGAAACGGACATCCGCAATTCTTCGCTTTCTTCAAGTTCTCCCATCAAGGATAAGTTTTCAAACTCCTCGATGTACTCCTCGACACCGAGCTTTCCTTGCGTGAGGTCCGAAATTTTTCGACAGCTTAGCTTGTGTGTAGCGGGACATATCTTTTCGTAGTTTCCTTTTAGGGAATCCCACGAACGTATCTTCTCTTTTAAGCACGACTTCTCTGCGTCTTCATTCGCTCAAACCAAAGGGAAGCTCCTTTCCAAGTTTGAGGATCGCGTACTTGCAACGTACCTCGTCATTGAGCTCCTTGAACTCAAACATTCGTTCAATTTTTCTTTCCCACTCCGGATAAATTTCAGATCGGTGCCGCCTACGAACTCGGAAGTTCGGTCTTGTATTCATCCGCATGCCGTGGTGCATGCATGGCGTCATGTCCTCGTCGTGCATGGATTCTGGCTCCGCAAGCCACGAAGAACGCCACGTAGTTGTGCTACTTCTTCATCGGTGAATGCCATTTTCTTGATGATGTCGAGAAGCGTGAGACAAGTGTCTCTCGATACCACTTATGATACGAATTACGTAAGTAATACGTATAAAACACAACGGAAGATTAACACGTTTACAATATGGATCGAAATTACACAGGTGATGGACGAATTTTATGTGGGATTCGGCCGTGATGAGTAAGATGTACGGAGTTTGGTGTGTTTTTATCGAACTAGACCTATAACTCGATAAAAGGGTAATCGCTTCCCAAGACCTTTTGAGAATTGATTAAAGTTAAAATCTCAAACTCGTCAAACAATAACTAAGGTTTGTCGAACTCGTTCAACGTATATTTCAAAGGAAATACAAAGTTTATTATGATTCTCGATGATTACAAACACCAAATAACCTACCATATATATAGTAGGATAAGGATACAAAACAACAAGAAAACAACAAAATGTAAGTCTCCATCCCTCTCCATGTTTCGGCCGATTCTTCAAGGTGGGGCAAGGAGGATCACTTCTCTTGATTTGGCAAGATATGAGGACTTTTGATGATCATGCTTGGAGATCTTCTTGATTTGGCAAGATGTGAAGACTTTGATGATTCCTTATCATCATGCTTGGGGCCGCAAATATCATAAAAAAAAAAGATGCTTGTCAATTCTTCAATCTTTGTGGACCAATCGGCCGAACATCCATGTTCCGGGCCGATTCCGATGTTAATTCCGTCGCCATATTTACGTAACTCCTTTTCCGATTAATAACGTAACTCCAATCCGCGTATTCTTTTCTCCCAAGTATAATGATGCATGGACATGCGTATCGTTGTGGACGTCGATTTTTATTGGAGCTTCTTCGACTGGAATATTGGATATCGTATCATAAGTACAATAGTTGAGTCGAGCCCCACCCAATTTCTCCGAAAAGTAGGCAATTGGTCGCCTCCCTTGGACGAGGACCGCCCCAATACCCACTCCACTTGCGTCACATTCTACCTCGAAAGGTTGTGAAAAGTCGGGTAAAGCCAAGATAGGTGCTTCACACATTTTCGCCTTCAATTTTTCAAACGCCCCTTGGGCAGCCCCGTTCCACATAAACGGTCCCTTTTTCAAGCATTCCGTTATCGGACTAGAAATGGTACTAAAGTCTCGTATGAACCTCCGATAAAATGAAGCAAGTCCGTGAAAGGATCGGACTTCCGTGATGGTTTTGGGGGAGGCCAAGATTTAATCGCCTCGATCTTGGTTTGATCAACCGATACCCCTTCTTTAGAAACGATGTAGCCGAGAAAGGCTACACTCTCGACTAGAAACGAACACTTCTCCTTTTTCCCATAAAGTTTTTGATCCCTAAGGATTTCGAAGACTTTCCTCAAGTGTCCGGTATGCTCTTGCAATGATCGACTATAAATCAAGATGTCGTCCAAGTATACGACGACAAATTTACCCAAAAACGGCTTAAGTACCTCATTCATTAATCGCATGAAAGTACTTGGCGCATTTGTAAGGCCAAAGGGCATGACGAGCCATTCATATAATCCATGTTTTGTCTTGAAAGCCGTCTTCCATTCGTCTCCTTCCCGCATGCGAATTTGATGATAGCCGCTTCTCAAATAAACCTTCGAAAAAATCACCGAACCATGCAACTCGTCCAACATATCATCAAGTCTAGGAATTGGGAACCGATATTTGATGGTTATGTTGTTCACGGCTCTACTATCTATACACATCCGCCATGACCCATCCTTCTATGGAACAAGCAAAACCGGAACCGCACAAGGGCTCAAACTTTCTCGAACGTACCCACGATTCATTAGCTCCTCGATTTGTTTTTGCAACTCCTTTGTCTCCTCGGGGTTACATCGATAGGCGGCCTTGTTAGGGAGTGATGCACCCGGTACAAGGTCGACTTGGTGTTCAATCCCACGTAAGGGTGGCAAACCCGGCGGTAAGTCTTCCGGGAAGACATCCGCAAATTCTTGTAGCAAGGTATCGATATCTCTCTTGCCTTGCACAATCACGTCAACATCTCATGTTTCTTTAATCATTAATAAATACACACGTTCGCCATCGTCAATAGCGTGTCTTACCTCCTTCTCACTAGCAAACATAGTAAGCTTCGGTTTCTCCATTTGATTAGAACTCATCGATCGAATGGCTTGGGGTGCCATTGGTTTGAGCACAATCTTCTTGCCTTTATCCCGTAATTCATATTCGTTACTCCTTCCTCGATGTAAAACGTCTCTATCAAATAGCCACGGTCGGCCCAGAAGTATGTGGCATGCATCCATCGGGAGTACATCACATAGTACGTTGTCACCATACGAACCCATAGTTAATCCGACCCGTACTTGTTTCGAAACTTTCATCTTACTCCCATCATCGAGCCAATGTAACGCGTATGGTTTTGGATGAGTAGTAGTGATGAGTCCGAGCTTTGTCACCATCTCGCTTGAAGCAACATTCGTACAACTTCCTCCATCGATTATCAAACTACACCATTTGTCTTTAATTTGACACTTGGTGTGGAATATTTGATCTCGTTGCTCCGTGTCCCTCGAAACCGTCTTGACTTGTAAAGTGCGAAGGACTAGACTCGTGTCATAGTCCGGAGCATTGTAAGCCTCACACTCCTCTTCTTCTTCGGTGTTTACATCAAACACGTCGCCGAGTCTTTCTTCTTCGTCCTCGGCCAATAATTCTTCCCGGGCCTCAAGAGCCTCTCTTAGTGTCACCACCCGTTTGTTCGGACATGCATTTTGGTAATGGCCGAATCCTTGACACTTGAAGCATCGTACCTTCGCCAAACTTGTTTCTTTGGGTACGTAGGAAGTCTTAGGTGTCGTGACAGGGACAATACTTGGTGTGGTGCTTTTAGTACCCGAACTCGAACCGGCACTTGGATTCCCGAATTTGGAAGGAAATTCGGGTCTGGAAAACTTCAATTTATTTTGGGCTTCTATCTTTATGCATAATCCACATAAAGTATCGAAATCTTCATATGGATATAACTCCACCGTGTTGGCTATGTTTTTATTTAAGCCACGTAAAAAACGGGACATCTTCTGTTCTTCGTTTTTTTCTAGCTCTCCCATCAAGACCAAACTTTCGAACTCTTCAATATATTCACCGACACTTAGTTTGCCTTGCATGAAGTCGGCAATCTTCCGGTATAAGGTTAACCGGTGTGATGTTGGCACATACCTCTTACGAAGTTTTCTTTTTAAAGAGTCCTAACGGATTTTTGCTTTTCCTCCCGAGTTCTTCGCGTCTTTACTCCTTCGAACCAAAGAGAAGCACCCTTCCCTAACTTGAGAATTGCATATTTGCAACGCTTTCGTCGTTAAGGTCTTTGAATTCGAACATGCGTTCAATTTTCCGTTCCCACTCCAAATAAGCTTCGGGATCGGTACCTCCAACGAACTCCGGAAGTTCGTTTACTTTAAACTCATCCGCATGGTGTATTTGACGTGCGTCATCCCCGCGTCTTGCTTGCATACGTGGTTCCGGTAGACCGCTTAGTGCGTCCCGGAGTTTCATCAAGAAATCGGGATCGTAGAAATCCATAACAAGAATCAAGAGATAGTTTTGAACAAGAAATCTTCAATAAAATTGCCAAGGAAATAGCCTTGGGCTCCGATGCCACTAATGATACGAATTACGTATTAAGATGAACGTAAATTCGCCGGAAAATGCAGCGGATATATTTTGTTACCTCACAACACTCGTATATGTGTAACACTCGTAAGATATAACCGAAAGTAGGGCAATTCGGCTTACATAAACAAGAACAATATGAATGATTTATCAAACTAGACCTATAGTTTGATAAGATAATCTTTTCTCAAGACCTAATGAGAATCGATTCGATTAAAACTCGAAAACGCGTCGAATTATAACCAAGGTTTCGATGAAAAGCATTCACCAAGAAAATACAAGTGTATTCTTATTTCTTCAACATACAATATCCATCATGAAAGCATCAACAAGACTACTTATAACATGGTAGTCTTCTTAGCAACTAAGGAATCAAACAAGATCACATGATCTTGAAATGAAAAACAAAACACAAGATAAAATACAAGGGAATCAAATCAAAGGAAGGGGGAATCACACAACAAAATGAATATAAGACACCCCACATAATATGCAAGTCTAATCATGACATGTGAGGGGAGGAAAAACAACAAAAAATAAAAAAAAATCAGCAATAATGGCATTTGTGGTCTGCCGGACACGGTCGGGTTCGGTCGGCAGCGAGATTTCATTATCCAGGACACCTCGGCATGGGCCGTGTCGGATGGCACGGCCGGATTCTTCAGCGGTGATCGGCCGATTCCAGGGCGATGATCGGCGATTCCGGTGGTGGTGGCGGCGGCGATTCGGCCGGCAGGTGGTGAATTTTCCGGCCGGTGGTGATTTTTCCGGCAGTTCGTCCATTTTTCGGTCGATTGTCGACCTTCCGGCATAGCATGACACGGGCCGTGTTATATGACACGGCTGAGACCGAGACTCCACGTCTTATGTCCGTTTTCTCGCCTAAATACGTAGTAGCCCGTGCATGGCGTGTAGTAAGGTCATTTATATCGATCCTTACTTCGTCTTCTTCGTTCATATCAAATGATTCTGTATCACGATCGGCACGGGCCGTGTTCGACAGACCAGCAAATGCCATTGTTGCTGATTTTTTTTATTTTTTGTTTTTTTTCCTCCCCTCACATGTCATGATTAGACTTGCATGTTATGTGGGGTGTCTTATATTCATTTTATTGTGTGATTCCCCCTCCCTTTGATTTGATTCCCTTGTATTTTATCTTGTGTTTTGTTTTTCATTTCAAGATCATGTGATCTTGTTTGATTCCTTAGTTGCTAAGAAGACTACCATGCTATAAGTAGTCTTGTTGATGCTTTCATTATGAACATTGTATGTTGAAGAAATAAGAATATACTTGTGTTTTCTTGGTGAATGCTTTTCATCGAAACCTTGATTATAATTCGACGCGTTTTCGAGTTTTAATCGAATCGATTCTCAATAGGTCTTGAGGAAAGATTATCTTATCAAACTATAGGTTTAGTTTGATAAATCATTCATATTGTTCTTGTTTACGTAAGCCGAATTGCCCTACTTTCGGTTATATCTTGCGAGTGTTACACATATTCGAGTGTTGTGAGGATCAACTATATTTCCGCTGCATTCCATACGAGTTTACATCCATTTTCATACGTAATTCGTATCAATGTCATATGACACGGCCGAGACCGAGACTCCACGTCTTATGTTCGTTTTCTCGCCTAAATACGTAGTAGTCCGTGCATGGCGTGTTGTAAGGTCATTTACGTCGATCCTTACTTCGTCTTCTTTATTCGTATTAATTGATTCTGTATCATCTCCTCCTCCTTTAAAAGGAATTGTCCTCAATTCCGAAATTCCGTCTTCATCGATGTAAGGCGAAAGGTCCCCAACATTAAAGGTCACATGAATCCCATAATCTCCCGGAAGTTCTAATTGTATACGTTGTCGTTCACCTTTGCGATTACTTTAAAAGGTCCCTCCGCTCACGGCATTAATTTGTTCTTACATTTACTTGAAAATCGCTCTTTTCTCAAATGCAACCAAACCAAATCACCAACTTCGAACAATCTCGGCCTTCTTTATTTGTTCGACTTTCTTTTGTAAGCCTCGTTTATTTCCTTGATTCGATTACGTACTTGCTCATGTAATTTCATCATCGATTTCAGTTTTGATTCCGCATCCTTGTGCACTAACTCGTCACTTGGCAATGGAATTAGATCTAACGGCATGTACGGATTTAGTCTGTAAACTACTTCGAATGGAGAGTGTGCCCTGGCATGAGTATGAGAACGATTATAAGCGAACTCCGCGTGTGCAAGTTTCAAGTCCCAATCCTTTTGTGTCTTGCTAACAAGACCACGTAGTAAAGTGCCCAACGTTCGATTGGTTACCTCGGTTTGACCATCTGTTTGTGGATGATGTGACGTGCTAAAAAGTAGTTTGGTTCCCACCTTTCTCCACAAGGTGTTCCAAAAATAACTAAGGAATTGAGTCCCGATCCGAAACAATCGTTTTTGGAACCCCATGCAATCGTACGATTTCTCAGAAATACAAATCAGCGACGTTACTTGCGTCGTCCATCTTGTGGCAAGCCACAAAGTGAGCCATCTTCGAAAATCGGTCTACAACAACCATAATAGCATCTCTCCCTCATTGAGTACGAGGCAAAGCAACAATGAAATCCATTGAGACATCTTCCCACGGCCTTTCCGGAATCGGAAAAGGCATGTATACTTGATGCCGTTCGATACCCAACAGTGTTACCAATACAGGAACTGTTGTGAATCGTGGTTGTGTGAAGCGAAAGTATAAGTTCTCGAGTGGAAGCAAACGAGCAGCAAACAGCAAATAACAATAATGGTCAGCACTTCGGTATAGCGGCACGATCTGACTCTTCAATACAAGCTGACGCCGATACTGGCTCGTCAATACAAAGAAGACGCCGATACTCTCCAATACAAGAAGATTGATACGAGCAGAATCGATGGCACTTCGATTCAGCGAGAGTCGATCGTACGTTGGTACAGCAATATTTGGACAGTGCTCCGTTATAGTAACAATGGACTTCACTTCGGTACGGGACTTCGGTACAGCAACAATGGATTGTATTTTGGTACAGCAACAATGGACTGTATTTCGGTGCAGCAACAATGGATACGAAAATGATGAGGGCACTTCAAACCCTTAGAATTAATTACTATAATCCCCTTAGAATCATGTTCTAAAGAAACGTTTGGAATTATTCTAAGAACTCAAGTTTCTATGATTAAGACTTAACAATTTTATGAACTAAAATTGTAAGAATGTAGAAGTGAGAATTATAAGAATAATACTCAAGAAAAGTCGAGCAACAGCTCTGATTCTAGCACAAAGCCGAATTATGTTTTTGATTTCAAAAAGGTTGATTGATCTTCTCGTTACCTAAAGGTCTCCTTTTATAGGAGAGTACAAAACAAACTATATTATCCCTGACATATTAAACTAAGGAAATAAAATCAAGTGTCCCTACTTTTTAAGACAATGCAGGGCGGCTACACATGGGACTGGATTAAAAGGGAATAAACTAACAACAACTTAACTATAAAGTAAAGAAATTAGTCTTGAAAAGGTCTTGGTCTTCACAATCCTCACGTTCATTTTGAAACTTCCACATGCTGAAGTTCCCTTTTCCAAGACAACACCAACATCACACCTTCCTTGAAGCTTCCTCATGCCTAAGTCTAATTTCCAAGCTAGGATGGATTTTCCTTAATCATCAAGTCGACCTTCGGTTGTTCATCCTTTTTTATAGAGTATTTCTCTTTTCGAGTTTTTATGATTTAACTCTCATTTTCAGGAAATACGACAAAGACGCCCTCATGCCATTATTTAGGCAATATCTGGGGTCCGCCCTCAAGCTTTCTGTTTTTAGATATATCTCTGGGCTGCCCTCAAGCAAAGCTATATCTGGGCTTAGGTTTTGAACAACTGTCGGGCCTTCTTGAATCTCAAGTAGATCCACCGTTGCACAGTCACTAAGACATGATTCCCACTTCTAATTCGGGCAGCTTAAGGACAAGCAAGCTTGTCTTCTTCTTTTCTTTGGACGTGAATTCTTCTAGGATCAGGGTCTTTATTCAGTGTACTCCAAGCAGCCTCAGTGTGAGGGTCTTCAAGAGAGGATTTGATCGAGGTCATACAGTAAACCTCTTGAGTAGGAACCGAGTTGTCTTCATAAGAGTTAATAACGGAACGTGCATTAAGTTTATTTTGTGAGGTGGTGTTAGTGTCACTCGTTCTCAACATTTCACTCGTTTGTTCTCTCAACTTCCTAGCACGTGCACGTGTGATAGGACCAGTGGGTCCATGACGGTTCCAACCGTTCCTAACTCTCTTGGTAGCACAACCGTGTTTGTATTATCCTCTCCCTCTTGAGGAGGATTTGTCCTCAGATCCGCGAGGTCACCTGCTTCAAACAAAGACAAATCAGAAACATTAAAAGTAGCAGATACATTGTATTCTCCTGGTAAGTCTAGTTTATAAGCATTATTATTTATCCTCTTCAAGATCATGAAAGGACCATCTTCTCTTGGTAGCAATTTCGATCTCATTTGTACAGGAAACCTTTCCTTCCTCATATGTAACCAAACCCAATCTCCGGGTTCGAAGACCACTTCCTTTCTCCCTCGGTTGGCGCGCTCAACATACTGCTTAGTACGCCTTTCAATGTTAGTTCTTGCTTTCTCATGGAGTTGCTTAACTAGCTCGGCTTTCCTCTTCCCATCTGTACTAATCCTTTCAGTCACAGGCAAAGGCACAAGATCAAGTGGGGTCAAAGTATTAAATCCAGAAACAATCTCAAAAGGAGAAAATTGAGAAGCAGAATGCACTGTTCGATTATAAGCAAACTCAACATGTGGCAAACATTCTTCCCAAGTTTTAATGTTTGTTTTTATTATAACCCTTAACAATGTAGAAAGAGTTCTATTTACTACTTCGGTTTGCCCATCAGTTTGTGGGTGACAAGTGGTAGAAAATAGAAGCTTTGTGCCTAATTTAGCCCATAAGGTTTTCCAAAAATAACTTAGGAACTTAGCATCGCGATCAGAAACTATAGTCCTAGGCATTCCATGTAAACGAGCGATCTCTCTAAAGAAAAGATTAGCCACGTGAGATGCATCATCAGTTTTGTGGTAAGCTATGAAATGTGCCATTTTTGAAAACCTACCAACCACAACAAATATAGAATCCCTCCCATACCGGTTTCGAGGCAATCCCAGCACGAAATCCATCGATATATCAGTCCAAGGAGTGTTAGGAATGGGGAGTGGGGTGTACAAACCATGGGGTTGAACTCGACTTTTAGCCATTTTACAATTGATACAGTGACCACAAATACGAATGACATCTCGTTTCATACCCGGCCAGTAGAAATGTTCTTGCAAAACAGACAAGGTTTTATCAATGCCAAAATGAGCCATCAACCCTCCCCCATGTGATTCGAGTAACAATAGCTCACGTATAGAGCTAGTAGGTATGCATAACTTATTTTCCCTAAACAGAAAACCATCACTCTTATAGTACTTATCTACTCCAGACTTTTCACAAGTAATGAAAATTTCGCCGAAATCAATGTCTTTCTCGTACAGATTTTTAATCAATTCAAAACCAAGTATTTTCGATTCTAAAGCAGTCAGGAAGGTATACCTGCGAGATAGAGCATCAGCAACGACGTTCTCTTTTCCCTGTTTGTACTTGATGACGTACGGGAACATCTCTATGAATTCCATCCATCGAGCATGCCTTCTATTCAACTTTTGTTGCCCCTTCAGATGTTTCAAGGACTCGTGATCAGTGTGTATCATGAACTCTTTGGGCCATAAGTAATGTTGCCAAGTCTCGAGTGCTCGAACCAAGGCATATAGTTCCTTGTCGTAAGTTGAATAGTTCAGCGAAGCTCCTCCCAACTTCTCACTGAAGTAGGCAATCGGCCTACCTTCTTGCATCAAAACAGCTCCTATACCTGTACCGGATGCATCACACTCGATCTCAAAAGACTTAGCAAAATTCGGCATGGCTAGCAGTGGAGCGTTCGTCAGTTTTTCTTTCAAAGCCTTGAAGGCCGTCTCTTGTTCCTGTTCCCACTTGAATCCAACATTCTTCTTGATTACCTCGGTCAAAGGGGCGGCTACAGTACTAAAGTTGGGTACAAACCGGCGGTAGAAGCTTGCCAAGCCGTGGAAGCTTCGGACTTCGCTCACATTTTTGGGGCTGTCCCATTCTCTAATTGCCCTCACTTTCTCTTCATCGACCTGTATCCCTTGGGAACTAACAACGAAACCAAGGAAAGCCAATTTCTCGGTGCTAAAGTTGCATTTTTGAATGTTAGCAAACAAGTGTTCCTTTCTAAGCACAAGCAACACCTCCTTCAAATGCTTGATATGTTCATCAAACTTTTGCTATATATTAGGATATCATCGAAGTATACAACAACAAATTTTCCAATAAAAGCACGTAGAACATGATTCATTACCCTCATAAATGTACTTGGTGCGTTAGTGAGCCCAAATGGCATAACTAACCACTCATACAAACCATGTTTAGTTTTAAACGCTGTTTTCCACTCGTCTCCCTCTTTCATTCGAATCAGATGGTACCCACTTCTTAAATCAATTTTTGAAAACATTGTGGAACCATATAATTCATCTAACATGTCGTCAAGTCTAGGGATGGGATGTCGATATTTCACCGTAATGTTGTTTATTGCACGGCAGTCTACGCACATCCTCCACGAGCCATCTTTCTTTGGTACTAGCAATACCGGAACTGCACAAGGACTCATACTCTCTCTCACATGTCCCTTTGCTAGTAGTTCATCCACTTGCCTTTGCATCTCTTTAGTCTCTTCGGGGTTACTTTGGTATGCAGGACGGTTTGGTATTGAGGATCCTGGAACAAAGTCGATACAGTGCTCGATGCCTCGAACGGGCGGCAATCCGGGTGGGGTCTCCTCAGGAAACACGTCTTCAAACTCCTGCAACAACGAGACAATCAATGGATCAGTAGTTTCAGGAATAGATGGAATACTAAGTAATACATCACGAAATAGTAATAGAACCACAGGCCGTCTTGCGAGCATGGCCCGTTTAACTTCACTAGCCCTACAAAGGGCGACGGTTTTTATCCCTTTAGGGACCGCTGTGACTGTTTTCTTTTCCTTCTCCTTTTTTTCGCTTTCTCTCAGTGTTTGCTCTAATATCCTCTGATCTTCAAGGATTTTCTTAGGGGTCATAGGTGATAGATTAAATTTCTTCTTTCTAAAAATGAAGGAATACTTGTTCGAAAACCCATGATGAGTAACCTTGCGGTCGTACTGCCATGGTATTCCTAAAAGGATCTGGGTGGCATGCATAGGGGCGACGTCGCAAACTACTTCATCCTCATATCTACCTATTTTAGAGGGTACGGTGCATCTACTCACTACTTTCAGTTCCCCAGCATTATTCATCCACATCAACTTATATGGTTTAGGGTGTCTTTCGGTTTTAAGTTCTAGTTTCTGCACCAAGGCTGTACTAACGACATTGACACAACTACCCCAGTCTATGATCATACTACAGAAGTTTTCCTTAATGTAGCACCTACACTGAAACAAGTTCTCCCTCTGGCTATCCTCATCTTCCACTACCTTAGCTGACAAGGACATTCTAAGCACTACATTAATCTTCCCTTCTAAGATTTCTTCATTACATTCTTCTATCTCTTCTCCACTATCCTCATCCTTAATCTCTTCTTCTCCCTCACTTTCAGTCGCTATTTCCCCTGACTTAATGACTACAGCTCGCTTGTTTGGGCAGTTTGGGGCTATGTGACCTATACCTTGACACCTATAGCATCGTATCTCATGTGTCCTAGGTTGAGATTTGGAACTTGATGAAGGTTGGGTCTTAGTTGGCGGATTAGGGGCCGTCTGGACCCTAGTGGCCGACGGTTTTGGGTCTTCCTTATGGTTAGTGGCCTGTTTCGATTTCCATGGGATACTAAGAGTGGGATTCTTCCTAGTTTGACGCCTCCGAACTTGGGTTTCTATTTTCCTAGCCGTATGCACCATTTCTTCTAAGTCATGCATAGTCATGAGCTCTAATTGGTCTCTAATCTCAACATTAAGTCCGGTTAAGAACCTAGTCATGGTACTATCGTGGTCCTCCTCTATGCGACATCTAATCAGTCCTGTTTCCATTTCCTTATAGTAATCGTCTACTGACTTAGTCCCTTGCCTTAAATTTTGGAGACTATACCTAAGGTCCCTCATGTAATAGCTAGGAACAAATCTTTCCTTCATCACTCGCTTCAGTTCTTCCCATGTATCTATAGGTCTTTCCCCACGTCGGTGCCTAAGTTGAACTACATGATCCCACCATACAAGAGCATACCCAGTGAACTCTACAGTGGCTATCTTAACCTTCTTAAGATCTGAAAAATTTCGACACTCAAATTGTCCCTCGACCTTCCTAACCCATTCAGAATAAGTTTCGGGATCAGATTTGCCTTCAAAAGGTGGTATGGAGAACTTAACACTACGTAAGTTATCATCTACCCATACTCGTTGTTCTCTAGGTTCTTGGTCGATCCTAGGATGTCTATCATCCTCAAAGTACTCGTCATATTCATCTTCCGGGTAGTATTCGGGTGGTGGAGGGGCTGCCCTAACTCTACCCCTTTCTTTACCTCTATACCGTGAATCCCTTCCTCCCATCGTGGGTTCTCTCTCTCGATCCTCCCTATTTCTAATAGTAGGTTCGGGAGTTGGTGACGTTCTATGGGATTTCAGCTCTTCTCTCATTTCCAACATCATGTTTTCCATCCTTCGTATGTAGGATGTCGGGCCCTCGAGTTGGAATTGCACATCACAGAAGCTTTGGATTTTATTAGTAACTGGGTCATCGATTAAGACCTTTTTCTCATCTACGGGATCCTTCCCAGCTCGCCTAAGGGCTGGAGTTTCTCCATCCTTCGAATTTCTTGATCCTGTCATCATGGTACTAAGTGATTTGAAACAGTAAGCAAGTATCGAGTAGCTTACTTAAAACACAACAACTTAACTCCAATGCGAATCACAAAATTATTTATATATATATATATAGATATATGAGAATAACGATAAGAAAGGAACGACAAAACTGTTCTCCGATGCCAAATGATGCCGTTCGATACCCAACAGTGTTACCAATACAGGAACTATTGTGAATCGTGGTTGCGTGAAGCGGAAGTATAAGTTCTCGAGCGGAAGCAAACGCGACAAACAAAGAAATAACAATAATGGTCAAGACTTGATACAATGCACTTCGATACGGCTCTTCAATACAAGAAGACTTGACATTATCAATACAAGAAGACTTCGACATCTGACTCTTCAATACAAGAAGATTGATAGATGGCACTTCGATTCAGCGAGAGTCGATCGTACGTTGGTACAGCAATATTTGGACAGTGCTCCGTTATAGTAACAATGGACTTCACTTCGGTACGGGACTTCGGTACAGCAACAATGGATTGTATTTTGGTACAGCAACAATGGACTGTATTTCGGTGCAGCAACAATGGATATGGAAATGATGAGGGCACTTCAAACCCTTATAATTAATTACTATAATCCCCTTAGAATCCTATTCTAAAGAAACATTTGGAATTATTCTAAGAACTCAAGTTTCTATGATTAAGACTTAACAATTTTATGAACTAAAATTCTAAGAATGTAGAAGTGAGAATTATAAGAATAATACTCAATAAAAGTCGAGCAACAGCTCTGATTCTAGCACAAAGCCGAATTATGTTTTTGATTTCAAAAAGGTTGATTGATCTTCTTGTTACCTAAAGATCTCCTTTTATAGGAGAGTACAAAACAAACTATATTATCCCTGACATATTAAACTAAGGAAATAAAATCAAGTGTCCCTACTTTTTAAGTCAATGCAGGGCGGCTACACATGGGACTGGATTAAAAGGGAATAAACTAACAACAACTTAACTATAAAGTAAATAAAGTAGTCTTGAAAAGGTCTTGGTCTTCACAATCCTCACGTTCATTTTGAAACTTCCACATGCTGAAGTTCCCTTTTCCAAGACAACACCAACATCACACCTTCCTTGAAACTTCCTCATGCCTAAGTCTAATTTCCAAGCTAGGATGGATTTTCCTTAATCATCAAGTCGACCTTCGGTTGTTCATCCTTTTTTATAGAGTATTTCTCTTTTCGAGTTTTTATGATTTAACTCTCATTTTCAGGAAATACGACAAAGACGCCCTCATGCCATTATTTAGGCAATATCTGGGGTCCGCCCTCAAGCTTTTTGTTTTTAGCTATATCTGGGCTGCCCTCAAGCAAAGCTATATATGGGTTTAGATTTTTGATACGAATTATCCGGGGAGAGGTGGATACGTATCGGTCGGAGTATATGTAAGTGTATGATAGCGGAAGGCTTTTACGAATATGGAGTTTTTCGGATGTATTTTGTATGTGAATAATATCGGATATAACAATAAAAAATATCGAACAAGAAGATGATACGAATTACGTACGTAATGCGTATGAAATACAACGGAAGATTATTATGTCTTGACGATTATCAAAGTGTCACTCGAAAATACAAGGGGTGGCCGAACTTAAATGGATTTCGGCCGTGAGGTAGTAGTGTATACGGATTTGGATGTGTTTTATCGAACTAGACCTATAACTCGATAAAAGTAATCTCTTCCCAAGACCTATTGAGAATTGATCAAGTTAAAATCTCGAGACACGTCGAAATAATAACCAAGGTTTTGTTGAACTCGTTCAACGTATATTTCAAAGAAATACAAGGTTTTTTACTTTCAAGATTCAAGATATTACAAATACAATCAAGTACTACTATATATAGTAGTTTCCAACTTTAAGAAAATACAACAAAAACAAGAAAACGAAACTTCCTAGCAACTTCCATTTCGGCCGAAATATCTAAAAATGAGATACCAAGTATCTTGGTTTTATTAGGTGATTAAGACATGAGGTAATCTTGGACTTGTGATGGTGACATGAAGAAGATCTTCACCAAATGTTATCCTTGCATCTTCAATTCGGCCGTATGTAGTGAATAGGAGGATTTTTGTGAAGATTTGATATCAACCTATTTGGAGTTATATAGGTGATTATGACTTGAGGAAAGTGACATGAAGGATGAAAGTCTTCTTCAAATCTATGCATGGGCCGATTTTGTTATTATGGTGGGGAAGGAAATATCTTCATTATCTTGTCAAAGATATGAAGTCAAGTGAGGTCCCTTTCAAGCATGATATGGCCAAATTTCATGCTTTCGGACCGATTCTGTCGTTGAGTTTTACGTTACTCCGATTCCGATTAACAACGTAACTCCAATCTGCGTATTCTTTTCTCCCAAGTATAATGATGCATGACCATGCGAATTTGTATCGTTGTGGATGTCGATTTTTATTGGAGCTTCTTCGATTTAGATATCGTATCAAGTCTTGAAACTATAAGAGACAAAAATCTTCATGATCTTGGACCAAATATGATGCTGTCGGTTTTGTCATTTCTGGGATCCAATGAGTCCGAATTTGGTCCTATGGTCTCATAAGATTTGTAGCTCTTTTTCTTAGCTTTCCATGGCCACTTGAATCACCTGAATCGGATTTGGACGAAAGTTATGGGCAAAATACTAAAACTGCTACGAAGTCGTCGTGCGCGCGAGAATTGGTAATTTGTCCATGTATTTTGCATGAGAATTTTATGTATGCCTGCGACTCAACCAAGCTTGGTCGGATAATCTTCTTTTTTGTATTTGATGATGTTGACCGATTCGTATCATACCCTCTCTCTTTAAAGGGAATTGTCCTCAATTCCGAACTCCCTTCGTCACCAAGATAATTAACTAAAGCCTCTAAGTATTTGATCTCGAAGATGTCCGCAGTACGTACATGACCCAAAATCTTGAGACGATAGGTAGTGGGGCCCCCTCGAGAATCACCAACAAAATAACTATCATTATTAATAAAATAATAATAATTACTCACTGTAATACCGATATCATGACATGAGTGGATATCTCGAAATGGGACGCAGTTAACTCCACATCGGGTTCCTCCTCCAGCATTGGAAACACTGATTTCTCGGGTTCATCATCAAAAATGGAAAACACAGAATTTATTACGGTGGGAACCATAGGATTTATTACGGATTCCTCTTCATCAATTGGTTCCTCATCAAATGCTGGCGGTCCGTCATAATCTAACCAACACTCCGTTTCAATATTGCTGTGCTCCTCCAATAATGTCTCATCAAAAATTAATCCACTAAGCTCGTTTCGTACCGCAACAAAGTCACACGAACCACTTTGCTCCGATAGGGTAGTTCGACTCCAACCATCATCTTCTTTGTCATCAAAAAATGCCGCAGGAAATTCTGTCATATCAAAGTCGTCAGTGACAAAGAGTTCATTTTCAATATTAGCCGTTTCAGAAAGCATAAGGCCGTGATCTTGTTTCGCGTTACTAAAATAATTTGGTCCGTTTTGGTCAATTTGGCCAACACAACCAACTGGCCCATGATCAAAGTAGCAAGATCTAGGTTCGTCGACTAGGGAGACATGGCTCAACTCATCTTCTTCGTTGAATTGCTCCGTTGAAAACTCTGTCTCGTCTACTTCATTGAAAATGGTGGTAGGGACATCGTCTTCGTCAAAAAAAACTTCGCTGGAAATTCTTCGATGAAAAAAAAATCTTTGATCAAAGGTTGGCGGCGGGGCGTCGAAGGATTGGTGGTGGGGAAACAACGACTGGTGGTAAGATGTGGCTTTGAACCTTCGCTTGAAATATTTTCTGAATTTTTGCCAATCTGTAATTTTAGGCTTACGTTGTTGTGAACGGGACTGTTTCAATTTTTGCCACCAGAAGGCGGCGCTACCACGGAGGCGCCTTGCCACCAAAGAAACGCGGCGGTTGATCGGGGCAGCCTTGAAGTCCGAGTGCTCCTCACAATCACGAAGCCAATCTATGCACGCATTTGGATCACTATCTCCGTGAAATTCCAGTATGCTGCGGAATTTGGCCAAGAAATCAATATCGTTGGCATCGTCTCTGCGTCTTTCTTGCATACGTCGCTCCAGTAAGCCGTTTAGTGCGTCACGGAGTGTCATCAAGAAATCGAGCTCGGAGAATTCCATAACAAGAATCAAGAGATAGTTCTTGACAAGAAATCGGACAGAAAATTTTCCAAGAAATCCGTGAAGAATGAACCAAGAAGATGATCAAAGAATCTGATCTCCACCGTTCAGACTGTAGTTCAATGAGTTGGCTTACCTTTGTCAAAATTTCGTGATGATCCAACGGTCGAATCCACGGGAAACTTTGTTTTCTTCTGACTGCGCTAATCTGCCAATGTTATGCGAAAATTCTTCTAACCATGAAGAACAACCCAAGAAGGTTTCAACAAAAAAAATTCGGTGAATATAGTTGATCGCCCAAGGAGATGACCTTGGGCTCCGATACCACTTATGATACGAATTATCCGGGGAGAGGTGGATACGTATCGGTCGGAGTATATGTAAGTGTATGATAGCGGAAGGCTTTTACGAATATGGAGTTTTTCGGATGTATTTTGTATGTGAATAATATCGGATATAACAATAAAAATATCGAACAAGAAGATGATACGAATTACGTACGTAATGCGTATGAAATACAACGGAAGATTATTATGTCTTGACGATTATCAAAGTGTCACTCGAAAATACAAGGGGTGGCCGAACTTAAATGGATTTCGGCCGTGAGGTAGTAGTGTATACGGATTTGGATGTGTTTTATCGAACTAGACCTATAACTCGATAAAAGTAATCTCTTCCCAAGACCTATTGAGAATTGATCAAGTTAAAATCTCGAGACGCGTCGAAATAATAACCAAGGTTTTGTTGAACTCGTTCAACGTATATTTCAAAGAAATACAAGGTTTTTTACTTTCAAGATTCAAGATATTACAAATACAATCAAGTACTACTATATATAGTAGTTTCCAACTTTAAGAAAATACAACAAAAACAAGAAAACGAAACTTCCTAGCAACTTCCATTTCGGCCGAAATATCTAAAAATGAGATACCAAGTATCTTGGTTTTATTAGGTGATTAAGACATGAGGTAATCTTGGACTTGTGATGGTGACATGAAGAAGATCTTCACCAAATGTTATCCTTGCATCTTCAATTCGGCCGTATGTAGTGAATAGGAGGATTTTTGTGAAGATTTGATATCAACCTATTTGGAGTTATATAGGTGATTATGACTTGAGGGAAAGTGACATGAAGGATGAAAGTCTTCTTCAAATCTATGCATGGGCCGATTTTGTTATTATGGTGGGGAAGGAAATATCTTCATTATCTTGTCAAAGATATGAAGTCAAGTGAGGTCCCTTTCAAGCATGATATGGCCAAATTTCATGCTTTCGGACCGATTCCGTCGTTGAGTTTTACGTTACTCCGATTCCGATTAACAACGTAACTCCAATCTGCGTATTCTTTTCTCCCAAGTATAATGATGCATGACCATGCGAATTTGTATCGTTGTGGATGTCGATTTTTATTGGAGCTTCTTCGATTTAGATATCGTATCAAGTCTTGAAACTAGAAGAGACAAAAATCTTCATGATCTTGGACCAAATATGATGCTGTCGGTTTTGTCATTTCTGGGATCCAATGAGTCCGAATTTGGTCCTATGGTCTCATAAGATTTGTAGCTCTTTTTCTTAGCTTTCCATGGCCACTTGAATCACCTGAATCGGATTTCGGACGAGAAAGTTATGGGCAAAATACTAAAACTGCTACGAAGTCGTCGTGCGCGCGAGAATTGGTAATTTGTCCATGTATTTTGCATGAGAATTTTATGTATGCCTGCGACTCAACCAAGCTTGGTCGGATAATCTTCTTTTTTGTATTTGATGATGTTGACCGATTCGTATCAGTTTTGAACAACTGTCGGGCCTTCTCAAGTAGATCCACCGTTGCACAGTCACTAAACTTAGACATGATTTCCACTTCTAATTCGGGCAGCTTAAGGACAAGCTTGTCTTCTTCTTCTCTTTGGACGTGAATTCTTCTAGGTTCAGGGTCTTTATTCAGTGTACTCCAAGCAGCCTCAGTGTGAGGGTCTTCAAGAGAGGATTTGATCTAGGTCATACAGTAAACCTCTTGAGTAGGAACCGAGTTGTCTTCATAAGAGTTAATAACAGATAATAAGGTAACAGGTGAGGAACGTGCATTAAGTTTATTTTGTGAGGTGGTGCTAGTGTCACTCGTTCTCAACATTTCACTCGTTTGTTCTATCAACTTCCTAGCACGTGCACGTGTGATAGGACCAGTGGGGTCCATGATGGTTCCAACCGTTCCTAACTCTCTTGGTAGCACAACCGTGTTTGTATCAATACTCCCGCGAACTTTTAGCAATATGGCATGTTACACACTTATTAATTATGTTGTGTACATCCACTTGCATCTTCGGCCAATGAAAATCCTCTTTAAATACCTCCAACGTTTTAGCCGAACCAAAATGACCGGCCAAGCCTCCACCGTGAACTTCCCGAACTAACAATTCCCGAATTGGGTGTTTGGGTAAACAAAGGCAATTTCCTTTGTAAAGGAATCCTTCTTGCAACTTAAACTCTCCAAATGGGCCAGATTTACACCGAATGAAAACCTCACCAAAATCCACATCCCCATCATAACACTTGATACGAAACCGACTACTCCAAGAGAAGTAGACGAAGTAAGAATTGACATAAAACACCTCGACCATACTCCAACGTACTTAGGCGAGAAAACAGATACGAGACACGGAGTTACCTTGATAGTCGGAATTGGAATAACTTAAACAAAAGGCAAATTGCAACTTGAGGGGGGGGGGAGGTCCAAGTGGTAGCAAAACAATAAAAGAATTTTCAGCATTTCTTTATTATAAAGGCAGCAGAATTCTGGACTACATGTTGTATGAAAAAAGCAGCTGTCAGCTTTCAACTTGGAGACAAGGCCCAGCTTTTACTTTTGTTTGCAAGTGACATGGGGAACCTTTTATTATCTTTTCATTATTTTAAGAACAGTTTGTATTAGTTTAGTTTATCTTGTCAGGCTACTTTTGCCTATAAATAGGGTTGATGGAGTTATAATGAAAAGATTGATTTTGAATGATAAAAAAACATACATTGTGTATTGTTGAAGTGTTGGACGAGTTTCCTTCAAACTTTGATTATTATTCGACGCGTTTCGAATCTTAATCTGATTGATTCTCAATAGGTCTTGAGGATAAATCACTTTATCGAATTATAGGTCTAATTCGATAAAACAACTATTTCTGTGCTGTTTCGATATTCTTCCTGTTTTCGATACAGTGTTGTACTTAATCAAAATTTCGCTTCAAGTGCTGTTCGATTGTTCGAACTTGTTTTCTATTTTCAATTCGCATCCGACCGAAACGTGCTGTTTCGAGTGTCGCTGTTTGGAGGTGGCCTGTGTCAAGTCTTCTACTTTTGGCCAAGTTCCTGTCTTGTTGTTGTATCGAGTCGTTGTCTTCATCACGCGCGCATACTACTCGCCAGTATTATTGCTGTAGCAAACTGTTGTTGTCAGTTCCTGACAGTTCCTTGCTGATCGCTTCCGCTCATCAAAACAGCCTTCCGCTGTACCGATAGAGAATTTGCATAACAAGTGAGAATTCGCATCATAAGTGACATCGGAGCCCAAGTTCTTGATCTTTGGCATTATGGATCTCAACAACGCTGATTTCTTGGCAAAACTTCATGACGCATTGCGTGACGTACCAGAACAACGCGACCAGCGTTGGAAACCTAGGCGTGGTAACTATGAATGACCCTCACGCCATGTCGAAGAGTTCAAGGTGAACGAGCTTCCGGAGTTCGTTGGCGGAACAGACCCTGAAGTCTACTTGGAATGGGAACGTAAAATTGACCGCATGTTCGAGTTTAAAGACCTCGACGATGAGAAACGGTGCAAGTATGCCATTCTCAAGTAGGGAAAATGATACGAATTATCCGGGGAGAGGTGGATACGTATCGGTCGGAGTATATGTAAGTGTATGATAGCGGAAGGCTTTTACGAATATGGAGTTTTTCGGATGTATTTTGTATGTGAATAATATCGGATATAACAATAAAAAATATCGAACAAGAAGATGATACGAATTACGTACGTAATGCGTATGAAATACAACGGAAGATTATTATGTCTTGACGATTATCAAAGTGTCACTCGAAAATACAAGGGGTGGCCGAACTTAAATGGATTTCGGCCGTGAGGTAGTAGTGTATATGGATTTGGATGTGTTTTATCGAACTAGACCTATAACTCGATAAAAGTAATCTCTTCCCAAGACCTATTGAGAATTGATCAAGTTAAAATCTCGAGACGCGTCGAAATAATAACCAAGGTTTTGTTGAACTCGTTCAACGTATATTTCAAGAGAAATACAATGTTTTATAAATTTCAAGATTCAAGATTATTTACAAATGTTACAAGTACTACTATATATAGTAGTTTCCAACCGTAGAAAATACAACAAAACGAAAAATGAAACTTCCTAGCAACTTCCATTTCGTAGAAATATCTAAAAATGAGATACCAAGTATCTTGGTTTATTAGGTGATTAAGACATGAGGTAGTGATGGTGACATGAAGAAGAACCAAGTATCCTTCCTTCCTTTCTTCAATTCGGCCGATTCCTCAAGTAGTGATTAGGATGATTTTGTGAAGATATGATATCACCCTTTTGGAATTATTATGGTGATTAGGACATGAGGGAAAATGACATGAAGGATGAAAGTCTTCTTCAAATCTATGCATGGGACGTGAGGTATCATGGTGTGAAGATATGATATCACCTCTTTGGAATTATTATGGTGATTAAGACATGAGGGAAAGTGACATGAAGGAGATATTTGATGAAAGTCTTCATCAAATCTTTATGCTAGGGCCGATTTTTATTATGGTGGGGTGATACGAATCGGTCAACATCATCAAATACAAAAAAGAAGATTATCCGACCAAGCTTGGTTGAGTCGCAGGCATACATAAAATCCTCATGCAAAATACATGGACAAATTACCAATTCTCGCGCGCACGACGACTTCATAGCAGTTTTAGTATTTTGTCCATAACTTTCTCGTCCGAAATCCGATTCAGGTGATTCAAGTGGCCATGGAAAGCTAAGAAAGAGAGCTACAAATCTTATGAGACCATAGGACCAAATTCGGACTCATTGGATCCCAGAAATGACAAAACCGACAGCATCATATTTGGTCCAAGATCATGAAGATTTTTGTCTCTTCTAGTTTCAAGACTTGATACGATATCTAAATCGAAGAAGCTCCAATAAAAATCGACATCCACGACGATACAAATTCGCATGGTCATGCATCGTTATACTTGGGAGAAAAGAATACGCAGATTGGAGTTACGTTGTTAATCGGAATCGGAGTAACGTAAAACTCGACGACGGAATCGGTCAAAGCATGAAATTCGCCATATCATGCTTGAAAGGGACTCATGATTTGTCAAGATGCATGAAGATATTTTCTCTTCCCCACCATAATAAAAATCGGCCCTAGCATAAAGATTTGATGAAGACTTTCATCAAATATCTCCTTCATGTCACTTTCCTTCATGTCATGATCACCATAGTAATTCCAAAATACTTGATACCATATCACCACATAAATCCTCACAATCTCTCCACAAAATCGGCCATATTATACCTTGAGAAAGACTTTCATCAAGTCACCATCACCTTAGACCTTCAACAAGTCACCATCACCTAATAAAACCAAGATTCACCATATTTTCTCCTTCCCCACAAAATCGATCCAAAGCATGAGATTTGAGGAAGATTTTCATCAAGTATTTCGGCCGATTGGTGTGTTGCTAGGAAGCTTCGTTTTCTCGTTTTGTTGTATTTTCTTACGGTTGGAGACTACTATATATAGTAGTACTTGTAACATTTGTAAATATCTTGAATCTTGAAAGTTATAAACATTGTATTTCTCTTGAAATATACGTTGAACGAGTTCAACAAAACTTTGGTTATTATTTCGACGCGTCTCGAATTATAACTTGATCAATTCTCAATAGGTCTTGAGGAGAGATTATCTTTATCGAGTTATAGGTCTAATTCGATAAAACACATTCAATCCCATACACTATCCTACCCCACGGCCGAAAACCACATAAATTCGGCCACCACCTTTTTATTTTCGTTGTTACTTTGATACTTGTGAAAACCGTGATAATCTTCCGTTGTATTTTATACGTTTTACGTACACTTATATACGTAATTCGTATCATAAGTGGTATCAGAGCCCAAGGTCATCTCCTTGGGCGAGTTATTCAACGATTTTTTTTGTTGAGATTAGAGCAGTCGGAAGAAAACAAAGTTTCCCGTGGATTCGACCGTTGGATCATTACGAAATTTTGACAAAGGTAAGCCAACTTCTTGAACTACAGTCTGAACGGTGGAGATCAGATTCTTTGATCATCTTCTTGGTTCATTCTTCACGGATTTCTTGGAAAATTTTCTGTCCGATTTCTTGTCAAGAACTATCTCTTGATTCTTGTTATGGATTTCTCCGAGCTCGATTTCTTGATGACACTCCGTGACGCACTAAACGGCTTACCGGAGCAACGTATGCAAGAAAGACGCAGAGACGATGCCAACAATATTGATTTCTTGGCCAAATTCCGCAGCATACCGGAATTTCACGGAGATAGTAATCCAAATGTGTGCATAGATTGGCTTCGTGCTTGTGAGGAGCACTCGGACTTCAAGGCTGCCCCGATCAACCGCCGCGTTTCGCTGGTGACAAAGCGCCTCCGCAGTAGCGCCGTCGTCTGGTGGCAAAAACTGAAACAGTCCCGTTCGCAACAACGTAAGCCAAAAATCAAAGATTGGCAAAAATTCACAAAATATTTCAATCGAAGGTTCAAACCATACCACCACTCGTTGTTCCCCCACCACCAATCCTTCGACGCCCCGCCGCCAACCTTTGATCAAAGATTTTTTTTTCATCGAAGAATTTCCAGCGAAGTTTTTTTTGACGAAGACGATGTCCCTACCACCATTTTCAATGAAGTAGACGAGACAGAGTTTTCAACGGAGCAATTCAACGAAGAAGATGAGTTGAGCCGTGTCTCCCTAGTCGACGAACCTAGATCTTGCTACTTTGATCATGGGCCAGTTGGTTGTGTTGGCCAAATTGACCAAAACGTACCAAATTATTTTAGTAACGCGAAACAAGATCACGGCCTTATACTTTCTGAAACGGCTAATATTGAAAATGAACTCTTTGTCACTGACGACTTTGATATGACAGAATTTCCTGCGGCATTTTTTGATGACAAAGAAGACGATGGTTGGAGTCGAGCTCCCCTATCGGAGCAAAGTGGGTCGTATGACTTTGTTGCGGTACGAAACGAGCCTAGTGGATTAATTTTTGATGAGACATTATTGGAGGAGCCCAGCAATATTGAAACGGAGTGTTGGTTAGATTATGACGGACCTTGACATTTGATGAGGAATCAATTGATGAAGAGGAATCAGTAATAAATCTATGGTTCCCACCGTAATAAATTGTGTTTTCCATTTTTGATGATGAACCCAAGAAATCGGTGTTTCCAGTGCGGAGGAGGAACCCGATGTGGAGTTAACAGTGCGTCCCATTTGAGATATCCACTCATGTCATGATATCGGTATTACACAGCGGAGTAATTATTATTATTTTATTAATAATGATAGTTATTTTGTTGGTGATTCTCGAGGGGCCCCACTACCTATCGTCTCAAGATTTTGGGCCATGTACGCCTTTGCGGACATCTTCGAGATCAAATACTTAGAGGCTTTAGTCAATTATCTTGGTGACGAAGGAGTTCGGAATTGAGGACAATTCCCTTTAAAGAGAGAGGGTATGATACGAATCGGTCAACATCATCAAATACAAAAAGAAGATTATCCGACCAAGCTTGGTTGAGTCGCGAGCATACATAAAATCCTCATGCAAAATACATGGACAAATTACCAATTCTCGCATGCACGACGACTTCATAGCGATTTTAGTATTTTGTCCATAACTTTCTCGTCAAATCCGATTCGGGTGATTCAAGTGGCCATGGAAAGCTAAGAAAGAGAGCTACAAATCTTATGAGACCATAGGACCAAATTCGGACTCATTGGATCCCAGAAATGACAAAACCGACAGCATCATATTTGGTCCAAGATCATGAAGATTTTTGTCTCTTCTAGTTTCAAGACTTGATACGATATCTAAATCGAAGAAGCTCCAATAAAAATCGACATCCACGACGATACAAATTCGCATGGTCATGCATCGTTATATTTGGGAGAAAAGAATACGCAGATTGGAGTTACGTTGTTAATCGGAATCGGAGTAACGTAAAACTCGGCGGAATCGGTCAAAGCATGAAATTCGGCCATATCATGCTTGAAAGGGACTCATGATTTGTCAAGATGCATGAAGATATTTTCTCTTCCCCACCATAATAAAAATCGGCCCTAGCATAAAGATTTGATGAAGACTTTCATCAAATATCTCCTTCATGTCACTTTCCTTCATGTCATGATCACCATAGTAATTCCAAAATACTTGATACCATATCACCACATAAATCCTCACAATCTCTCCACAAAATCGGCCATATTATACCTTGAGAAAGACTTTCATCAAGTCACCATCACCTTAGACCTTCAACAAGTCACCATCACCTAATAAAACCAAGATTCACCATATTTTCTCCTTCCCCACAAAATCGATCCAAAGCATGAGATTTGAGGAAGATTTTCATCAAGTATTTCGGCCGATTGGTGTGTTGCTAGGAAGCTTCGTTTTCTCGTTTTGTTGTATTTTCTTACGGTTGGAGACTACTATATATAGTAGTACTTGTAACATTTGTAAATATCTTGAATCTTGAAAGTTATAAACATTGTATTTCTCTTGAAATATACGTTGAACGAGTTCAACAAAACTTTGGTTATTATTTCGACGCGTCTCGAATTATAACTTGATCAATTCTCAATAGGTCTTGAGGAGAGATTATCTTTATCGAGTTATAGGTCTAATTCGATAAAACACATTCAATCCCATACACTATCCTACCCCACGGCCGAAAACCACATAAATTCGGCCACCACCTTTTTATTTTCGTTGTTACTTTGATACTTGTGAAAACCGTGATAATCTTCCGTTGTATTTTATACGTTTTACGTACACTTATATACGTAATTCGTATCATGGGGAAGAGAAAATATCTTCATGCATCTTGACAAATCATGAGTCCCTTTCAAGCATGATATGGCCGAATTTCATGCTTTCGGACCGATTCCGTCGTCGAGTTTTACGTTACTCCGATTCCGATTAACAACGTAACTCCAATCTGCGTATTCTTTTCTCCCAAGTATAACGATGCATGACCATGCGAATTTGTATCGTCGTGGATGTCGATTTTTATTGGAGCTTCTTCGATTTAGATATCGTATCAAATCTTGAAACTAGAAGAGACAAAAATCTTCATGATCTTGGACCAAATATGATGCTGTCGGTTTTGTCATTTCTGGGAACCAATGAGTCCGAATTTGGTCCTATGGTCTCATAAGATTTGTATCTCTCTTTCTTAGCTTTCCATGGCCACTTGAATCACCTGAATCGGATTTCGGACGAGAAAGTTATGGACAAAATACTAAAACTGCTACGAAGTCGTCGTGCGCGCGAGAATTGGTAATTTGTCCATGTATTTTGCATGAGGATTTTATGTATGCCTGCGACTCAACCAAGCTTGGTCGGATAATCTTCTTTTTTGTATTTGATGATGTTGACCGATTCGTATCATACCCTCTCTCTTTAAAGGGAATTGTCCTCAATTCCGAACTCCCTTCGTCACCAAGATAATTGACTAAAGCCTCTAAGTATTTGATCCCGAAGATGTCCATGATCGTACATGACCCAAAATCTTGAGACGATAGGTAGTGGGGCCCCCTCGAGAATCACCAACAAAATAACTATCATTATTAATAAAATAATAATAATTACTCCGCTGAGTATCTGATATCATGACATGAGTGGATATACGAAATGGGGCCTTACAGTTAACTCCACATCGGGTTCCTCCTCCAGTGGAAACACGATTTCTCGGGTTCATCATCAAAAATGGAAAACAGAATTTATTACGGTGGGAACCATAGGATTTATTACGGATTCCTCTTCATCAATTGGTTCCTCATCAAATCTTTGGCGGTCCGTCATAATCTAACCAACACTCCGTTTCAATATTCTTTGTGCTCCTCCAATAATGTCTCATCAAAAATTAATCCACTAAGCTCGTTTCGTACGCAACAAAGTCACACGAACCACTTTGCTCCGATAGGGTAGTTCGACTCAACCATCATCTTCTTTGTCATCAAAAATGCCGCAGAAATTCGTCATATCAAAGTCAAATGACAAAGAGTTCATCTTCAAGATTAGCCGTTTCAGAAAGCATAAGGTCGTGATCTTGTTTCGCGTTACTAAAATAATTTGGTCCGTTTTGGTCAATTTGACCAACACAACCAACTAGCCCATGATCAAAGTAGCAAGATCTAGGTTCGTCGACTAGGAGACACGGCTCAACTCATCTTCTTCGTTGAATTGCTCCGTTGAAAACTCTGTCTCGTCTACTTCTTTGAAAATGACCGTAGGGACATTGTCTTCATCGAAAAAAGATTCTTGGGAAATCCTTGATGGAGGAAGACCTTAGATCGAATGCCGGTGGTGGGCGTCGAAGGATTGGTGGTAAGATGGGGATTTGAACCTTCGATTGAAATATTTTTGAATTTAAGCCAATCTTGGATTTTAGGCTTACGTTGTTGTGAACGGAGGCTGTTTGATTTTGCCACCAAGCAGCGGCGCTACCGCGGGCGCCTTGCCTGTGAAGCGGCGGTTGATCGGGACAGACCTTGAAGTCCGAGTGCTCCTCACAAGCACGAAGCCAATCTATGCACGCATTTGGATTACTATCTCGTGAAATTCCGGTATCTTTGCGGAATTTGGCCAAGAAATCAATATCGTTGGCATCGTCCCTGTGTCTTTCTTGCATACGTTGCTCCGGTAAGCCGTTTAGTGCGTCACGGAGTTTCATCAAGAAATCGAGCTCGGAGAAATCCATAACAAAAATCAAGAGATAGTTCTTGACAAGAAATCGGACAGAAAATTTTCCCAAGAAATCCGTGAAGAATGAACCAAGAAGATGATCAAAGAATCTGATCTCCACCGTTCAGACTGTAGTTCAATGAGTTGGCTTACCTTTGTCAAAATTTCGTGATGATCCAACGGTCGAATCTACGGGAAACTTTGTTTTCTTCCGACTGCGCTAATCTGCCAATGTTATGCGAAAATTCTTCTAACCGTGAAGAACAACCCAAGAAGGTGACTAAATACTTCAAAAAAAAAAAAATTCGGTGAATATAGTTGATCGCCCAAGGAGATGACCTTGGGATATGATACCACTTATGATACGAATTATCCGGGAGAGGTGGATACGTATCGGTCGGAGTATATGTAAGTGTATGATAGCGGAAGGCTTTTACGAATATGGAGTTTTTCGGATGTATTTTGTATGTGAATAATATCGGATATAACAATAAAAATATCGAACAAGAAGATGATACGAATTACGTCGTAATGCGTATGAAATACAACGGAAGATTATTATGTCTTGACGATTATCAAAGTGTCACTCGAAAATACAAGGGGTGGCCGAACTTAAATGGATTTCGGCCGTGAGGTAGTAGTGTATACGGATTTGGATGTGTTTTATCGAACTAGACCTATAACTCGATAAAAGTAATCTCTTCCCAAGACCTATTGAGAATTGATCAAGTTAAAATCTCGAGACGCGTCGAAATAATAACCAAGGTTTTGTTGAACTCGTTCAACGTATATTTCAAGAGAAATACAATGTTTTATAAATTTCAAGATTCAAGATTATTTACAAATGTTACAAGTACTACTATATATAGTAGTTTCCAACCGTAGAAAATACAACAAAACGAAAAATGAAACTTCCTAGCAACTTCCATTTCGGCCGAAATATCTAAAAATGAGATACCAAGTATCTTGGTTTATTAGGTGATTAAGACATGAGGTAGTGATGGTGACATGAAGAAGAACCAAGTATCCTTCCTTCCTTTCTTCAATTCGGCCGATTCCTCAAGTAGTGATTAGGATGATTTTGTGAAGATATGATATCACCCTTTTGGAATTATTATGGTGATTAGGACATGAGGGAAAATGACATGAAGGATGAAAGTCTTCTTCAAATCTATGCATGGGACGTGAGGTATCATGGTGTGAAGATATGATATCACCTCTTTGGAATTATTATGGTGATTAAGACATGAGGGAAAGTGACATGAAGGAGATATTTGATGAAAGTCTTCATCAAATCTTTATGCTAGGGCCGATTTTTATTATGGTGGGGAAGAGAAAATATCTTCATGCATCTTGACAAATCATGAGTCCCTTTCAAGCATGATATGGCCGAATTTCATGCTTTCGGACCGATTCCGTCGTCGAGTTTTACGTTACTCCGATTCCGATTAACAACGTAACTCCAATCTGCATATTCTTTTCTCCCAAGTATAACGATGCATGACCATGCGAATTTGTATCGTTGTGGATGTCGATTTTTATTGGAGCTTCTTCGATTTAGATATCGTATCAAATCTTGAAACTAGAAGAGACAAAAATCTTCATGATCTTGGACCAAATATGATGCTGTCGGTTTTGTCATTTCTGGGATCCAATGAGTCCGAATTTGGTCCTATGGTCTCATAAGATTTGTAGCTCTCTTTCTTAGCTTTCCATGGCCACTTGAATCACCTGAATCGGATTTCGGACGAGAAAGTTATGGACAAAATACTAAAACTGCTACGAAGTCGTCGTGCGCGCGAGAATTGGTAATTTGTCCATGTATTTTGCATGAGGATTTTATGTATGCCTGCGACTCAACCAAGCTT
This sequence comes from Orobanche coerulescens, assembly GCA_033398695.1. NCBI lineage: Eukaryota > Viridiplantae > Streptophyta > Magnoliopsida > Lamiales > Orobanchaceae > Orobanche > Orobanche coerulescens. Next base: position 236,183 of record JAWKAU010000111.1, on the reverse strand, counting down.
GGTCGGATAATCTTCTTTTTTGTATTTGATGATGTTGACCGATTCGTATCAGAAAAGGAGCTTCACTTTGGTACGAAGGAATTAAAACATGAAGAGCTCGTGTGGGGAAGGAAAAGATCCGTTCGTGGGATTCATTAAAAAGAAAACTTCGTAAAAGATATGTGCCAACATCACACCGGTTGTCCTTGTATAGGAAGATTGCAGATCTCATGCAAGGAAAGTTGAATGTCAGTGAATACATTGAGGAGTTTGAGAATCTGACCTTAATGGGAGAAATAGAGGAGAATGAGGAGCAGAAGATGTCGCGATTCTTGCGTGGCTTGAACCGAAGCATAGCTAACTCGGTGGAACTGTATCCATACGAGGACTTCGATACATTATGTGGGCTATGTGTGAAGTTAGAAGCTCAAAACAGGATGAAGTTGTATAAACCCAAGTTTTCAGTCAAATTTGGAAACCCAAGCGTCGGGTCTAGTTCAACTGCTAAGGCAACTGTACCGACTCTGGTCCCTGTTGCGATTCCTAAAACACCCTACATACCGAAGGAGACAAGTCTGGCTAAAGTAAGATGTTTCAAATGTCAAGGGTTCGGGCATTATCACAATGCTTGTCCGAACAAACGAGTGGTGACACTAAGGGAAGCTGTCACGATCCGAGACGAGTTGTTGGTTGAAGACGAAAAAGAAAGACTGGGGGATGTATTTGATTTCAACCTGGAGGACGAAGAAGGAGAAGAATGTGAGGCTTACGATGCTCTGAATTACGATATAGCCTTGGTCCTTCGCACTCTGCAAGCCAAGTCAGTTCTGAGCGAGTCAGAACAGCGGGACCAAATATTCCATACAAAGTGTCGAGTTGGAGATAAGTGGTGTAGTTTCATTATCGACGGAGGGAGTTGCACCAACGTGGCTTCGAGTAAAATGGTGACGAAGCTTGGACTAACCACCACAACTCACCCTAAGCCATATGCTTTACATTGGCTTGATGACGGAAGTAAGGTAAGGGTTTCGAAGCAAGTTCGGGTCGGATTAGCAATGGGTTCATATCACGATGAGATATTGTGTGATGTGATTCCAATGGATGCTTGTCACGTGCTTTTGGGACCCCCTTGGTTATTTGATAAGGATGTTTTGCATCGGGGAAGGAGCAACGAATACGAGTTGCGAGATAAGGGAAAGAAGATCGTGTTGAAGCCGATGTCACCCCAAGCTATCCGGTCCATGAGCGCCAAATGAGGGGAAAAAAACGAACCTCACCATGTTCGCGAGCGAGAGGGAAGTTGAACACGCTATGGAAAGTCGCGAGCTGGTGATAAAGGAGACTCAAGATGATTTCGTGGCAGCGAAATACGAGGATACAGTGGCCGACTTATTACATGAGTTCGCGGACGTCTTCCCTGAAGAATTGCTGTCGGGTTTGCCACCAATTCATGGAATTGAGCATCAAATCGACCTTATAACAGGTGCATCTCTTCCGAATAAAGGTGCCTATAGGTGTAATCCTGAGGAAACGAAGGAACTTCAGAAGCAGATTGAAGAACTAATGAGCCACGGGTATGTTCGAGAAAGTTTAAGTCCATGTGCGGTTCCGGTCCTACTTGTTCCTAAGAAGGATGGCTCTTGGCGGATGTGTATCGATAGCCGGACCGTAAATAACATAACGATCAAATATCGATTCTCGATACCAAGGCCTGATGATATGTTGGACGAGCTATATGGATCGGTGGTCTTCTCTAAAATTGATTTGCGAAGTGGCTATCACCAGATTCGTATGCGGGAGGGAGATGAATGGAAGACGGCCTTTAAAACTAAGCATGGGCTGTATGAGTGGACCGTCATGCCATTTGGAGTTACGAATGCCCCGAGTACTTTCATGCGTTTGATGAACGGAGTACTTAAGGCATTTTTGGGCAGATTTGTGGTTGTTTATTTGGATGATATTTTGGTTTATATTCGGTCGGTGGAGGAGCATCTCGGACATCTACGGCAAGTATTCGAGACGCTTAGGTCTCAAAGACTGTATGGAAAGAAAGAAAAGTGTGAGTTTCTGATGCGATTACGACATCTCCAACCGAAGTAAGAATTGACGTAGGTGACGATACCACGTTGCATGCACATGCACCTGCGTACTTCGGCGAGAAAACAAAAGCGAAAATGGGAACAATCTTAATAATCGGAACCGGGATAACTTAGAAGATGTATCAAAACATGCATACGTATGCATGTTCATGCATACAAAATCGGCCATTTGGGAAAGATTTTGGCCGATTGTGACATGCATCCTTGAAGGATCTTTTGTCCCCACTACTTTCAACTTTGTGTCCATTTTCAAAATCCACCATATCAACACATGAGATTTGATTTCCCTCCACCCCCTGAATAACAAATCGGCCGAACCACATGTGGAGGAAGACACCAAGATGTTGCTTTCTTGTTCAAGTCTTTGTCAAAGCCTTATCACATGAGATAGATGGTGATCTCCTTCTTTCATGCTACCCCACGGCCGAAATCAAATGGAAGAAGCCAAGCACATGTTGTTTTTTTTTCTTTGTCACAAGTCTTTATAGTTGTTGAAACGGATCGATCATGTGTGGGCGAATTACACGCACTAAAGGTGCGATTCATCGGAGTTGACCTCGATCCCCTTTCTCTCCCATTTTCAATCTTGTTCTTCTCCCGTATAATCTTGTTCTCTAATATGTTCTCACTCGCTGTTCAAGATCCATACATTTAATCTTCAGATTTGTTTCGTTGAGGCTTCATTGTTCTAGTTTACTGATTTAGAGAGATGGATAAATCAAATGATACTCATCCAAAACCGTTTGGGTTGGCGTCTAAGATAAGGAATATTGATGGGAAACCCTTGAGGCCGGCGTTGCGATGTATTGATTCTAAGTCGTCTGGTTCTAATAGCGAAGCGGCTAGGGTCTCGGTTGTTACCAACAATGCTACTAGGGAGGTAAGCCCTAATAATTCTATTGGTGAAAACCAGAATAAGGCAAATTCATCGGAAAGTTTTGGTGAACCTACCAGACCTGAGAATATTGTTGTGTCGGCTACAAATGATGAGCAAAATACTACTACCAAGACATCGGCTTTTGCCTATTCTTTTGCTAATGTGCTAAACCATTCTTCTAACAAGAAGACAGTTAAGATTCAGGAACTTCACAATCCTGAAAAGGTTGATGGTGCGGCTGTGGCGATCCCTTTGGAAGATGTAGAGGAGGTTAGCTCCCGGTTTGCTAATACCTTGTATGGTTATTTCATAGGGAAAAGGTTGGCGTTTCCATTAGTGGAGAATTATGTGAAAAATACATGGGCAAAATATGGACTGAAACGTCTTCAGTTGCATGAAGATTTTTTCATGTTTCAATTCAACACTAGGGAAGGTATGGAAAGTGTCATGGAGAACGGTCCGTGGTTGATTCGTTCTGTCCCTATCATTCTTAATGTTTGGACTCCACACACAGATTTGAGGAAGGACATGGTCAAGTCTGCTCCTTTGTGGGTGAAGTTGCATCATGTCCCTATTGTTGCCTATTCGGAAGTGGGTTTGAGTCTTATTACGACACAACTTGGAAAGCCTATCATGCTTGACTCGTACACAAGCAGCATGTGTCTAAGCTCTTGGGGACGAAATACATATGCACGAGCTCTTATTGAATTTTCTGCTGATGAGGAGCTTCAAAAATCGATTGTTATTGCTATTCCTGTAGGCAATGGGAAAGGACATTCTCTTGCTAAGATTGATGTGGAATACGAGTGGTCTCCACCAAGGTGTGATACCTGCAAGGTTTTCGATCATGTGAATGACAAATGTCCAATGAACCCGAAGGTGGCTGCTACTACAAAGGAAGCGGATAATGGTTTTACTACGGTTAGACGTAAAAACTCAAAAGCTAAACAAAAGAACAAGCAAATTGAGGGTATTCGGTTGTCTAAACCGGCCCTTAACTTGCAATATAGAAAAGTTGAACGTGGTGAAAACTTCAATAAGAATGTGGCTGATACGAATCGGTCAACATCCTCAAATACAAAAAAGAAGATTATCCGACCAAGCTTGATTGAGTCGCAGGCATACATAAAATCCTCATGCAAAATACATGGACAAATTACCAATTCTCGCGCGCACGACGACTTCGTAGCAGTTTTAGTATTTTGCCCATAACTTTCTCGTCCGAAATCTGATTCAGGTGATTCAAGTGGCCATGGAAAGCTAAGAAAGAGAGCTACAAATCTTATGAAGACCATAGGACCAAATTCGGACCCATTGGATCCCAGAAATGACAAAACCTACAGCATCATATTTGGTCCAAGATCATGAAGATTTTTGTCTCTTCTAGTTTCAAGACTTGATACGATATCTAATATTCCAATCGAAGAAGCTCCAATAAAAATCGACGTCCACGACGATACGCATGGCCATGCATCATTATACCTGGGAGAAAAGAATACGCGGATTGGAGTTACGTTGTTAATCGGAACAGGAGTAACGTAAAACTCAACGACGGAATCGGTCCGAAAGCATGTAAATTCGGCCAAGACATGCTTGAAAGGGACCTCACTTGACTTCATATCTTTAACAAGATAATGAAGTTATTCTCCTTTCCCACCATGATGACAAACGGCCAAAGACACAAGATTTGAAGAAGACTTTCATGCTTCATGTCATTTTCCCTCAAGTCATAATCACCAATATAATTCCAAAGAGGTTGATATCATACAAAATCCTCCTAATCACTTGGGATTTTCGGCCGATTGGAAGCTTGCAAGAAAGGATGATTTGTGAAGACTTTCATCAAGGATCTTCCTCATGTCACCATCAAACCAAGATTCACCATATTTCTCCTTCCCCACAAAATCGGCCATATCATGAGAAAGACTTTCATCAAGCATGTTCTTCATGTCACCATCAAACCAAGATTCACCATGTTTCTCCTTCCCCACAAAATCGGCCATATCATGAGATTAGAGGAAGACTTTCATCAAGCATGTTCTTCATGTCACCATCAAACCAAGATTCACCATACTTCTCCTTCCCCACAAAATCGGCCATATCATGAGAAAGACTTTCATCAAGCATGAATCTTGAGGAAGATTTTCATCAAGTATTTCGGTGGATTAGGATGTTACTAGGAAGTTTCGTTTTCTCGTTTTGTTGTATTTTCTTTCGGTTGGAAACTACTATATATAGTAGCACTTGTGACATTTGTAGGAAAGCTTGAAGATTAATAAACCTTGTATTTCTTTGAAATATACGTTGAACGAGTTCAACAAAACTTTAGTTATTGTTTCGACGCGTCTCGAGATTTTAACTTGATCAATTCTCAATAGGTCTTGGGAAGAGATTACTTTTATCGAGTTATAGGTCTAGTTCGATAAAACACATCCAAATCCGTATACACTACTACCTCACGGCCGAAATCCATTTAAGTTCGGCCACCCCGTGTATTTTTCGAGTGACACTTTGATAATCGTCAAGACATAATAATCTTCCGTTGTATTTCATACGCATTACGTACGTAATTCGTATCATCTTCTTGTTCGATATTTTTTATTGTTATATCCGATATTATTCACATACAAAATACACCCGAAAAACTCCATATTCGTAAAAGCCTTCCGCTATCATACACTTACAAACACTCCGACCGATACGCATCCGCCTCTCCCCGGAGAATTCGTATCATAAGTGGTATCGGAGCCCAAGGTCATCTCCTTGGGCGATCAACTATATTCACCGAATTTTTTTTTGTTGAAACCTTCTTGGGTTGTTCTTCACGGTTAGAAGAATTTTCGCATAACATTGGCAGATTAGCGCAGTCGGAAGAAAACAAAGTTTCCCGTGGATTCGACCATTGGATCATCACGAAATTTTGACAAAGGTAAGCCAACTCATTGAACTACAGTCTGAACGGTGGAGATCAGATTCTTTGATCATCTTCTTGGTTCATTCTTCACGGATTTCTTGGAAAATTTTCTGTCCGATTTCTTGTCAAGAACTATCTCTTGATTCCTGTTATGGAATTCTCCGAGCTCGATTTCTTGATGACACTCCGTGACGCACTAAACGGCTTACCGGAGCGACGTATGCAAGAAAGACACAGAGACGATGCCAACGATATTGATTTCTTGGCCAAATTCCGCGGATACCTAATTTCACGGAGATAGTGATCCAAATGCGTGCATAGATTGGCCGTGCTTGTGAGGAGCACTCGGACTTCAAGGCCGCCCGATCAACCGCCGCGTTTCGTTGGTGGCAAGGCGCCTCCGCGGTAGCGCGCCGCTTGGTGGCAAAATCAAATAAATCCGTTCACAACAACGTAAGCCTAAAATCCAAGATTGGCTTAAATTCAAAAATATTTCAATCGAAGGTTCAAATCCCCATCTTACCACCAATCCTTCGACGCCCACCACCGGCATTCGATCTAAGGTCTTCCTCCATCAAGGAATTCCCAGAGAATCTTTTTCGATGAAGACAATGTCCCTACGGTCATTTTCAATGAAGTAGACGAGACAGAGTTTTCAACGAAACAATTCAACGAAGAAGATGAGTTGAGCCGTGTCTCCCTAGTCGACGAACCTAGATCTTGCTACTTTGATCATGGGCTAGTTGGTTGTGTTGGCCAAATTAACCAAAACGGACCAAATTATTTTAGTAACGCGAAACAAGATCACGGTCTTATGATTTCTGAATCGGCTAATCTTGAAGATGAACTCTTTGTCACTGACGACTTTGATATGACAGAATTTCCTGCGGCATTTTTTGATGACAAAGAAGACGATGGTTGGAGTCGAACTACCCTATCGGAGCAAAGTGGGTCGTGTGACTTTGTTGCGATGTACGAAACGAGCTTAGTGGATTAATTTTTGATGAGACATTATTGGAGGAACCCAAAGAATATTGAAACGGAGTGTTGGTCGACACGACGGACCGCCAACATTTGATGAGGAGCCGCTTGATGAAGAGGACTCCGCAATAAATTCTCAGATTTGCCATTTTTGATGGTGAACCCGATATGGAATTATCGGTGTTTCCACTCGAGGAGGAACCCGATGTGGAGATAACTGCGTCCCATTTCGGATATCCACTCATGTCATGATATCTGTATTACTGCGGAGTAATTATTATTATTTTATTAATAATGATAGTTATTTTATTGGTGATTCTCGAGGGGGCCCCACTACCTATCGTCTCAAGATTTTGGGTCATGTACGTCATGGACATCTTCGAGATCAAATACTTAGAGGCTTTAGTTAATTATCTTGGTGACGAAGGGATTTCGGAATTTAGGACAATTCCCTTTAAAGAGAGAGGGTATGATACGAATCGGTCAACATCCTCAAATACAAAAAAGAAGATTATCCGACCAAGCTTGATTGAGTCGCAGCATACATAAAATCCTCATGCAAAATACATGGACAAATTACCAATTCTCGCGCGCATTTACGACTTCGTAGCAGTTTTAGTATTTTGCCCATAACTTTCTCGTCCGAAATCCGATTCAGGTGATTCAAGTGGCCATGGAAAGCTAAGAAAGAGAGCTACAAATCTTATGAAGACCATAGGACCAAATTCGGACCCATTGGATCTCAGAAATGACAAAACCGACAGCATCATATTTGGTCCAAGATCATGAAGATTTTTGTCTCTTCTAGTTTCAAGACTTGATACGATATCTAATATTCCAATCGAAGAAGCTCCAATAAAAATCGACGTCCACGACGATACGCATGGCCATGCATCATTATACCAGGAGAAAAGAATACGCGGATTGGAGTTACGTTGTTAATCGGAGCAGAGTAACGTAAAACTCAACGACGGAATCGGTCTAAGCATGTAAATTCGGCCAAGACATGCTTGAAAGGGACCTCACTTGACTTCATATCTTTAACAAGATAATGAAGTTATTCTCCTTCCCCACCATGATGACAAACGGCCAAAGACACAAGATTTGAAGAAGACTTTCATGCTTCATGTCATTTTCCCTCAAGTCATAATCACCTATATAATTCCAAAGAGGTTGATATCATACAAAATCCTCCTAATCACTTGGGATTTTCGGCCGATTGGAAGCTTGCAAGAAAGGATGATTTGTGAAGACTTTCATCAAGGATCTTCCTCATGTCACCATCAAACCAAGATTCACCATATTTCTCCTTCCCCACAAAATCGGCCATATCATGAGAAAGACTTTCATCAAGCATGTTCTTCATGTCACCATCAAACCAAGATTCACCATGTTTCTCCTTCCCCACAAAATCGGCCATATCATGAGATTAGAGGAAGATTTTCATCAAGCATGTTCTTCATGTCACCATCAAACCAAGATTCACCATACTTCTCCTTCCCCACAAAATCGGCCATATCATGAGAAAGACTTTCATCAAGCATGAATCTTGAGGAAGATTTTCATCAAGTATTTCGGTGGATTAGGATGTTACTAGGAAGTTTCGTTTTCTCGTTTTGTTGTATTTTCTTTCGGTTGGAAACTACTATATATAGTAGCACTTGTGACATTTGTAAATAAGCTTGAAGATTAATAAACCTTGTATTTCTTTGAAATATACGTTGAACGAGTTCAACAAAACTTTAGTTATTGTTTCGACGCGTCTCGAGATTTTAACTTGATCAATTCTCAATAGGTCTTGGGAAGAGATTACTTTTATCGAGTTATAGGTCTAGTTCGATAAAACACATCCAAATCCGTATACACTACTACCTCACGGCCGAAATCCATTTAAGTTCGGCCACCCCGTGTATTTTTCGAGTGACACTTTGATAATCGTCAAGACATAATAATCTTCCGTTGTATTTCATACGCATTACGTACGTAATTCGTATCATCTTCTTGTTCGATATTCATTATTGTTATATCCGATATTATTCACATACAAAATACACCCGAAAAACTCCATATTCGTAAAAGCCTTCCGCTATCATACACTTACAAACACTCCGACCGATACGCATCCGCCTCTCCGCGGAGAATTCGTATCAGTGGCGGTGAACAATAAGACCGATGAGAAGCCTAAACAGCCTGAGAAAAATGGTATTTCCACTCAGAATGCTTTTGGAGCCCTATCGAATATTGATGATGATGCTGATGATACGGTTCCTATTAATGACGATAGCGATGATGAACAGGTGGATGAATACATGGTGTTGGATGATCGACAAAGTCAGAATTCTAAGCAGGGGGCAAGCACTCCCTTAAACACGGTTTCCAATGATTAATGTCGCTTCTTGGAACATACGGGGTTTAAACTTCTCCCCTAAACAAAAAGAAGTGAGGCAGATTATCGCTGAGAATAATATCTCGGTTTGTGCTAATTTGGAGTCGCATGTCCCTAATTCCAAGCTTCATCAGATGTGTACAAGTATCTTTCGTCACTGGGATTGGTCATCTAATGGCTCGTGGTGTAGTAAGGGCACTCGAATAATTTTAGGTTGGAATCATAATATTGTTGATATCATGGTCTTATCCCAAAACGACCAAGTTATTCATACTAGGATATGGTTGAAAAAGGAGAAGAAGGAAGTGTTCTGTTCGTTTGTTTATGCCCATAATGGACACACTCAAAGACGTGAGTTATGGAAGGATCTTTCACATCATAACTCTTTTATCCGTGATCGTCCGTGGTGTCTTTTGGGAGACTTTAATGCAACGTTATTTTTGGAAGAGTCTACAGCTAGTTCTTCTCGCGTGAATGTTGCCATGCATGAATTCAAAGAATGTGTTGCTGATATTGAAGTTTCTGATGTTAATTGTTCGGGTCTTCAGTTTACATGGAATCAAAAACCGAAAGGGATGAATGGTATTCTCAAGAAGCTTGACCGGATTATGGCGTATATGGAATTTACTACTGATTTTGTTGGTGCTCATGCGCTTTTCAAGCCCTATCGTATTTCTGACCATGCCCCAGCTATTCTTGTTATTCCTACGGTTATAAAGGAGAAACCAAAACCTTTCAAGTTTTTTAATGTGCTCACCAAGCATGAGAGATTTCATGATATTGTGCATGAGGCCTGGAGCAAACAGGTCAGCGGGTTTATTATGTTTCGCGTTGTGAAAAAGCTTAAGAGCATGAAGAAACCATTTCGTAAGCTTTTGTATGACAAAGGTAACTTGCATCATAACGTTGTTCGTATCCGTTCGGAGCTGGACCAGGCTCAAATTCTACTTGATCAGGACCCATTTAATACTTCCTATCGCGACCAGGAAGCTATATTAGTGGTTGAGTTCAATAAGGCTGTTTTATTGGAAGAACGATTTCTGAAACAAAAAGCTAAAATTCTCTGGCTTAAAGAGGGCGATGCTAATACTGCTTTTTTCCACAAAGCCGTTAAGAGCCGGGTCAGCCGTAGTCGCATTGATGCTGTTTCAAATAATGAGGATGTTATTTTCACTAATGATGATGTTTCTAATGCATTTGTTTCTCACTATAAGAATTTTCTGGGACATGCTGATGAGTCTAATGTTTTTAATGATGAGGGTTTGTTTGATAATTGTATTGAGGAGCAGGTTGCTTTGGATATGGTTTGTCCCATTACGGATCGGGAAGTTAAAGATGCCATTTTTTCTATGGGTGATGATAAATCGCCTGGTCCGGATGGGTTTTCGGCTGCATTTTTTAAAGATGCGTGGGATATTGTGGGGGCCGAGGTCATTCATGCTATCCTCGAGTTCTTTACGAATGGTATTCTTCTGAAAGAGCTTAATCATACTATTATTGCTCTCATCCCAAAGGTTAAGTCTCCCTCCAGAATTAACGATTATAGACCGATATCGTGTTGCAATGTGCTTTTTAAGTGTATTAGCAAGATTATTGCTAACCGCATGAAGCAGTGTTTAAAGACTCTTATTCATCCTAATCAATCGGCATTTATTCCGGATAGAAGCATCTCTGATAATATTCTCCTAACGCAAGAGCTTATGCACAATTATCACTTGGATAGGGGTGAGCCTAGATGTGCCTTCAAGGTGGACATTCAAAAGGCTTATGATACGGTGGATTGGAATTTCTTGCGGAAAATTCTCAAAGGTTATGGTTTTCATGATCGCATGATTCTTTGGATTATGGAATGTGTTTCCACTACCTCGTATTCCATTAGTATTAATGGTAACTTACATGGATATTTTCGTGGGAAGAGGGGTCTTCGCCAAGGTGATCCTCTTTCCCCGTATTTGTTTACGCTTGTCATGGATATTCTTACCCGTATGCTTAAAAAAAGAATGATGGAATCTGACCGTTTTACTTATCATCGATATTGTGGCAAGTTGGAGTTGATTAACTTGTGTTTCGCGGATGATCTGTTCATCTTTGCCTTTGGTAATGTGGATTCTGTCCGGGTTATAAAGGAAGGTCTAGACGAATTTACTCTTGCTTCGGGTCTAGTTCCTAGTCACCCTAAAAGTACGGCCTACTTTTGTAACGTTTTAAACCATGTTAAAATCTCCATTCTTCATGTTCTTACCTTTGAAGAAGGACGTCTCCCGGTTAAATACCTTGGTGTTCCATTGGTTTCTTCTCGGCTCAAGATTAGAGATTGCAATGAGCTTGTGGAAAAAGTTCAAAGTAGAGTGCTTGATTGGAAAAATAAGTCCCTATCCATTGCGGGTCGACTTCAACTTATTAGATCGGTTATTGGTTCTATGCATGTCTTTTGGGCTTCGGTTTTTGTTCTTCCTAAACAAGTCCTTATTAGCATTGAACAAATTATGAGGAACTTCTTATGGTGTCCAGGGGATTCTAGTAGAGGCAAAGCTAAAGTCGCTTGGGCTGAGGTCTGTCTTCCCAAAGATGAAGGGGCCTTGGTGTGAGGCGTTTGGCTCATTTCAATTCGGCTTTAATGGTGAGTCATATTTGGAAGCTTCTTTCGCTTAAGGAATCGCTTTGGGTGAAATGGGTTCATAGTTATAAGCTTCATAATCGTAATTTTTGGGATATTCCTGTTCGTGGCAATATGTCTTGTGGTTGGCGAAAAATGTTGAGGTTGCGGACTTCAATCCGTGATTTTATTTGGCACAAGATTGGTTCAGGTACTCGCACCTCTTTATGGTACGATAAATGGTGTGTTGCTTGTCCGTTGTCTAATCATCTCACTAATCGTGATATTCATAGAGCTGGTCTTACTCCTCAAGCTACGGTGAGTGATATTATTATTGATGGTATTTGGTCGTGGCCCCAATACCTCACGGGGAAGCACCCATTTTTATCTACATGTAACGTTCCGACCTCTGATGCTAATGATCAATTGGAATGGCGTTCTAATGATGGTTCGGTTAAGAGTTTTTCGGTCAGCCAGGTTTGGGAATCAATTCGCCCTCGAGACAGCAAAGTTTTATGGTATGATGTGGTTTGGTTCCCTAATAATATTCCCCGTCATGCGTTTAACTTATGGCTTATTATTAAGCGTAAGCTGAAAACGCAAGATCGGATTAGCATTTGGGGCGTAGATCAGAACCTTGGAAGTAATTGCTCGTTATGTGATACGGTGCCGGACTCCCATGATCACTTATTTTTCCAATGTGCCTTTGCGGATGGTGTTTGGAATCGCATTAAATTTCTTGCTGGTCTAGATAAAGTGGCACATAATATTTATGCCATCGTTGAGCATATTGGAGTGAATTCGATAAAGAAGTCTTCCCATGGTGGTATTGCGAGATTGGTGCTTGCGGCTACGGCCTACTTTATTTGGCAAGAACGCAATTGGAGGTTGTTTAAAAAGTTGAAGAGATCTGTTGCTCAAGTTAGTGAGTGCATCTCAGCAGCAGTTCGGCTCAAGCTTCTTTCGTGTAGGTTCAAGCGAACCAAGGAGGGAGAGGCTTATGCTCGAGTTTGGGACCTTCCTGATTCTATTTTTAGATGATTGATCATTTTTTTGCTTATGTTCCATTAGGTGGTTTTTCCCTATTGGAGTCATCGGTTTTGTAGTTGATTTGTAATTCGTTTGGCATGTCATTCGAATAGGATGTTCAAGCTTTGCTTGAGGTTAATGTGACACTCAGTCACATTCCAGTGTACTTATCGGTTTTTGGGTGTTTAATATATTTTACCAGGGTATAATCCCCTTTTACCCAAAAAAAAAGTCTTTATAGTTAGTTTAATAATTGCTTGTATTTTAGCTAGATTTTATGTGATCTTGTTTGGCTTTGTTAGGAGTTATAATGGCTATATAATAGCCTCATCCTCAACCTTTTGTAACCAACTTTGAAGCAAGAAAAAACGAAATACATTACATGTATTCTTGTTGAATGATTTTCAGCACACTTCGATTATAATTCGACGCGTCTTCGAGTTGTAATTTTTCAATTCTCAATAGGTCTTGAAAAGAGATTGCCTTATCAAACTATAGGTCTAGTTTGATAATTTACTTTCATTTTATTCGTGTTTACGCAAGCCGAATTGCCCTACTTTCGGTTGAATCTTACGGGTGTTACACAAATACGAGGGTTTTTTTTTTTTTTGGGAAAAGTCAATTGCATAAATAAAATAAGAGTGGCCAAGAGAGGCTGGCCAATACCCGACAACCATATAGAATGGTGCACCAAACAACGTAACAAAGAGCAAAAGAAGGAAAACTAAGCCTACGAACAAATGGCTACCAAAGCTACAAAGCCTAGAAAGATACAAACAAAAGAGGAACTACCAAGCTATCCTCCAAATACGACGAAGAGCCACAGTAGATAGAGAACGAGCGGGCCACCTATGAGAGATAATATCACGAACAAGACCTATCCCCTGGAAAGTAACCGAATGAGGATCTCGACGGCTCTGGCCAAACCTCCTCTCGTTCCTCTCCTGCCAAATCAAATAGACCAACGCAGCAAGAAGAATACGGTAAGCCACGTTGACCACGTGCTTACCTCTCCACCTTCTAGCAGCCCACAATACCCCCGAGCTCCACACAGAATGGGGCCAACGAAAGCGAACGGCCCTCCTAGCAATAGAAATACACCTCCTAGAATAAGGGCACTGAAAGAAAAGGTGGGAGTGCGTCTCTACCGCCATACCACAAAGAACACAAATCCCATCAATATGCTGAAGCCAAGGCTTATCCATAGTCGATAACCGCTCCTGAATAGCCAACCAGAGGATGAAAGAGTGTCTCGGGATCTTTCCCGGTCCGTGCAAGAGCGGAGCCCAAGGAACATAAATACGAGGGTTGTGAGGTAACAAATATAACCGCTGCATTTTCCGGCGAATTTACGTACATATCATACGTTAATTCGTATCATTAGTGGTATCGGAGACCAAGGTTACTTCCTTGGCGAATTTCTCTTGACGATTTTCTTATCAAAACTATCTTATCATGGATTTTTCCGACGATTTCATGGAGAAACTACGTGAGGCATTACACAACATGCAAGAACCACGTTTTCAAGCAAGAAGAGGAGGATATGATGCACATTCACCGCGTCATGTGGATGAATTTAAAGTTAATGAACTTTCGGAATTTATCATAGGTACTAATCCCGATGTTTACTTGGAGTGGGAGAGGAAGATTGAACGTATGTTCGACTTCAAGCACCTTAACGATGAGAAACGTTGCAAATATGCGATTCTCAAGTTAGGGAAGGGCGCTTCCTTATGGTTCGAGGGTATGAAAACACAACGAGCTCGTGCGGGAAAAGAGAAAATCCGTTCTTGGGATTCTTTGAAGAAAAAACTACGTAAAAGGTATGTCCCAACATCACATCGGTTAACCTTGTACCGAAAAGTTGCGCAGTTCGTACAAGGGAAACTAAGTGTGGAAGAATACATCGAAGAGTTTGAAGGCTTGGCCTTAATGGGAGAACTTGAAGAAAATGAAGAACAAAGAATGTCACGTTTCTTACGTGGCCTAAATCGAAACATTGCAAATACGGTGGAATTATACCCATACGGAGATTTTGACACTTTATGCGGACTATGCATAAAAATAGAAGCTCAAAACAAGTTGAAGTATACCAAACCCAAATTCCCATACAAATTCGGAAATGCAAGTGCCAGCTCAAGTTCTACTATGAAAACTACCGTACCTTTTCAAGTCCCTACCCCGGCCCCGAAGGTTCCTCACGATTCCAAGGAAACAAGCTTGGCTAAAGTACGATGTTTTAAATGTCAAGGCTTTGGTCACTATCAAAATGCATGTCCAAATAAACGGGTGGTCACTTTAAGAGAAGCTCTTGTGGTCCGAGATGAACTTTTAGTCGAGGATGAGAAGGAAGGCCTTGGTGACGTATTTAACATGGAGGCTGAGGAAGAGAACGAGGAATGCGAGACTTATGACGCTCCGGAATATGATACTACTTTAGTGCTTCGAGCACTACATACCAAAATCGTTCCAAGTGATACGGAGCAAAGAGACCAAATCTTTCATTCCAAATGCAAAGTCGGAGAAAAGTGGTGTAGCTTGATAATAGATGGAGGGAGTTGCACGAATGTAGCATCAAACGAGATGGTCACCAAGCTCGGGCTTACTACTACGGATCACCCGAGACCGTATGCTTTACATTGGCTCGATGATGGAAGCAAAGTGAAGGTTTCGAGACAAGTACGGGTCAACTTAACTATGAGATCATACGGAGACGATGTGTTATGTGACGTACTCCCAATGGACGCATGCCACATACTTTTGGGACGACCATGGATGTTCGACCGAGATGTTTTACATCGAGGTCGGAGTAATGAATATGAATTACAAGACAAAGGAAAGAAGATTGTACTCAAACTGATGTCCCCGCAAGCTATCCGTTCGATGAGTTCTAGTCGAGTGGAGAAACTGATACGAATTATCCGGGGAGAGGCGGATGCGTATCGGTCGGAGTGTACGTATGAATATGATAGCGGAAGGCTTTTATGAATATGGAGTTTTTCGGATGTATTTTGTGATGTAATATCGAATATGACGATGAAAATTCAAACAAATGGAAAATGGAAGTAATATCGAAAAAAGTGATAATATCGATCAAGAAGACTTGAACGATCAAGAACAAGGGTTTATCGAATTAGACCTATAACTCGATAAGGTGATTTCTTCCCAAGACCTATTGAGAATCAATCGGATTAATATTCGAAAACGCGTCGAATAAAAATCAAGTTTCGGTAAAAATCATTTACCAAGGATAGAAAACACAATGTGTATTCTTATACTTCAACATTCATAATACTCTCTTTTACAAGTGATAATCAAAGACTACTTATAGGGGATGTAGTCTAAGTCTAAGGAATCAAACAAAAAAAAGAAAATAATTCAAAGATTTATAAAATCTTTGAATAATCAAAACAAATAAAATAAAATACAAACAAGGAACATAAAATCACAAAATGGGGAAAACATAATCCCTAAAATATGTAAAAAGGAAAAGAGAAGTCAAAAATACACAAAAGTGTATAAAATATGTGGTCATCGGCGAGACTCGACCGTGTCCCGTGACACGGCCAGCGGCGCGCGCTTCGGCAGCGCCGGCAGGACTCGACCGTGTCCGCTGACACGGCCGCGCGCGCGACAACGACGTCCGACAGTGACTCGTCCCGATGCTGACTCGTCCGATGCTGACTCGCACGGCGCGGCGCGTGACAGGGACGTTCGGCAATGACTTCGGCCGTGCTAGCGACACGGCCGCGGCGTGACAAGGCCGTCAGCGACTGACCGACAAAGCGGTGACGGCATTGACTCGACCGTGTCCTGGAGCACGGTCGGGTCGTCTGGCGCAGGTTTTGGCTTATCCGGCATAGTTCGACTCGACCGTGCGGACAACACGGTCGAGTCCTGTGGGCGATGACTTGGGCGTTTCGACGAGTGCGGCACGGGCCGTGTCGGACGACACGGTCGGGTCCGGCCGGCGATGCTCGGCGATTCGGCAGAGGTGATTTTTCCCACGGTGGTGAATTTTCCGGCAGTGCTCGGCATTTTCCGGCAGGTGACATTTTCCGTGAGGTTGTGACATTTTCCGGCAGTTGTGACATTTTCCGTGAGGTTGTGTCAT
Organism: Orobanche coerulescens; assembly: GCA_033398695.1. Classification (NCBI taxonomy): domain Eukaryota; kingdom Viridiplantae; phylum Streptophyta; class Magnoliopsida; order Lamiales; family Orobanchaceae; genus Orobanche; species Orobanche coerulescens. Next base: position 219,208 of record JAWKAU010000111.1, on the reverse strand, counting down.
TTTCCGGCTTGTGTCCGTTTTCTCGCCTAAAAATATAGTCGCACGTGCACGGCGCGTTGTAAGGCCTTTAACGTCGATTCTTGCTTGGTTTCTTTATTCGGACTATTAAATTCCGTATCATCCCCTCCCCTTTAAAGGGAATTGTCCTCAATTCCGAACTTCCTTCGTCGTCAAGATAATTAATTAAAGCTTCTAAGTACTTGATCTCGAAAATGTCCGCAGACGTACATGGCCCAAAATCTTGAGACGATAAGTAGTATGGGATCTCCGGAATCACCAAACAAATAACTATCATTATTGATGAAATAATAATAATTATTATTCGTGAGGCAAAATATTTATCATCGTGGTTGAATTCATTGGATGCAATTTCAAGAACCAAGAAAATTGCCTCGGAATCACCTTTCACATCAAAACATTGGGAAGGCTCGTCTTTAAGCTCGGTATTATAAACATGAACCACTGGGTAAATATAGCACCTTTCTTCATCTTTATCAAAAATAGGTGGTCCATCATAATTATGGATTTCATGAAGCATGGTCGTGTGGCATGGTGGTTGTGAGACATGGGAAGCTGGATCTCGATCCGTGCGATGTTATAGCGACAATCAGGGTTGCCAAGACTGGGGAAGATGGCGGTGGCGGCACAGGTAAATTGCCGTCATCCCATTGACAAGAACTGTCAAAAACTCCATCAATGGCGGTAGCCAAGTGAGACCAGAAGAAATCAAATTCCTCCATTTTAGTTCCAGAATCGGTGTGGCTAGAATCAAGTTCCTCATCATTAACATAAGTTGGTCCGTCTTGGTCAAATTTGCCAACACAACCAACTGGCTCATGCTCAAAGTAGCAAGATCCGGGTTCGTCGACTAGGGAGACACGGCTCAACTCATCTTCTTCGTTGAATTGCTCCGTTGAAAACTCTGTCTCGTCTACTTCATTGAAAATGGTGGTAGGGACATCGTCTTCGTCAAAAAAAATTTCGCTGGAAATTCTTCGATGAAAAAAAAATCTTTGATCAAAGGTTGGCGGCGGGGCGTCGAAGGATTGGTGGTGGGGAAACAACGACTGGTGGTAAGATGTGGCTTTGAACCTTCGCTTGAAATATTTTCTGAATTTTTGCCAATCTGTAATTTTAGGCTTACGTTGTTTTGAACGGGACTGTTTCAATTTTTGCCACCAGAAGGCGGCGCTACCGCGGAGGCGCTTTGTCACCAGCGAAACGCGGCGGTTGATCGGGGCAGCCTTGAAGTCCGAGTGCTCCTCACAAGCATGGAGCCAATCTATGCATGCATCTGGATTACCATCTCCATGAAATTCCGGTATGCTGCGGAATTTGGCCAAGAAATCAATATCGTTGGCATCGTCTCTGCGTCTTTCTTGCATACATTGCTCCGGTAAGCCGTTTAGTGCGTCACGGAGTTTCATCAAGAAATCGAGCTCGGAGAAATCCATAACAAGAATCAAGAGATAGTTCTTGCTAAGAAATCGGACAGAAAATTTGCCAAGAAATCCGTGAAGAATGAACCAAGAAGATGATCAAAGAATATGATCTCCACCGTTCAGACTGTAGTTCAATGAGTTGGCTTACCTTCGTCAAAATTTCGTAATGATCCAACGGTCGAATCCACGGGAAACTTTATTTTCTTCCGACTGCGCTAATCTCAACAAAAAAAAAATTCGTTGAATAAATCGCCCAAGGAGATGACCTTGGGCTCCGATACCACTTATGATACGAATTATCCGGGGAGAGGCGGATGCGTATCGGTCGGAGTGTACGTATGAATATGATAGCGGAAGGCTTTTATGAATATGGAGTTTTTCGGATGTATTTTGTGATGTAATATCGAATATGACGATGAAAATTCAAACAAATGGAAAATGGAAGTAATATCGAAAAAAGTGATAATATCGATCAAGAAGACTTGAACGAACAAGAACAAGGGTTTATCGAATTAGACCTATAACTCGATAAGGTGATTTCTTCCCAAGACCTATTGAGAATCAATCGGATTAATATTCGAAAACGCGTCGAATAAAAATCAAGTTTCGGTAAAAATCATTTACCAAGGATAGAAAACACAATGTGTATTCTTATACTTCAACATTCATAATACTCTCTTTTACAAGTGATAATCAAAGACTACTTATAGGGGATGTAGTCTAAGTCTAAGGAATCAAACAAAAAAAAGAAAATAATTCAAAGATTTATAAAATCTTTGAATAATCAAAACAAATAAAATAAAATACAAACAAGGAACATAAAATCACAAAATGGGGAAAACATAATCCCTAAAATATGTAAAAAGGAAAAGAGAAGTCAAAAATACACAAAAGTGTATAAAATATGTGGGCTGTCGGCAGGCGCCGGCAGGGACTCGACCGTGTCCGCTTGACACGGTCGCTGCGCGACAACGACGTCCGACAGTGACTCGTCAAGCGATGACTTCGTCCGACAAGTGACTCGGCACGGCGCGCGTGACGAGGACGTCGGCAATGACTCGACCGTGCTAGGTGACACGGCCGCGGCGTGACAAGGCCGTCAGCGGCAATGACTGACCGACAAAGTGACTAAGATTGACTCGACCGTGTCCCGGAGCACGGCCGGGTCGTCTGGCGAGGTTTTGGCTTATCCGGCATAGTTCGACTCGGCCGTGCTGCATAACACGGCCGAGTCCTCGTGGGCGATGACTTGGGCGTTTCTCGACGAGTGCGGCCGGGCGTGTCGGACGACGACACGGGTCCGGCCGGCAGTGCTCGGCCAGTTCCGGCAGGAGGTGATTTTTCCGGCCGGTGGTGAATTTTCCGGCAGTGCTCGGCATTTTCCGGCAGGGTGACATTTTCCGGCAGGTTGTGACATTTTCCGGCAGGTTGTGACATTTTCCGGCAGGTTGTGTCATTTTCCGGCTTGTGTCCGTTTTCTCGCCTAAAAATATAGTCGCACGTGCACGGCGCGTTGTAAGGCCTTTAACGTCGATTCTTGCTTCGGTTTCTTTATTCGGACTATTAAATTCCGTATCAGAAACCGAAACTTACCATGCTTGCTAGTGAAAGAGAAATGGAACATGCCATTAATGACGGGGAGCGAGTATATTTGGTGATGTTTAAAGAGACACGGGACGAGAACATGGGAGTACAAAATGGAGGAGAGTTAGATGTGTTGTTACACGAATTTGAGGATGTTTTTCCCGAAGAATTACCGTCGGGTTTACCACCTATTCGCGGTATCGAACACCAAATCGATCTTATACTGGGAGCACCACTTCCTAATAAAGCCGCTTATAGATGTAATCCCGAGGAGACAAAGGAGTTACAAAGACAAGTTGAAGAGCTTTTGGACCACGGGTATGTCCGGAAAAGTTTGAGTCCGTGTGCGGTTCCGGTCTTACTTGTCCCTAAGAAAGATGGTTCTTGGCGGATGTGTGTGGATAGTCGGGCCGTGAACAATATCACCGTCAAGTATCGGTTCCCTATCCCGAGACTTGATGATATGTTAGACGAACTACATGGTTCGGTGATCTTTTCCAAAGTTGATTTACGAAGCGGATATCATCAAATCCGAATGCGAGAAGGTGACAAGTGGAAGACGGCCTTCAAAACAAAAAATGGATTATATGAATGGACTGTTATGCCTTTCGGTCTTACAAATGCGCCTAGTACCTTCATGAGGTTGATGAACGAGGTACTTAAACCATTTCTGGGGAAGTTCATGGTTGTATATCTGGATGACATTCTAATCTATAGTCAATCACTACAAGAACATTTCGGGCACTTAAGGCTAATCTTCGAAACCTTGAGGGACCGAAAATTGTATGGAAAAAAGGAGAAGTGTTCGTTCCTAGTCGAAAGTATAGTCTTTCTTGGCTATGTCGTTTCGAAGGACGGAGTGGTGGTTGATCAAACAAAAATCGAAGCAATTAAATCTTGGTCGACCCCTACGACCGTGACGGAAGTGAGATCATTTCACGGACTTGCTTCTTTTTACCGGAGGTTTATTCGAGACTTCAACACGATTTCAAGTCTGATAACGGAGTGTTTAAAAAAAGGACCATTTGTATGGAACGGGGCTACCCAAGGAGCTTTCGAGAAGTTAAAGGCCAAATTATGCGAAGCACCGATTCTAACACTACCCGATTTTTCTCAACCATTCGAAGTTGAGTGTGATGCTAGCGGAGTTGGAATTGGAGCGGTTCTTATTCAAGGTAAACGAACTATCGCTTACTTTTCGGAGAAGTTGAATGGAGCTCGGTTGAATTATTGTACTTACGATAAAGAATTCTATGCTATCGTACGAGCCCTTGATCATTGGAGTCATTACTTACGGACGAAGCATTTTATTCTGCACTCGGATCACGAATCATTGAAGTACATGCCAAGTGGGTGGAAGTACGGGCAACATAAACTGAGTCCGAGGCATGCCAAGTGGGTGGAATTCCTACAATCATTTCACTTTTCATCCAAGTACAAAGACGGTAAAAGCAATGTCGTTGCGGATGCGTTATCTAAGAGGTATACCTTACTTTCTACTCTGGAGGTTCGGTTACTTGGTTTCGAAATGTTGAAGGAATGTTATGAAAATGATGAGGATTTTTGAGAAATTTTTACTCGTTGCAAATCTGGTCCGTTCGGGGAGTTCATTTACAAGATGATTTCCTATTTAAAGGAAATAGGCTTTGTGTTCCAAAACAGGCGGTTCGGGAATTATTGGTCCGGGAAGCTCACGGAGGAGGTTTAGCAGGACATTTTGGCACGGCTAAAACATTGGAAGTACTAAAAGAACACTTCTTTTGGCCTAAAATGCTAAAAGACGTTTACAATATTTTAAGTAAATGCGTAACATGTCACATCTCGAAGTGTTCGTTCAAACCGGGATCGTATATGCCTCTACCGGTTCCAGAAAGACCGTGGGAAGATGTATCCATGGATTTTATCGTCGCTTTACCCCGTACTCAACGAGGTAAAGATGCTATTATGGTGGTTGTTGATCGGTTCTCAAAGATGGCTCATTTCGTGGCTTGCCACAAAACCGACGATGCAAGTAACGTGGCCGACTTATACTTCCGAGAGGTGGTTCGTTTACATGGAGTTCCGAAGACTATTGTGTCGGATCAGGATTCGAAATTCCTTAGCTATTTTTGGAATACTTTATGGAGGAAAGTGGGAACGAAGCTCTTATTTAGCACTTCGCACCATCCGCAAACCGATGGTCAAACCGAGGTCACAAATCGAACATTAGGAACGTTGTTGCGAGGACTTGTGAATAAAACGCAAAAGGATTGGGACGTGAAACTTGCTCATGCGAAATTTGCCTATAACCGATCCCCTACACATGCTACGGCACATTCTCCTTTTGAAGTCGTTTACGGGTTAAATCCTTATATACCCTTAGACTTGATTCCATTGCCGAAGAACGAGTTGATACACAAAGACGCGGAATCTAAACTTAAATCGATGATCAAGTTGCACGGACAAATACATGATCGAATCAAAGAGGTGAATGACGCATATAAACGGAAATCCAACAATCACAGAAAACCGAGACTATTCGAAGTAGGCGACTTGGTTTGGGCGCACTTAAGAAAAGAGAGATTTCCTAGCAAACGCAAGAACAAACTTATGCCGAGGGCCGAGGGACCTTACAAAATTGTGGGAAAGGTGAACAACAATGCGTATAAAGTAGAACTTCCGGGCGATTATGGAGTACACGCCACTTTTAACGTGGGCGATCTATCTCCTTACCTTGACGACGAGGGAATCACTGAATTGAGGTCAATTCCTTTCAAAGGGGGAGGAGATGATGCGATTACGACATCTCCAAACGAAGTAAGAATTGACGTAGGTGACGATACCACGTTGCATGCACATGCACCTACGTACTTCGGCGAGAAAACAAAAGCGGAAATGCGAACCATCTTAATAATCAGAACCGGGATAACTTAGACGTATCAAAACATGCATACATATGTATGTTCATGCATACAAAATCGGCCATTTGGGGAAGATTTCGGCCGATTGTAATATGCATCCTTGAAGGATCTTTTGTCCCCACTACTTTCAACTTTGTGTCCATTTTCAAAATCCACCATATCAACACATGAGATTTGATTTCCCTCCACCCCTTGAATAACAAATCGGCCGAACCACATGTGGAGGAAGACACCAAGATGTTGCTTTCTTGTTCAAGTCTTTGTCAAAGCCTTATCACATGAGATAGATGGTGATCTCCTTCCTTCATGCTACCCCACGGCCGAAATCAAATGGAAGAAGCCAAGCACATGTTGTTTTCTTTTCTTTGTCAAATTTCTTTATAGTTAGTTTAATAATTACTTGTATTTTAGCTAGGTTTTGTGTGATCTTGTTTGGCTTTGTTAGGAGTTATAATGGCTATATAATAGCCTCATCCTCAACCTTTTGTAACCAACTTTGAAGCAAGAAAAAACGAAATACATTACATGTATTCTTGTTGAATGATTTTCAGCACACTTCGATTATAATTCGACGCGTCTTCGAGTTGTAACATTAATCAATTCTCAATAGGTCTTGAGGAGAGATTGCCTTATCAAACTATAGGTCTAGTTTGATAATTTAATTTTATATTATCTTGTTTACGGAAACCGAATTATCCTACTTTCGGTTAAATCTTACGAGTGTTACACATATCCGAGTGTTGTGAGGTAACAAAATATATCCGCTGCATTTCCCGGCGAATTTACGTTCATCTTAATACATAATTCGTATCATAAGTGGTATCGGAGCCCAAGGTCATCTCCTTGGGTGATTTATTCAACGAATTTTTACTTGAGGTATTTAGTCACCTTCTTGGGTTGTTCTTCACGGTTTCTTCAAAATTTTCGCATAACATTGGCAGATTAGCGCAGTCGGAAGAAAATAAAGTTTCCCATAGATTCGACCGTTGGATCGTCACGAAATTTTGAAAAAGGTAAGACAACTCATTGAACTACAGTCTGAATGGTGGAGATCAGATTCTTTGATCATCTTCTTGGTTCATACTTCACGGCTTTCTTGGTAAATTTTCTGTTCGATTTCTTGATCATTAGAAGAGATGGACTTTTCCAATACCGAATTCTTGGTAAAGCTACGTGATGCTTTACATGACTTACCGGAACCTCGACGAGGAGGAGAAGGCCTGTGTTCCCCACGCCATACTAACGAGTTCGAGTTGAACAAACTTCCGAAGTTCATCGGAGGTACCGATCCCGAAATTTATTTGGAATGGGAACGTAAGGTGGATCGCTTGTTCGAGTTTAAAGGTCTTAACGATGAGAAGCGTTGCAAATATGCAATTATCAAGTTGGTTAAAGGCGCTTCAATTTGGTTCGAATGTAAGAAGAAGCAAAGGACTCGTGCTGGAAAAAACAAGATCCGTTCGTGGGAGTCGTTGAAAAGAAAACTTCGCAAGAGATACGTACCTTCCGGCTCGAGTTCGGCTCTCAAAATCATAATAACATCAGCCCCCAACTCGATTTCTAAAGCTCTCGACTTGCCTAATGAGACGAGTTTGCTGGAGGTGAGTTGTTTCATTGGCCAAGGGTTCGATCATGTGCAAGATGTTTGCCCGACGCCTGCTACCCGAGATGAGTTAATAGCCGAGGAAGAACAAGAAAAGCTAGGCGACATTCTCAAGTTTGATATAGAGGACGAATGAGAAGAAGAATGTGTAGTTTACGATGCTCCCGATTTTGATACAGACTTAGTTCTTCGTACTTTAGAAACCAAATCGGTTTCAAATGATTTGGAGCATCAGGACGAGTTAACGAGTGAGGAACTCACAAGTATACTTTTTAGTTCTACACAACCGTCCGTTTCTCGAGCTACAGAAGATGAAGAGATTGAGGACAAGGCGATTGTTCCCCAAAATTTCTATGCGGTTATTTCTATTATTGTTAAAAAAATGGAGGATCCCAATCCAATTGTTCTCATTGATCCGGTTCCCGACACCGACCGACGTAAAAGCTATGTGGCTACATGTGACTGGAAAATAGTACAAGACGAACTCATTGATGAAAGGAATGAGGACAAGATTTGTGCCCACATGACGCCGGAAATGGAAATTATTCCGTTAAACCACAAATCTTTTTTTGGGGATTCCGTTAAGGGAAATGGTAGACACCCAGATACGTCGTTTGTTTTTATTTTGCAGGTTGGTCTTTTAAAAATGCAATCCCAAGCAAACGTTAACACATCCGACGAAAATTACATCTTCAACCCGAGAGGAGCACAACCCTATCCGGAATACCAACCGTCCTTGGACTTTAGATTCGAGGACGAATCTCTTTAAAGGAAGAGAGGATGATACGAGATCGACATGGCCAACCGAAGAAAGATGACATAGACGACCATGCAACCATGCATACGGCCATGCACACACATGCACCTACACGACATGCACTTACTTCTTTGGACGAGACGACTAATACGAGACTTGAAGTAACCTTGAACATATTTTACGTATACATGAAGAAATTACGAACCATGCACTCATCCACCTTCTTCATGCATTGAAACTGATGGTTCCCCTCCCTTGAATAAGTCACCTACATGACAACAAAGTCATCAAAGCATGATAATAATAATCATCAAGAATCAAACCAAAGTCTTCTAACATGTTTAGTTATTTTATTTTGTTTCTTGTCTTTGGTGAAGATGTTGCTTTCATTAAGAAGATGCCAAGAAGTCCCTTTCATGTTCAAGTCCTTGTCAAAGTCTTACAAAAGATATCACATGAGAAAGATGATTATCTCCTCCCTTCAAGTATCCCACGGCCGAAAATGAGAGGAAGAAGCTAGCTTGATCTTGTGTGATCTTGTTTGATCTTATTAGTAGTTGTAATGGCTATATATTAGCCTCATATTCAACCTTTAAAATAACTTTGAAGCTTGAAAAAAACGAAATACACTTGTATGTATTCATTGTTGAATGATTTTCAGCACACCTTGATTATAATTCGACGCGTCTTCGAGTTGTAATTTAATCGATTCTCAATAGGTCTTGAGGAGAGATTGCCTTATCAAACTATAGGTCTAGTTTGATAATTTACTTTCATATTATCTTGTTTACGGAAACCGAATTGCCCTACTTTCGATTAAATCTTACGAGTGTTACACATATCCGAGTGTTGTGAGGTAACAAAATATATCCGCTGCATTTCCCGCCGAATTTACGTTCATCTTAATACGTAATTCGTATCATAAGTGGTATAGGAGCCCAAGGTCATCTCCTTGGGCGATTTATTCAACGAATTTTTAGTTGAGGTATTTAGTCACCTTCTTGGGTTGTTCTTCACGGTTTCTTCAAAATTTTCGCATAACATTGGCGGATTAGCGCAGTCGGAAGAAAACAAAGTTTCCCATGGATTTGACCGTTGGATCGTCACGAAATTCTGAATGGTGGAGATCAGATTCTTTGATCATCTTCTTGGTTCATTCTTCACGGCTTTCTTGGCAAATTTTCTGTTCGATTTCTTGATCATTAGAAGAGATGGACTTTTCCAATACCGAATTCTTGGTAAAGCTACGTGATGCTTTATATGACTTACCGGAACCTCGACGAGGAGGAGAAGGCCCGTGTTACCCACGCCATACTAACGAGTTCGAGTTGAACGAACTTCCGAAGTTCATCGGAGGTACCGATCCCAAAATTTATTTGGAATGGGAACGTAAGATGGATCGCTTGTTCGAGTTTAAAGGTCTTAACGATGAGAAGCGTTGAAAATATACAATTATCAAGTTGGTTAAAGGCGCTTCAGTTTGGTTCGAATGTAAGAAGAAGCAAAGGACTAGTGCTATAAAAACAAGATCCGTTCGTGGGAGTCGTTGAAAAGAAAACTTCGCAAGAGATACGTACCTTTCGGCTCGAGTTCGGCTCTCAAAATCGTAACAACATCCGCCCCCAACTCGATTTCTAAAGCTCTCGACTTGCCTAATGAGACGAGTTTGCTGGAGGTGAGTTGTTTCATTGGCCAAGGTTTCGATCATGTGCAAGATGTTTGCCCGACTCTTGCTACCCGAGACGAGTTAATAGCCGAGGAAGAACAAGAAAGGCTAGGCGACATTCTCAAGTTTGATATAGAGGACGAAGGAGAAGAAGAATGTGTAGTTTACGATGCTCCCGATTATGATACAGACTTAGTTCTTCGTACTTTAGAAACCAAATCGGTTTCAAATGATTTGGAGCATCAGGACGAGTTAACGAGTGAGGAACTCACAAGTATACTTTTTAGTTCTACACAACCGTCCATTTCTCGAGCTACAGAAGATGAAGAGATTGAGGACAAGGCGATTGTTCCCCAAAATTTCTATGAGGTTATTTCTATTATTGTTAAAAAATTGGAGGATCCCAATCCAATTGTTCTCATTGATCCGGTTCCCGACACCGACCAACGTAAAAGCTATGTGGCTACATGTGACTGGAAAATAGTAAAAGACGAACTCATTGATGAAAGGAGTGAGGACAAGATTTGTGCCCACATGACGCCAGAAATGGAAATTATTCCGTTAAACCACAAATCTTTTTTTGGGGATTCCGTTAAGGGAAATGGTAGACACCCAGATACGTCGTTTGTTTTTATTTTGCAGGTTGGTCTTTTAAAAATGCAATCCCAAGCAAACGTTAACACATCCGACGAAAATTCCATCTTCAACCCGGGAGGAGCACAACCCTATCCGGAATACCAACCGTCCTTGGACTTTAGATTCGAGGATGAATCTCTTTAAAGGAAGAGGGGATGATACGAGATCGACATGGCCAACCGAAGAAAGATGACGTAGACGACCATGCAACCATGCATACGGCCATGCATACACATGCACCTACACGACATGCACTTACTTCTTTAGACGAGACGACTAATACGAGACTTGAAGTAACCTTGAACATATTTTACGTATGCATAAAGAAATTACGAACCATGCACTCATCCACCTTCTTCATGCATTGAAACCGATGGTTCCCCTCCCTTGAATAGGTCACCTACATGACAACAAAGTCGTCAAAGCATGATAATAATAATCATCAAGAATCAAACCAAAGTCTTCTAACATGTTTAGTTATTTTATTTTGTTTCTTGTCTTTGGTGAAGATGTTGCTTTCATTAAGAAGATGCCAAGAAGTCCTTTTCATGTTGATACGAATTATCCGGGGAGAGGTGGATACGTATCGGTCGGAGTATATGTAAGTGTATGATAGCGGAAGGCTTTTACGAATATGGAGTTTTTCGGATGTATTTTGTATGTGAATAATATCGGATATAACAATAAAATTATCGAACAAGAAGATGATACGAATTACGTACGTAATGCGTATGAAATACAACGGAAGATTATTATGTCTTGACGATTATCAAAGTGTCACTCGAAAATACAAGGGGTGGCCGAACTTAAATGGATTTCGGCCGTGAGGTAGTAGTGTATACGGATTTGGATGTGTTTTATCGAACTAGATGATACGGAATTTAATAGTCCGAATAAAGAAACCGAAGCAAGAATCGACGTTAAAGGCCTTACAACGCGCCGTGCACGTGCGACTATATTTTTAGGCGAGAAAACGGACACAAGCCGGAAAATGACACAACCTGCCGGAAAATGTCACAACCTGCCGGAAAATGTCACAACCTGCCGGAAAATGCCACCCTGCCGGAAAATGCCGAGCACTGCCGGAAAATTCACCACCGGCCGGAAAAATCACCTCCTGGGCCGAGCGAAACTGCCGGCCGGACGGCCGTGTCGTCGACACGGCCGCGTGCGCACTCGTCGAAACGTCCAAGTCATCGCCACGGACTCGACCGTGTTGTGCAGCACGGTCGAGTCGAACTATGCCGGATAAGCCAAAACCTCGCCAGACGACCGGCCGTGCTCCGTGACACGGTCGAGTCAATGCCGAAGTCACGTCGGTCGAGTCATTGCCGACGGCCTTGTCACGCCGCGACCGTGTCGCTAGCACGGCCGAGTCATTGCCGAACGTCCTGTCACGCCGCGCCGTGCCGAGTCAGCATCGGACGAAGTCATCGGACGAGTCACTGTCGGGACGTCGTTGTCGCGCGCGACCGTGTCAAGCGGACACGGTCGAGTCCCTGCCGGCGCTGCCGCCATGGCCGTGTCACGGGACACGATCGAGTCCTGCCGACAGCCCACATATTTTATACACTTTTGTGTATTTTTGACTTCTCTTTTCCTTTTTACATATTTTAGGGATTATGTTTTCCCCATTTTGTGATTTTATGTTCCTTGTTTGTATTTTATTTTATTTGTTTTGATTATTCAAAGATTTTATAAATCTTTGAATTATTTTCTTTTTTTTTGTTTGATTCCTTAGACTTAGACTACATCCCCTATAAGTAGTCTTTGATTATCACTTGTAAAGAGAGTATTATGAATGTTGAATGAGAAAGAAAACACTTTGTGTTTCTATCATTGGTAAATGATTTTTACCGAAACTTGATTTTTATTCGACGCGTTTTCGAGTATTAATCCGATTGATTCTCAATAGGTCTTGAGAAGAAATCACCTTATCGAGTTATAGGTCTAATTCGATAAACTCTTGTTCTTGATCGTTCAAGTCTTCTTGTTCGATATTTTTATCACTTTTCCGATATTACTTCCATTTTTCATTTGTTCGAATTTTCCTCGTCATATTCGATATTACATCACAAGATACATCCAAAACACCCCTACTCGTAAAAAGCCTTCCGCTATCATACACCTACATATACTCCGACCGATACGTATCCGCCTCTCCCCGGAGAATTCGTATCATAAGTGGTATCGGAGCCCAGGGTCATCTCCTTGGGCGATTTCTTCAAAGATTTTTTTTTTTTTGTCGAAGAAAATATCTCTTGATTCTTGTCATCGGAAACCACACCTGAATTTCTTAATTCAGTTAAGGTTCTTGATCTTTCAACCAAATGGAGTTCAACGAAATTTATCTCTTGGCGATATTATACGACGCATTACACAGCGTACCGGAGTTCATGGGACATTCCGATCCAGAAGCAGGTGTTGATTGGCTCCACGTTTGTGAGGAGTTTTTCAACCACAATTCAATTCCAGTAGACCGCCGAGTCTCGTTGGCGACAAAACGCTTTCGTGGTCGCGCCTCGACCTGGTGGCAGAAATTGAAAACCAGTCGTTTACACCAAGGTAAACCCAAACTAAGAGACTGGAACAAATTCATAAAACACTTTACTCGGAAATTCATCCCCACAAATTCTCACCGCCACGATCCACCAATGGCACCACTCCGGAAATTGCAGAAGTTCGGCGCCACCCCGCCACCAACCTTCGATCTAAGGTTTATCCCCATCGAAGAATTTCCAGCAAAGCCATTTTTCGATGAAGACGATGACCCTACCACCGTTTTCGATGGAGTAGACGAGACAGAGGTTTCAATGCCGCAATACAACGAAGAAAGTGAGTTAAGCCATGTTTCCATAATTAACGAACTTGGAACTTGCTATTATGAGCATGAACCAATCAGTTGTGTTGATCAAATTGACCAAAACGGAATTGATGGGTTGAAGGAATTATTCACACAAATGGGACCTTTTAAAGTTGTGGAAGACAAAATTGAGCTTGGAACTAAAATTGATCGGTTAGAAGAAAATGACAATTTTGGGCCTAAATTTCATATCGACTCAGTTTCTGGTGATAGACTTATTGTCTTGGATGATTACCAAATTGAGGTTAGTAAAATATTTTGTGATGGGCCATTATTGGAGGAGCCCAACAATATTGGAATGGAGAGTTGGTCAGATTATGACGGACCGCCAGCATTTGATGAGGAACCAGTTGTTGAAAAGGAATCCGTAATAAATCCTGTGATTCCCATTCTTGATGGTGAAACCGATGTGGAATTATCGGTGTTTCCAATTCTGGAGGATGAACCCGATGTGAAATTAACCGTGCGTCCCATTTCAGATGTCCACTCATTTCATGATATCGGTATTACCTGGCGGAGTAATTATTATTATTTTATTAATAATGATAGTTATTTTGTTGGTGATTCTCGAGGGCCCCCCACTACCTATCGTCTCAAGATTTTGGGCCATGTACGTACTGCGGACATTTTCGAGATCAAGTACTTAGAGGCGTTAATTAATTATCTTGATGACGGAGGGATTTCGGAATTGAGGACAATTCCCTTTAAAGGGGAGGATGATACGGAATTTAATAGTCCGAATAAAGAAACCAAGCAAGAATCGACGTTAAAGGCCTTACAACGCGCCGTGCACGTGCGACTATATTTTTAGGCGAAACGGACACAAGCGGAAAATGACACAACTCCTAGGAAAATGTCACAACCTGTAGGAAAATGTCACAACTGTAGGAAAATGTCACCCTGTAGGAAAATGCCGAGCACCGGAAAATTCACCGGCCGTAGGAAAAATCACCTCTAGGAGGCCGAGCACCGCCGGCCGGACCGACCGTGTCGTCCGACACGGCCGTCGCACTCGTCGAAACGTCAAGTCATCGCCCCGCGGGACTCGGCCGTGTTATGCAGCGCGGTCAGTCGAACTATGCCGGATAAGCGAAACCTCGCCAGACGCCCGACCGTGCTCCAGGACACGGTCGAGTCAATGCCGAGTCACTGTCGGTCAAATCGCTGTCAGACGTCCTTGTCACGCCGCGACCGTGTCGCCTGGCACGGTCGAGTCATTGCCGAACGTCCCTGTCACGCCGCGCCCGTGCCGAGTCACTGTCGGACGAGTCACTGTCGGACGAGTCACTGTCGGACGTCGTTGTCGCGCCGCGACCGTGTCAAGCGGACACGGTCGAGTCCCTGCCGGCGCCTGCCGACCGCGCCGCGGCCGTGTCACGGGACACGGTCGAGTCCTGCCGACAGCCCACATATTTTATACACTTTTGTGTATTTTTGACTTCTCTTTTCCTTTTTACATATTTTAGGGATTATGTTTTCCCCATTTTGTGATTTTATGTTCCTTGTTTGTATTTTATTTTATTTGTTTTGATTATTCAAAGATTTTATAAATCTTTGAATTATTTTCTTTTTTTTTGTTTGATTCCTTAGACTTAGACTACATCCCCTATAAGTAGTCTTTGATTATCACTTGTAACGGAGAGTATTATGAATGTTGAATGAGAAAGAAAACACTTTGTGTTTCTATCATTGGTAAATGATTTTTACCAAAACTTGATTTTTATTCGACGCGTTTTCGAATATTAATCCGATTGATTCTCAATAGGTCTTGGGAAGAAATCAACTTATCGAGTTATAGGTCTAATTCGATAAACCCTTGT
This sequence comes from Orobanche coerulescens, assembly GCA_033398695.1. Lineage (NCBI taxonomy): Eukaryota > Viridiplantae > Streptophyta > Magnoliopsida > Lamiales > Orobanchaceae > Orobanche > Orobanche coerulescens. The sequence goes on along the minus strand of JAWKAU010000111.1, from coordinate 203,937 downwards.
TCTTGATCGTTCAAGTTTTCTTGATCGATATTATCATTTTCCCGATATTACTTCCATTTTCCATTTGTTTGAATTTTCATCGTCATATTCGATATTACATCACAAAATACATCCGAAAAACTCCATATTCATAAAAGCCTTCCGCTATCATATTCATACGTACACTCCGACCGATACGTATCCACCTCTCCCCGGATAATTCGTATCACTAGACCTATAACTCGATAAAAGTAATCTCTTCCCAAGACCTATTGAGAATTGATCAAGTTAAAATCTCGAGACGCGTCGAAACAATAACTAAAGTTTGTTGAACTCGTTCAACGTATATTTCAAAGAAATACAAGGTTTTTTTACTTTCAAGATTCAAGATATGTTTACAATACAACGAGCACTACTATATATAGTAGTTTCCAATCATAAGAAAATACAACAAAACGAGAAATGAAACTTCCTAGTAACATCCCAATCGGCCGAAATACTTGGTGAAAATCTTCCTCAAATCTCATGCTTTGGATCGATTTTGTGGGGAAGGAGAAATATGGTGAATCTTGGTTTTATTAGGTGATGGTGACATGAAGAGATACTTGATGAAAGTCTTCACAAATTGTCCTTTCTTGCAAGCTTCAAATCGGCCGAATATACCAAGTGATTAGGAGGATTTTGTGTAGATATGATATCAACCTCTTTGGAGTTATGTAGGTGATTATGACTTGAGGGAAAATGACATGAAGGATGAAAGTCTTCTACACTTACATATGTATGGGACGTGAGGTATCATGGTGGGAAGGTGATATGATATCAAGTCTTTTTGGAATTATCATGGTGATTAGGACATGAAGGATAATGACATGAAGGAGACATTTGATGAAAGTCTTCATCAAATCTTTATGCTAGGGCCGATTTTTATTATGGTGGGGAAGAGAAAATATCTTCATGCATCTTGACAAATCATGAGTCCCTTTCAAGCATGATATGGCCGAATTTCATGCTTTCGGACCGATTCTCCGCCGAGTTTTATGTTACTCGGTTCCGATTAACAACGTAACTCCAATCCGCGTATTCTTTTCTCCCAAGTATAATGATGCATGACCATGCGAATTTGTATCGTTGTGGATGTCGATTTTTATTGGAGCTTCTTCGATTTAGATATCGTATCAAGTCTTGAAACTAGAAGAGACAAAAATCTTCATGATCTTGGACCAAATATGATGCTGTCGGTTTTGTCATTTCTGGGATCCAATGATTCCGAATTTAGTCCTATGGTCTCATAAGATTTGTAGCTCTCTTTCTTAGCTTTCCATGGCCACTTGAATCACCTGAATCGGATTTCGGACGAGAAAGTTATGGGCAAAATACTAAAACTGCTACGAAGTCGACGTGCGCGCGAGAATTGGTAATTTGTCCATGTATTTTGCATGAGGATTTTATGTATGCCTGCGACTCAACCAAGCTTGGTCGGATAATCTTCTTTTTTGTATTTGATGATGTTGACCGATTCGTATCATACCCTCTCTCTTTAAAGGGAATTGTCCTCAATTCCGAACTCCCTTCGTCACCAAGATAATTAACTAAAGCCTCTAAGTATTTGATCTCGAAGATGTCCGCAGTACGTACATGACCCAAAATCTTGAGACGATAGGTAGTGGGGCCCCTCGAGAATCACCAACAAAATAACTATCATTATTAATAAAATAATAATAATTACTCCGTGTAATACCGATATCATGACATGAGTGGATATCCGAAATGGGACGCACGGTTAACTCCACATCGGGTTCCTCCTCCGAGTGGAAACACCGATTTCTCGGGTTCATCATCAAAAATGGAAAACACAGAATTTATTACTTGGGAACCATAGGATTTATTACGGATTCCTCTTCATCAATTGGTTCCTCATCAAATGTGGCGGTCCGTCATAATCTAACCAACACTCCGTTTCAATATTGCCGTGCTCCTCCAATAATGTCTCATCAAAAATTAATCCACTAAGCTCGTTTGCATCGCAACAAAGTCACACGAACCACTTTGCTCCGATAGGTAGTTCGACTCAACCATCATCTTCTTTGTCATCAAAAATGCCGCAGAAATTCTGTCATATCAAAGTCGCCGTGACAAAGAGTTCATCTTCAAGATTAGCCATTTCAGAAAGCATAAGGCCGTGATCTTGTTTCGAGTTACTATAATAATTTGGTCCGTTTTGGTCTATTTGACCAACACAACCAACTTGCGCATGATCACAGTAGCAAGTTCTAGGTTCGTCGACTTGGGTGACTCGGCTCTACTCATCTTCTTCGTTGATTTGCTCGTTGAAAACTCGTCTCGTCTACTTCATTGAAAATGACCGTAGGGACATTGTCTTCATCGAAAAAGATTCTCATTGGGAATTCCTTGATGGAGGAAGACCTTAGATCGAATGCCGGTGGTGGGGCGTCGAAGGATTGGTGGTAAGATGGGGATTTGAACCTTCGATTGAAATATTTTTGAATTTAAGCCAATCTTGGATTTTAGGCTTACGTTGTTGTGAACGGATCGCTTTGATTTTGCCACCAGACGGCGGCGCTACCGCGAGGAGCCTTGCCACCAACGAAACGCGGCGGTTGATCGGGCACCTTGAAGTCCGAGTGCTCCTCACAAGCACGGCCAATCTATGCACGCATTTGGATCACTATCTCCGTGAAATTCCGTATCTTTGCGGAATTTGGCCAAGAAATCAATATCGTTGGCATCGTCTCTGCGTCTTTCTTGCATACGTCGCTCCGGTAAGCCGTTTAGTGCGTCACGGAGTGTCATCAAGAAATCGAGCTCGGAGAATTCCATAACAAGAATCAAGAGATAGTTCTTGACAAGAAATCGGACAGAAAATTTTCCAAGAAATCCGTGAAGAATGAACCAAGAAGATGATCAAAGAATCTGATCTCCACCGTTCAGACTGTAGTTCAATGAGTTGGCTTACCTTTGTAAAAATTTTGTGATGATCCAACGGTCGAATCCACGGGAAACTTTGTTTTCTTCCGACTGCGCTAATCTGCCAATGTTATGCGAAAATTCTTCTAACCGTGAAGAACAACCCAAGAAGGTTTCAACAAAAAAAAAAAAATTCGGTGAATATAGTTGATCGCCCAAGGAGATGACCTTGGGCTCCGATACCACTTATGATACGAATTATCCGGGGAGAGGTGGATACGTATCGGTCGGAGTATATGTAAGTGTATGATAGCGGAAGGCTTTTACGAATATGGAGTTTTTCGGATGTATTTTGTATGTGAATAATATCGGATATAACAATAAAAATATCGAACAAGAAGATGATACGAATTACGTACGTAATGCGTATGAAATACAACGGAAGATTATTATGTCTTGACGATTATCAAAGTGTCACTCGAAAATACAAGGGGTGGCGAACTTAAATGGATTTCGGCCGTGAGGTAGTAGTGTATACGGATTTGGATGTGTTTTATCGAACTAGACCTATAACTCGATAAAAGTAATCTCTTCCCAAGACCTATTGAGAATTGATCAAGTTTAAATCTCGAGACGCGTCGAAACAATAACTAAAGTTTGTTGAACTCGTTCAACGTATATTTCAAAGAAATACAAGGTTTTTTTACTTTCAAGATTCAAGATATGTTTACAATACAACGAGCACTACTATATATAGTAGTTTCCAATCATAAGAAAATACAACAAAACGAGAAATGAAACTTCCTAGTAACATCCCAATCGGCCGAAATACTTGGTGAAAATCTTCCTCAAATCTCATGCTTTGGATCGATTTTGTGGGGAAGGAGAAATATGGTGAATCTTGGTTTTATTAGGTGATGGTGACATGAAGAGATACTTGATGAAAGTCTTCACAAATTGTCCTTTCTTGCAAGCTTCAAATCGGCCGAATATACCAAGTGATTAGGAGGATTTTGTGTAGATATGATATCAACCTCTTTGGAGTTATGTAGGTGATTATTGTAACACCCCCAGAATACGACCGGGAATGTCACACGCCGTAGACCCTTATCACAAGGATCTACCAGGCTAAGCTCCAAAAGACTACTCAATGATTGACCGACTGGGGTCAAAATTAAATGCAAAGCAGACCGACAAGGTCATTAACCAATTCAGAAAATAACGACATTCACATTACAATGACAATAATAAACTTGAACACCGAAAAGAATGACAACTCAGTTTAATAAATGAAAACTACACCCATGCAAGGGTGAATACTCGAACGACAGAGAAATACCGACCAACTGAAACAAAGGAAAAGACTCTGACTCTGGCGTGATTAGTATCATTGTCCTCCATCTCCTTCCAAGCCAATCCTGTGACTGCTCCCGAGCTGCCAAAACCTGAGCGCATAACAGGCACCCTCCCCCCGAAAACTCGGGGGTTAGCAAACTGGAATTTTGCTAGTGCAAGTACATAATATACAAGATATACGAATAATAACAACACAAATCTCAACAGTCGTGAAGCCTTAACATAAACCACACATTCCCATAGACCACACAGAATAGTATCACATACACAAAGTGAAAGATAATCACATAGTCATATTCTCTGTACGGAACATAACGCCAATGAAACTTTAAATGAGCCCAATGAGTCAGAAAAATCCCTTTTTATACAAGGAAAAGTATTTTGATAAGAAAGTTTGAAAACATCATTATTGACTCAGGCCATCATGGAATTTTGAAAATCAAACGGGAATACTTTTGGAAAATACTTCAAAAACTCTCGAATCCTCGACCCAACATGTGGAAAACAATTTACAAGAAAACCATTACAACATTATTCGAGGTCCTCGACCCAATGCATGAATAATCATCACAAGATAATCAAAGGCACACCTCTCATTCGACAATTCGTGCTCAAGACCCTTGATTAATTAACCCTGAGATTTCACAAACATCCTTGGTTAATTAACCCCGATACCAACGTTTTGAAAACAACTTGAAACAAGCTTTGAAAAACACGAATCACGATCTATATCGAGACCGATTTGAAAAGAGTTGAAAGAACTTTGAAATACGAGGATTGTTCGGAACAGGGTCTTAGCTATCACTCGAATATCCGTTACCAATAAGCCCGCCAGCGCCTCCTTGCACACACTGTGCACCGGCGTTCACTCCACTATGTTGGCCGCCCTTGAACATGTCACCGCGCCGCGATCACTCCCGACAGAGCGCCTTGCACGCGCATTAGGTAACACCGGTGTTCACCAAACATATGGAGCCGCACATTGCAACGTACACTGTGCCGGAGTACACACCCCGCCCTCAGAGGTTCCCGGATACGACGTCTCTCACAACAAGTATTCACATTATTACAAACATCAAGTACGCAATCAATCATTTCAACAATTATCAAATCAATACACCAATTCACACAATTTATCCGACAGTCCATAACCACACAATAAACAATAACACGTATATTATCAATCAAGATCCAACACAATAAGCCTTCGGCACAACCAACCAACGCTACACACATATCCTTATATTGCGACTCAACCGAATATATATATATATAGATATATAGATAGATATATATATACATATAACCTTACTATATTATATGAATAACTATAGTTCATCCATCAATCCAAGTTGAGTACGCCAACTAGTGTTAGCATTCACCACTCGTCGTTCACCGACATAGGCATATATATCAATATACGTATATACATAAATATATTTAACATATAAATATATATAAATCTCTCTCTCTATATATATATATATATACACACACATATATATATATATACACACACATATATATATATATATACATATATCCGTATAAATTCATACACTTCGACAACGATGATTTCACGCAGTTACAATTCGTATATCAAGGTACTTGCCTTGGTAATCTCTCGCGGATACTCCGAAGGTACGGCTTGGCAAAATCCGAACTCCAACGAAAACAACGTTAGGAAGGGCTCAACACCAGATTTTTTTGTAGGGAAATCGTCCCTAATATCCTATCATCGAATAAACAATCAATCATACGAGGAAAAACATCACAAAACGACCAAATTCCTCTCTGCGGCATTTCCCCGGACACCTTGAAGGCGTCAAACGGAAGTTCATATAATCGACGAATCGGAAATGGTAAAACCGTGGAAAGATGATGAAAATGATATAATACAACTTAATCTACAATTATCCATCGCAATTTAAGTTCATAAGGCTCAAACGACGAAATCTACCAAGATCCCCAAATTTCCCAAAGTTTGGATTTTAGGAAAAACTAACCTTGATTCGGTCGATTGAAGGATGTTATGGATTGATCTATCAATGATATGGACTCGGATCTTCGTGAATTTGTTGTTCAATGACATGTCTCCTATCTCTCAAAACCTCCGCCGCGGAAGGAAAAGAATGAAATGAAAAATGTGTTGAAACAGGTTGCTCGGTCAAATATATAGCAGATCGCCTAGCGTGCGCTAAGCGTGCAGCGGCGTGCGCTAGCGGCCAACCATCGCCCGCCTGCAGGCTCGGATCGATCCTCGCCAGTAGCGCGCTAGATGCCGAGCCAGGCGCTCGTCACTGCCAGAAGCGCGCGATGGCCAGAAGGCGTGCGCTACGGCCAATTCTCTGGAGTCCGTAACCTCTCGGGCCTCACCGCCGGCCCAGTAGCGTGGCTGGTGCCGCATAGCGTGCGCTTACGATCGCTGGCATGCGCAGCCTCCCGGCAGTAGCGTACGCTATGCCGGTCCCTGTCGCGCCCGTCCGGCCAGAGCCCAGCTACCGTGCCGGTTCCTCCCGCAACCGTCCGGCCAGCGCCCGGCTGCCGTGCCGGTTCCTCCCGCAACCGTCCGGCCAGCGCCCGGCTGTCGTGGCCTGACGACTCGATTCTTAAAAACGCACGGAACGAACACGACGAAACGTTCGCGGACCACAACATCGATCCGAAATGAAAATAATGTACAACAAATCACCACATATGGCCATAAACACAAAATCGATTGTCGAGAAAAAATAATACCAACGCTCGGAAACCGAGAAATTTCCGGTCTAAGAAAAAGAAAATTTCGAACAAATCAGAATAATAATCTCGGATATTACATTCTACCACCCTTAAAATAAGTTTCGTCCCGAAACTTAAAATAGAGAGCGGCGGAACAATCAAGGAAATAACTACTTGCTCAGCCCCAAATCATCACGAGCAAAGCGCGAGTGCAAGGTTCCAGAAATACGATGAACTGACCTAGCAAGTACAAGGCAGTTTAAAATGGTCGAAATGTGCGCAGATGAATTACCAACAACGAAAGTCGTCCCATACCGAAAATACTAAGAAGAGTACGGGTAATACATTCCCCCATACTAAGAGGACATTATGATCCCGAAACTTAGAACAACAAGAGTTGGAAACGTAAAGCAATGAAACGAAATACGATCGAAGTCACGATTGTTTGAAACAGCAACGATTAAGACATAGTACAAAATCTTCATTCTCCCATGTTAGGATCTTCAGAAGGAAACATAGGATTTCGGGACACTTCCCGGTCCCTAGTTCTGCTCTCTCTTAGGACGGCATTCTTTGCCAATTCGGAAACTGTCTCACAATGTTTCTCCCAATGACCTTCGCACCCACACCGGTAACAAGTCAAGAGTGGAAAGGGACAATTTGCACGATCATGTCCCTGACGATTGCAGTTGAAGCACCTTCTCTTCTTACCGATAATCACCGATGTTGGCTTGGGATCCCCAGCGCTCACTCCCGACCGCAAAGACGACGCGTCCGAACGACGCGGGGGTTTGGGAGCCTTAGACTCTTCATCGCCCAAAAATTTCCCAGATGTCCTCGGTCTCTTCGTTTCGCTCGTGGGCTCGACCATTGAGGAGATTTCATAGGATATCGTTTGATCTTGATACTCCTTCACCGTAGCATGAATCGTTGTCGTACGAACCACCTTGTCGCTTCCACTTTCGTCATCACACTTACGTCCGCCAAAGCTCGACATACTAATACAGATAGTACCGTTCAGCGTTATCAAATAATCAGTTGCGCAATATACCACAATTATCAACACAAGGTTTAGTTAACATCTATAGAATAACGTAAAGCGTAAAGTTTTATGAAGTCAATTTCGAGTCCTTCGACGAGGACGATCATTATATGTATGCACTTAATGAAAACAAATTTTTGGGAAAGAGGGCTAGTCACGTTGCGCCCAAGACTCATAAATACTGTCTTTTATTTCGGAAGAGAAAGTTTATATAACGACTCTAAAAATTATTTTCGAGTAATGTAAAAAAAAAAAAAATCAAAATTGAATTGTAACTAATTTGAAATATTTCAAAAGTGTTAGATTCCCAAATACCACAATTTTGAAAATCTTTCCTCTTCTACCAAAATGTTTATTCGAAAGAATTTTCCACCGAGATACGTGACCATTTAACATGACGACATTAAATCATGGTTTTTCACAATGTTAGAAAATTTCAAAGCACCACTTTAAAATATTCGTGATACTATACAATCGTGGGCCCGTGGCGGAACCCACTGTGCTAAAAATCATTTTTAAAAAAAATGTTCAAATTGCCAAAAAGGCCGATGTTGGTAATATTCTCGAATACTCACTAAGTCATTTATAAAAATATCAAATACCGTCATAAGAATACTATCAAAACGTGCAAGACCAAAATATCAAAATTCGGCTTACAAGATACCAAAAGCTATTTCAAAATACTCACGCAGCGGATAAAATTAACACTCATAAATTTATTCTATTAAAGTGCAGAAATAGATAAATATGCTCGACTTCCGAAGCATATTACATAACCATTTTTGCTCGGACCGCATACGCATGTTATATCCTAAAACAATAATATCACCAACAAGTTCCAATCCCTAGTTCACATTAAACACATTAGCACAATATAATCAAATACGTATATAAGGGGACTTACGATCGGGAGGCTTACCATCACAGATTGCCGGAAGATGATGTCGGAACCATGATACTAATCACAACTCTGATGCGCGCGACTTACACAAGACATGGACTTGACCCAACGGCCTAGGTTTTTCGCAAACCTAAGCTCTGATACCATAAATGTAACACCCCCAGAATACGACCGGGAATGTCACACGCCGTAGACCCTTATCACAAGGATCTACCAGGCTAAGCTCCAAAAGACTACTCAATGATTGACCGACTGGGGTCAAAATTAAATGCAAAGCAGACCGACAAGGTCATTAACCAATTCAGAAAATAACGACATTCACATTACAATGACAATAATAAACTTGAACACCGAAAAGAATGACAACTCAGTTTAATAAATGAAAACTACACCCATGCAAGGGTGAATACTCAAACGACAGAGAAATACCGACCAACTGAAACAAAGGAAAAGACTCTGACTCTGGCGTGATTAGTATCATTGTCCTCCATCTCCTTCCAAGCCAATCCTGTGACTGCTCCCGAGCTGCCAAAACCTGAGCGCATAACAGGCACCCTCCCCCCGAAAACTCGGGGGTTAGCAAACTGGAATTTTGCTAGTGCAAGTACATAATATACAAGATATACGAATAATAACAACACAAATCTCAACAGTCGTGAAGCCTTAACATAAACCACACATTCCCATAGACCACACAGAATAGTATCACATACACAAAGTGAAAGATAATCACATAGTCATATTCTCTGTACGGAACATAACGCCAATGAAACTTTAAACGAGCCCAATGAGTCAGAAAAATCCCTTTTTATACAAGGAAAAGTATTTTGATAAGAAAGTTTGAAAACATCATTATTGACTCAGGCCATCATGGAATTTTGAAAATCAAACGGAATACTTTTGGAAAATACTTCAAAAACTCTCGAATCCTCGACCCAACATGTGGAAAACAATTTACAAGAAAACCATTACAACATTATTCGAGGTCCTCGACCCAATGCATGAATAATCATCACAAGATAATCAAAGGCATGACCTCTCATTCGACAATTCGTGCTCAAGACCCTTGATTAATTAACCCTGAGATTTCACAAACATCCTTGGTTAATTAACCCCGATACCAACGCTTTGAAAACAACTTGAAACAAGCTTTGAAAAACACGAATCACGATCTATATCGAGACCGAGATTTGAAAAGAGTTGAAAGAACTTTGAAATACGAGGATTGTTCGAACGGGTCTTAGCTATCACTCGAATATCCGTTACCAATAAGCTGCCAGCGCCTCCCTTGCACACTGCACCGGCGTTCACTCCACTATGTTGGCCGCCCCTTGAACATGTCACCGCGCCGGCGATCACTCCCGACAGAGCGCCTTGCACGCGCATTAGGTAACACCGGTGTTCACCAAACATATGGAGCCGCACATTGCAACAGACACCAGTGCCGGAGTACACACCCCGCCTCGGAGGTTCCTGATACGACGTCTCTCACAACAAGTATTCACATTATTACAAACATCAAGTACGCAATCAATCATTTCAACAATTATCAAATCAATACACCAATTCACAATTTATCCGATACCATAACCACACAATAAACAATAACACGTATATTATCAATCAAGATCCAACACAATAAGCCTTCGGCACAACCAACCAACGCTACACACATATCCTTATATTGCGACTCAACCGAATATATATATATATAGATATATAGATATATATATATACATATAACCTTACTATATTATATGAATAACTATAGTTCATCCATCAATCCAAGTTGAGTACGCCAACTAGTGTTAGCATTCACCACTCGTCGTTCACCGACATAGGCATATATATCAATATACGTATATACATAAATATATTTAACATATAAATATATATAAATCTCTCTCTCTATATATATATATACACACACACATATATATATATACACACACACATATATATATATATACACACACATATATATATATATATACATATATCCGTATAAATTCATACACTTCGACAACGATGATTTCACGCAGTTACAATTCGTATATCAAGGTACTTGCCTTGGTAATCTCTCGCGGATACTCCGAAGGTACGGTCGGTTGGCAAAATCCGGAACTCCAACGAAAACAACGATCGGAAGGGCTCAACACCAGATTTTTTGTAGGGAAATCGTCCCTAATATCCTATCATCGAATAAACAATCAATCATACGAGGAAAAACATCACAAAACGACCAAATTCCTCTCTGCGGCATTTCCCCGGACACCTTGAAGGCGTCAAACGGAAGTTCATATAATCGACGAATCGGAAATGGTAAAACCGTGGAAAGATGATGAAAATGATATAATACAACTTAATCTACAATTATCCATCAGTAATTTAAGTTCATAAGGCTCAAACGGACGAAATCTACCAAGATCCCCAAATTTCCCAAAGTTTGGATTTTAGGAAAAACTAACCTTGATTCGGTCGATTGAAGGATGTTATGGATTGATCTATCAATGATATGGACTCAGGATCTTCGTGAATTTGTTGTTCAATGACATGTCTCCTATCTCTCAAAACCTCTGGCCGCGGAAGGAAAAGAATGAAATGAAAAATGTGTTGAAACAGGGTTGCTCGGTCAAATATATAGGCAGACCGCCCTAGCGTGCGCTAGCGTGCCGCGGTGCGCTAGCGGCCAACCATCGCCGATCCGAGGCTCTGGACCGATCCTCGCCTGTAGCGCGCGCTAGATGCCGGCCAGGCGCTACGTCTGCCGGTTAGCGCGCGCGATGGCCAGTAGCGTGCGCTACGGCCAATTCTCTGGAGTCCAACCTCGGGGCCTCACCGCCGGCCCAGTAGCGTGCGGCGCTGGTGCCGCATAGCGTGCGCTTACGATCGCTGAAGCACGCGCAGCCTCCCGGCAGTAGCGTACGCTATGCCGGTCCCTGTCGCGCCCGTCCGGCCAGTACCCAGCTGCCGTGCCGGTTCCTCCCGCAACCGTCCGGCCAGCGCCCAGCTGCAATGCCGGTTCCTCCCGCAACTGTCCGGCCAGCGCCCGACTGTCGTGGCCTGACGACTCGATTCCTAAAAACGCACGGAACGAAGACGAAATGCTCGCGGACAACAACATCGATCCGAAATGAAAATAATGTACAACAAATCACCACATATGGCCATAAACACAAAATCGATTGTCGAGAAAAAATAATACCAACGCTTGGAAACCGAGAAATTTCCGGTCTAAGAAAAAGAAAATTTCGAACAAATCAGAATAATAATCTCGGATATTACAATTATGACTTGAGGGAAAATGACATGAAGGATGAAAGTCTTCTACACTTACATATGTATGGGACGTGAGGTATCATGGTGGGAAGGTGATATGATATCAAGTCTTTTTGGAATTATCATGGTGATTAGGACATGAAGGATAATGACATGAAGGAGACATTTGATGAAAGTCTTCATCAAATCTTTATGCTAGGGCCGATTTTTATTATGGTGGGGAAGAGAAAATATCTTCATGCATCTTGACAAATCATGAGTCCCTTTCAAGCATGATATGGCCGAATTTCATGCTTTCGGACCGATTCTGTCGTCGAGTTTTATGTTACTCCGGTTCCGATTAACAACGTAACTCCAATCCGCGTATTCTTTTCTCCCAAGTATAATGATGCATGACCATGCGAATTTGTATCGTTGTGGATGTCGATTTTTATTGGAGCTTCTTCGATTTAGATATCGTATCAAGTCTTGAAACTAGAAGAGACAAAAATCTTCATGATCTTGGACCAAATATGATGCTGTCGGTTTTGTCATTTCTGGGATCCAATGATTCCGAATTTAGTCCTATGGTCTCATAAGATTTGTAGCTCTCTTTCTTAGCTTTCCATGGCCACTTGAATCACCTGAATCGGATTTCGGACGAGAAAGTTATGGGCAAAATACTAAAATCAAGTACGAAGTCGTCGTGCGCGCGAGAATTGGTAATTTGTCCATGTATTTTGCATGAGGATTTTATGTATGCCTGCGACTCAACCAAGCTTGGTCGGATAATCTTCTTTTTTGTATTTGATGATGTTGACCGATTCGTATCACATGTTCAAGTCCTTGTCAAAGTCTTACAAAAGATATCACATGAGAAAGATGATTATCTCCTCCCTTCAAGTATCCCACGGCCGAAAATGAGAGGAAGAAGCCATACATGATGTTGCTTTCAATCTTTGTCAAAGTCTTTGATACGAAGCCGACTACTCCAAGCGAAGAAGACGAAGTAATAATTGACGTAAAACACCTCGACCGCACTACAACCTACTTAGGCGAGAAAACAGAAACAAGGCATGGGGTTACCTTGATAGTCGGAATTGAAATAACTTAAAGAAAAGACAAGCAGCACCTTGGGAGGGGAAAAGAATCAAGTGGCATCTAAACAAATAAAAGAATGTTCAGCCTTCTCTTACAAAAGCAGCAGGATTCTTGACAAAAGGCGGCTGTCAGCAAGCAACTTGGAGACAAAGACCTAGCTTTTAATTTTGTCCACAAGTGACATGAGGAACCTTTTTATTATCTTTTCTTATTCTAAGCTCAGCTTGTATTAGTTTAAATTATCTTGTCAGGCTGCTTTTGCCTATAAATAGTGGCAGTAGAGTTGTAATGAAGGATTATTGAATGTTGAAGAAATAAGAACACTTTGTGTTTTCCCTGGTGAATGCTTTTCATCAAAACTTAGTTTTTATTCGACGCGTTCCGAGTATTAACCTGATTGATTCTCAATAGGTCTTGAGGAGAAATCACTTTATCAAATTATAGGTCTAATTTGATAAAAACATCTGTTTATATCTTGTTTCGATATTCTGTTTGTTTTTCGATACAGTTGTATATTTGTCCGATATTTCGCATAAAGTGTCGTTCGATCCTTTGAACTTGTTTCCTGTTTTAACTTCGCTTCCGTCCAAAACGTGCTGTTTTGAGTGTCGCTGTTTAGAGGTGGCCTGTTTCAAGTCATTCTCCAGTTGGCCAAATTCCTATCTTGTTGCTGTATCGAATTACCGTCTTCATCACTCGTCAGTATTGTTGCTGTAGCGAGCTATTGTCACCAGTTCCCGACAGTTTCTTGTCGATAGCTTTTGTTCGTCAAAAAGTCTTCCGCTGTATCGATAGCGAATTCGCATCACAAGGTAGAATTCGTATCATAAGTGGTATCGGAGCCCCAAGTTCTTGATCTTTGGCGTTATAGATCTCAACGACGCTGACTTCTTGGCAAAACTTCGTGACGCATTGAGTGACGTACCAGAACAACGCGACCAACGTTGGCAACCTAGGCGTGGTGACTATGAACGACCCTCACGCCATGTCGAAGAGTTCAAGGTGAACGAACTTCCAGAGTTCGTTGGCGGAACAGATCCTGAAGTTTACCTGGAATGGGAACGAAAAATTGATCGTATGTTCGAGTTTAAAGACCTCGACGATGAGAAAAGGTGTAAGTATGCAATTCTCAAGTTGGGGAAAGGAGCTTCACTTTGGTACGAAGGAGTAAAAATACGAAGAACTCGTGCGGGGAAGGATAAGATCCGTTCGTGGGATTCGTTAAAAAGAAAACTTCGTAAAGTTAAATGTCAGCATCACACCGGTTGTCCTTGTACAGGAAGATTGCAGATCTCGTGCAAGGAAAGTTAAATGTCAGTGAGTACATTGAGGAGTTTGAGAATCTAATCTTAATGGGAGAGATAGAGGAGAATGAGGAGCAGAAAATGTCGCGATTCTTGTGTGGCTTAAACCGAAGCATAGCTAACTCGGTGGAACTGTATCCATACGAGGACTTCGATACTTTATGTGGGTTATGTGTGAAGTTAGAAGCTCAAAACAGGATGAAGATGTATAAACCCGAGTTTCCAGTCAAATTTGGAAACCCAAGCGTCGGATCTAGCTCAGCTGCTAAGGCAACTGTACCGACTCCGGTTCCTGTTGCGATTCCTGCTAAAGCAACTGTACCCTACATACCGAAGGAGACGAGTTTGGCTAAAGTGAGATGTTTCAAATGTCAAGGATTCGGGCATTATCAAAATACTTGTCCGAACAAGCGAGTGGTGACACTAAGGGAAGCTGTCACGATCCGAGACGAATTGTTGGTTGAGGAAGAAAGACTGGGTGGCGTATTTGATTTCGACATGAAGGACGAAGAAGGAGAAGAATGCGAGACTTACGATGCTCCAAGCTATGACACGGCTTTAGTTCTGCGGACGCTACAAGCCAAAACTGTTTCGAATGATTCGGAACAGCGGAATCAAATATTTCACACCAAGTGTCAAGTTGGAAATAAATGGTGTAGTTTGATTGTTGATGGAGGGAGTTGCACCAACGTAGCTTCCAGCGAAATGGTGACTAAACTCGGGCTGACCACTACGGCTCACCCGAAACCTTACACTTTGCATTGGCTCGATGATGGGAGCAAAATAAGGGTGACTAAACAAGTGAGGATTGGACTAGCCATGGGTTTATATGAAGACAACGTATTATGTGATGTACTCCCGATAGATGCATGCCATGTACTGTTGGGAAGACCATGGATGTTTGATAGGGACGTTTTACACCGAGGAAGAAGCAATGAGTACGAGTTACGGGATAAGGGCTAGAAGATTGTGCTTAAACCAATGTCACCTCAAGCTATTCACTCTATGAGTTCTAGTAGGAGTGAAAAGCCAAAACTGGCCATGTTTACTAGCTAACGGGAGGTGGAACATGCTATTGATGATGGCAAATGCGTGTACTTGTTGGTTCTAAAGGAGACACGGGATGGTAACATGGTTGTACGAAACGAAAGGATGGGTGCCTTATTGCACGAATTTGCGGATGTTTTTCCCGAAGAATTACTGTCGGGTTTGCCACCAATTCATGGGATTGAACATCAGATCGACCTCATACCGGGTGTGTCGCTCCCTAACAAAGCTGCCTATAGATGTAATCCCGAGGAGACGAAGGAATTACAGAATCAAATCGAAGAGTTAATGAATCGTGGGTATGTTCGAGAAAGCCTAAGTCCTTGTGCGGTTCCGGTATTACTTGTTCCTAAGAAGGATGGTTCTTGGCGAATGTGTATTGACAGTCGAGCTGTGAACAATATAACCATCAAGTATCGATTTCCGATTCCGAGGCTTGATGACATGTTGGACGAATTACACGGATCAGTGATCTTTTCAAAAGTTGATATACGAAGTGGTTATCACCAGATTCGGATGCGGGAAGGAGATGAGTGGAAGACAGCCTTCAAAACTAAACACGGGTTGTATGAATGGACCGTTATGTCGTTCGGTCTTACAAATGCACCGAGTACTTTCATGCGCTTGATGAATGAGGTACTTAAGCCATTTTTAGGGAAATTTGTGGTTGTATACTTAGATGATATTTTGATCTACAGCCGATCATTGCAAGAACATTTTGAACACTTGAGGCAAGTCTTCGAAACCCTTAGAGACCAGAAGCTGTATGGAAAAAAGGAGAAGTGCTCATTTTTGGTCAAAAGTATAGTCTTTCTTGGCTATATTGTTTCAAAGAATGGAGTGTCGGTCGATCAAGCGAAGATCGAAGCAATTAAGTCCTGGCGATTCCCCTACTACGGTGACGGAGGTTAGATCGTTCCACGGATGGCTTCATTTTACCGAAGATTCATTCGAGACTTGATGCCATTGCAAGCCCAATAACCGAATGTTTGAAGAAGGGCACGTTTAATTGGAGCCGGGCTGCTCAGGAGTCATTTGCAAATTTGAAGGTGAAGTTGTGCGAAGCACCAATTTTGGCATTACCCGATTTTTCGCAACCGTTCGAGGTAGAATGCGATGCTAGCGGAGTGGGCATTGGAGCGGTTCTCATTCAGGGAAAGCGACCTATTGCTTATTTTTCAGAGAAGTTAAACGGTGCTCGTCTCAATTATTGTACGTACGACAAGGAGTTTTATGCTATTGTGAGGGCTCTAGATCATTGGAGTCACTTTCTTCGACCGAAGCATTTCATCATACATTCGAACCATGAATCCTTGAAGTACATTAACGGGCAGCACAAGTTAAGTCCCAGGCATGCGAAGTGGGTAGAATTCTTACAATCATTTCACTTCTCATCAAAGTATAAGGATGGCAAGAGCAATATTGTGGCAGATGCGTTGTCTAGGCGTTATGCCTTACTCGCCACTCTTGATGTTCGTTTGCTTGGATTCGATGCAGTAAAGGAGTATTACGAAGGTGACGCGGATTTTGGTGAGACCTTTGCCCTTTGCAAATCTGGCCCGATGGGAGAATTTTTGATACAGGAGGGCTTTCTTTTTAAGGGAAATCGTCTTTGTCTACCAAGGCACACGATTCGAGAATTGCTGGTTCGAGAGGCTCATGGGGGAGGTTTGGCTGGCCACTTCGGTTCGGCCAAGACATTGGATGTACTTAAAGAACATTTTTATTGGCCAAGGATGCAAGGGGATGTTAATAATATAATCAGTAAATGTGTGACGTGCCATGTTGCGAAGAGTTCGTTCAAACCAGGAGTCTACACACCTTTACCGATTCCGGAGAGGTCGTGGGAAGATGTCTCAATGGACTTCATTGTGGCTTTGCCTCGAACCCAACGAGGTAAGGATGCGATTATAGTGGTTGTCGATCGTTTTTCAAAAATGGCTCATTTTGTTCCTTGTCACAAAACCGATGATGCGAGTAATGTTGCTGACTTGTATTTCCGAGAGGTGGTGCGATTACATGGAGTTCCGAAAACTATTGTTTCGGACCGGGACTCAAAGTTTCTAAGCTACTTTTGGAACACCTTGTGGAGAAAGGTGGGAACAAAGCTTTTATTTAGTACTTCATATCATCCTCAAACCGACGGACAAACTGAAGTAACGAATCGAACACTGGGGACGCTGTTGCGAGGCTTGGTGAGCAAAATACAAAAGGACTGGGATCTGAAACTGGCACATGCGGAGTTTGCTTATAATCGTTCTCCTACTCATGCCACAGCGCATTCTCCATTCGAAGTAGTTTACGGCCTAAATCCTTACATACCGTTAGACTTAATTCCGTTACCAAGTGACGAATTGGTGCATAGGGATGCAGAGTCGAACCTGAAATCAATGATGAAATTAAACGAACAGGTGCGGGATCGAATCAAGGAGATAAATGAGGCGTACAAAAGAAAATCAAACAAACAAAGGAAACCAAGAGTGTTCGAAGTCGGGTAATTAGTTTGGTTGCATTTGAGGAAGGAAAGATTCTCGAATAAGCGTAAGAACAAGTTAATGCCACGAGCTGAGGGACCCTTTAAGATAATTGCGAAGGTGAATGACAATGCTTACAAGTTGGAGCTTCCGGGTGATTACGGAGTGCATGCTACTTTCAACATAGGCGATCTATCTCCTTACCTTGACGACAATGGGATTGCGGAATTGAGGACAATTCCTTTTAAAGAAGGAGGGAATGATACGAAGCCGACTACTCCAAGCGAAGAAGACGAAGTAAGAATTGACGTAAAACACCTCGACCGCACTACAACCTACTTAGGCGAGAAAACAGAAACAAGGCACGGGGTTACCTTGATAGTCGGAATTGGAATAACTTAAAGAAAAGACAAGCAGCACCTTGGGGAGGGGAAAAGAATCAAGTGGCATCTAAACAAATAAAAGAATGTTCAGCCTTCTCTTACAAAAGCAGTAGGATTCTTGGCAAAAGGCGGCTGTCAGCAAGCAACTTGGAGACAAAGACTCAGCTTTTAATTTTGTCCACAAGTGACATGAGGAACCTTTTTATTATCTTTTCTTATTCTAAGCTCAGCTTGTATTAGTTTAAATTATCTTGTCAGGTTGCCTTTGCCTATAAATAGTGGCAGTAGAGTTGTAATGAAGGATTATTGAACGTTGAAGAAATAAGAACACTTTGTGTTTTCCCTGGTGAATGCTTTTCATCAAAACTTGGTTTTTATTCGACGCGTTTAGAGTATTAACCTAATTGATTCTCAATAGGTCTTGAGGAGAAATTACTTTATCAAATTATAGGTCTAATTTGATAAAAAAAACATCTGTTTATATCTTGTTTCGATATTCTGTTTGTTTTTCGATACAGTTGTATACTTGTCCGATATTTCGCATAAAGTGTCGTTCGATCCTTTGAACTAGTTTCCTGTTTTAACTTCGCTTCCGTCCAAAACGTGCTGTTTCGAGTGTCGCTGTTTGGAGGTGGCCTGTTTCGAGTCATTCTCCAGTTGGCCAAATTCCTATCTTGTTGCTGTATCGAATTACCGTCTTCATCACTCGTCAGTATTGTTGCTGTAGCGAGCCATTGTCACCAGTTCCCGACAGTTTCTTGTCAATAGCTTTTGTTCGTCAAAAAGTCTTTCGCTGTATCGATAGCGAATTCGCATCACAAGGGAGAATTCGTATCAGTCTTGATAGTTTAGTTTATTATTTACTTGTCTTTTAGCTTGATCTTGTGTGATCTTGTTTGATCTTATTAGTAGTTGTAATGGCTATATATTAGCCTCATATTCAACCTTTAAAATAACTTTGAAGCTTGAAAAAAACGAAATACACTTGTATGTATTCATTGTTGAATGATTTTCAGCACACCTTGATTATAATTCGACGCGTCTTCGAGTTGTAATTTAATCGA
Source organism: Orobanche coerulescens (assembly GCA_033398695.1). Lineage (NCBI taxonomy): Eukaryota > Viridiplantae > Streptophyta > Magnoliopsida > Lamiales > Orobanchaceae > Orobanche > Orobanche coerulescens. The sequence continues at coordinate 184,382 of JAWKAU010000111.1, read as the reverse complement.
TTCTCAATAGGTCTTGAGGAGAGATTGCCTTATCAAACTATAGGTCTAGTTTGATAATTTACTTTCATATTATCTTGTTTACGAAAATCGAATTGCCCTACTTTCGGTTCAATCTTACGAGTGTTACACATATCCGAGTGTTGTGAGGTAACAAAATATATCCGCTGCATTTCCCGGCGAATTTACGTTCATCTTAATACGTAATTCGTATTATAAGTGGTATCGGAGCCTAAGGTCATCTCCTTGGGCGATTTATTCAACGAATTTTTAGTTGAGGTATTTAGTCACCTTCTTGGGTTGTTCTTCACGGTTTCTTCAAAATTTTCGCATAACATTGGCAGATTACCGCAGTCGGAAGAAAACAAAGTTTCCCATGGATTCGACCGTTGGATAGTCACGAAATTTTGGCAAAGGTAAGCCAACTCATTGAACTACAGTCTGAACGGTGGAGATCAGATTCTTTGATCATCTTCTTGGTTCATTCTTCACGGCTTTCTTGGCAAATTTTTTGTTCGATTTCTTTATCATTAGAAGAGATGGACTTTTCCAATACCGAATTCTTGGTAAAGCTACGTGAAGCTTTACATGACTTACCGAAACCTCGACGAGGAGGAGAAGGCCTGTGTTCCCCACACCATACTAATGAGTTCGAGTTGAACGAACTTCCGAAGTTCATCGGAGGTACCGATCCCAAAATTTATTTGGAATGGGAACGTAAGATGGATCGCTTGTTCGAGTTTAAAGGTCTTAACGATGAGAAGCGTTGCAAATATGCAATTATCAAGTTGGTTAAAGGCGCTTCAGTTTGGTTCGAATGTAAGAAGAAGCAAAGGACTCATGCTGGAAAAAACAAGATCCGTTCGTGGGAGTCGTTGAAAAGAAAACTTCGCAAGAGATACGTACCTTTCGGCTCGAGTTCGGCTCTCAAAATTGTAACAACATCAGCCCCCAACTCGGTTTCTAAAGCTCTCGACTTGGCTAATGAGACGAGTTGCTGGAGGTGAGTTGTTTCATTGGCCAAGGGTTCGATCATGTGCAAGATGTTTGCCCGACTCTTGCTACCCGAGACGAGTTAATAGTCGAGGAAGAACAAGAAAGGCTAGGCGACATTCTCAAGTTTGATATAGAGGATGAAGGAGAAGAAGAATGTGTAGTTTACGATGCTCCCGATTATGATACAGACTTAGCTCTTCGTACTTTAGAAACTAAATCGGTTTCAAATGATTTGGAGCATCAGGACGAGTTAACGAGTGAGGAACTCACAAATATACTTTTTAGTTCTACACAACCGTCCGTTTCTCGAGCTACAGAAGATGAAGAGATTGGGGACAAGGCGATTGTTCCCCAAAATTTCTATGAGGTTATATCTATTATTGTTAAAAAATTGGAGGATCCCAATCCAATTGTTCTCATTGATCCCGTTCCCCACACCGACCAACGTAAAAGCTATGTGGCTACATGTGACTGGAAAATAGTAAAAGACGAACTCATTGATGAAAGGAATGAGGACAAGATTTGTGCCCACATGACGCCGGAAATGGAAATTATTCCGTTAAACCGCAAATCTTTTTTTGGGGATTCCGTTAAGGGAAATGGTAGACACCCAGATATGTCGTTTGTTTTTATTTTGCAGGTTGGTCTTTTAAAAATGCAATCCCGAGCAAACGTCAACACATCCGACGAAAATTACATCGTCAACCCGGGAGGAGCACAACCCTATCCGGAATACCAACCGTCCTTGGGGATGAATCTCTTTAAAGGAAGAGGGGATGATACGAGATCCACATGGCCAACCGAAGAAAGATGACGTAGACGACCATGCAACCATGCATACGGCCATGCACACACATGCATCTACACGACATGCACTTACTTCTTTGGATGAGATGACTAATACGAGACTTGAAGTAACCTTGAACATATTTTACGTATGCATGAAGAAATTACGAACCATGCACTCATCCACCTTCTTCATGCATTGAAACCGATGGTTCCCCTCCCTTGAATAAGTCACCTATATGACAACAAAGTCGTCAAAGCATGATAATAGTAATCATCAAGAATCAAACGAAAGTCTTCTAACATGTTTAGTTATTTTATTTTGTTTCTTGTCTTTGGTGAAGATGTTGCTTTCATTAAGAAGATGCCAAGAAGTTCCTTTCATGTTCAAGTCCTTGTCAAAGTCTTACAAAAGATATCACATGAGAAAGATGATTATCTCCTCCCTTCAAGTACCCCACGGCCGAAAATGAGAGGAAGAAGCCATACATGATGTTGCTTTCAATCTTTGTCAAAGTCTTGATAGTTTAGTTTATTATTTACTTGTCTTTTAGCTTGATCTTGTGTGATCTTGTTTGATCTTATTAGTAGTTGTAATGGCTATATATTAGCCTCATATTCAACCTTTAAAATAACTTTGAAGCTTGAAAAAAACGAAATACACTTGTATGTATTCATTGTTGAATGATTTTCAGCACACCTTGATTATAATTCGACGCGTCTTCGAGTTGTAATTTAATCGATTCTCAATAGGTCTTGAGGAGAGATTGCCTTATCAAACTATAGGTCTAGTTTGATAATTTACTTTCATATTATCTTGTTTACGAAAACCGAATTGCCCTACTTTCGGTTAAATCTTACGAGTGTTACACATATCCGAGTGTTGTGAGGTAACAAAATATATCCGCTGCATTTCCCGGCGAATTTACGTTCATCTTAATACGTAATTCGTATCATAAGTGGTATCGGAGCCCAAGGTCATCTCCTTGAGCGATTTATTCAACGAATTTTTAGTTGAGGTATTTAGTCACCTTCTTGGGTTGTTCTTCACGGTTTCTTCAAAATTTTCGCATAACATTGGCAGATTAGCGCAGTCGGAAGAAAACAAAGTTTCCCATAGATTCGACCGTTGGATCGTCATGAAATTTTGACAAAGGTAAGCCAACTCATTGAACTACAGTCTGAACGGTGGAGATCAGATTCTTTGATCATCTTCTTGGTTCATTCTTCATGGCTTTCTTGGAAAATTTTCTGTTCGATTTCTTGATCATTAGAAGAGATGGACTTTTCCAATACCGAATTCTTGGTAAAGATATGTGATTCTTTACATGACTTACCGGAACCTCGACGAGGAGGAGAAGGCATGTGTTCCCCACGCCATACTAACGAGTTCGAGTTGAACAAACCTCCGAAGTTCATCGGAGGTACCGATCCCGAAATTTATTTGGAATGGGAACGTAAGATGGATCGCTTGTTCGAGTTTAAAGGTCTTAACGATGAGAAGCGTTGCAAATATGCAATTATCAAGTTGGTTAAAGGCGCTTCAGTTTGGTTCGAATGTAAGAAGAAGCAAAGGACTCGTGCTAGAAAAAACAAGATCCGTTCATGGGAGTCGTTGAAAAGAAAACTTCGCAAGGGATACGTACCTTTCGTCTCGAGTTCGGCTCTCAAAATCGTAACAACATCAGCCCCCAACTCGGTTTCTAAAGCTCTCGACTTGCCTAATGAGACGAGTTTGCTGGAGGTGAGTTGTTTCATTGGCCAAGGGTTCGATCATGTGCAAGATGTTTGCCCGACTCTTGCTACCCGAGACGAGTTAATAGCCGAGGAAGAATAAGAAAGGCTAGGCGAAATTCTCAAGTTTGATATAGAGGACGAAGGAGAAGAAGAATGTGTAGTTTACGATGCTCCCGATTATGATACAGACTTAGTTCTTCGTACTTTAGAAACTAAATCGGTTTCAAATGATTTGGAGCATCAGGACGAGTTAACGAGTGAGGAACTCACAAGTATACTTTTTAGTTCTACACAACCGTCCTGTTTCCCGAGCTACAGAAGATGAAGAGATTGAGGACAAGGCGATTGTTCCCCAAAATTTCTATGAGGTTATTTCTATTATTGTTAAAAAATTGGAGGATCCCAATCCAATAGTTCTCATTGATCCGTTTCCCCACACCGACCAACGTAAAAGCTATGTGGCTACATGTGACTGGAAAATAGTAAAAGACGAACTCATTGATGAAAGGAATGAGGACAAGATTTGTGCCCACATGACGTCGGAAATGGAAATTATTCCGTTAAACCACAAATCTTTTTTTGGGGATTCCGTTAAGGGAAATGGTAGATTCCCAGATATGTCGTTTGTTTTTATTTTGCAGGTTGGTCTTTTAAAAATGCAATCCCAAGCAAACGTCAACACATCCAACGAAAATTACATCTTCAACCCGGGAGGAGCACAACCCTATCCGGAATACCAACCGTCCTTGGACTTTAGATTCGAGGACGAATCTCTTTAAAGGAAGAGGGGATGATACGAGATCGACATGGCCAACCGAAGAAATATGACGTAGACGACCATGCAACCATTAATACGGCCATGCACACACATGCACCTACACGACATGCACTTACTTCTTTGGACGAGATGACTAATACGAGACTTGAAGTAACCTTGAACATATTTTACGTATGCATGAAGAAATTACGAACCATGCACTCATCCACCTTCTCCATGCATTGAAACCGATGGTTCCCCTCCCTTGAATAAGTCACCTACATGACAACAAAGTCGTCAAAGCATGATAATAATAATCATCAAGAATCAAACCAAAGTCTTCTAACATGTTTAGTTATTTTATTTTATTTCTTGTCTTTGGTGAAGATGTTGCTTTTATTAAGAAGATGCCAAGAAGTCCCTTTCATGTTCAAGTCCTTGTCAAAGTCTTACAAAAGATATCACATGAGAAATATGATTATCTCCTCCCTTCAAGTACCCCACGGCCAAAAATGAGAGGAAGAAGCCATACATGATGTTGCTTTCAATCTTTGTCAAAGTCTTGATAGTTTAGTTTATTATTTACTTGTCTTTTAGCTTGATCTTGTGTGATCTTGTTTGATCTTATTAGTAGTTGTAATGGCTATATATTTGCCTCATATTCAACCTTTAAAATAAATTTGAAGCTTGAAAAAAACGAAATACACTTGTATGTATTCATTGCTGAATGATTTTCAGCACACCTTGATTATAATTCGACGCGTCTTCGAGTTGTAATTTAATCGATTCTCAATAGGTCTTGAGGAGAGATTGCCTTATCAAACTATAGGTCTAGTTTGATAATTTACTTTCATATTATCTTGTTTACGGAAACCGAATTGCCCTATTTTCGGTTAAATCTTACGAGTGTTGCACATATCCGAGTGTTGTGAGGTAACAAAATATATCCGCTGCATTTCCCGGCGAATTTACGTTCATCTTAATACGTAATTCGTATCATAAGTGGTATCGGAGCCCAAGGTCATCTCCTTGGGCGATTTATTCAACGAATTTTTAGTTGAGGTATTTAGTCACCTTCTTGGGTTGTTCTTCACGGTTTCTTCAAAATTTTCGCATAACATTGGCAGATTAGCGTAGTCGGAAGAAAACAAAGTTTCCCATGGATTCGGCCGTTGGATCGTCACGAAATTTTGACAAAGGTAAGCCAACTCATTGAACTACAGTCTGAACGCTGGAGATTAGATTCTTTAATCATCTTCTTGGTTCATTCTTCACGGCTTTCTTGGCAAATTTTCTGTTCGATTTCTTGATCATTATAAGAGATGGACTTTTCCAATACCGAATTCTTGGTGAAGCTACGTGATATTTACATGACTTACCGGAACCTCGACGAGGAGGAGAAGGCCTGTGTTCCCCACGCCATACTAATGAGTTCGAGTTGAACGAACTTCCGAAGTTCATCGGAGGTACTGATCCCGAAATTTATTTGGAATGGGAACGTAAGATGGATCGCTTGTTCGAGTTTAAAGGTCTTAACGATGAGAAGCGTTGCAAACATGCAATTATCAAGTTGGTTAAAGGCGCTTCAGTTTGGTTCGAATGTAAGAAGAATCAAAGGACTCGTGCTGGAAAAAACAAGATCCGTTCGTGGGAGTCGTTGAAAATAAAACTTCGCAAGAGATACGTACCTTTCGACTCGAGTTCGGCTCTCAAAATCGTAACAACATCAGACCCCAACTCGGTTCGATCATGTGCAAGATGTTTGCCCGACTCTTGCTACCCGAGACGAGTTAATAGCCGAGGAAGAACAAGAAAGGCTAGGAGACATTCTCAAGTTTGATATAGAGGACGAAGGAGAAGAAGAATGTGTAGTTTACGATGCTCCCGATTATGATATATACTTAGTTCTTCGTACTTTAGAAACCAAATCGGTTTCAAATGATTTGGAGCATCAGGACGAGTTAACGAGTGAGGAACTCACAAGTATACTTTTTAGTTCTACACAACCGTCCGTTTCCCGAGCTACAGAAGATGAAGAGATTGAGGACAAGGCGATTGTTCCCCAAAATTTCTATCAGGTTATTTCTATTATTGTTAAAAAATTGGAGGATCCCAATCCAATTGTTCTCATTGATCCGGTTCCCGACACCGACCAACGTAAAAGCTATGTGGCTACATGTTACTGGAAAATAGTAAAATACGAACTCATTGATGAAAGGAATGAGGACAAGATTTGTGCCCACATGACGCCGGAAATGGAAATTATTCCGTTAGATACCCAGATATGTCGTTTGTTTTTATTTTGCAGGTTGGTCTTTTAAAAATGCAATCCCAAGCAAACGTCAACACATCCGACGAAAATTACATCTTCAACCCGGGAGGAGCACAACCCTATCCGGAATACCAACCGTCCTTGGACTTTAGATTCGAGGACGAATCTCTTTAAAGGAAGAGGGGATGATACGAGATCGACATGGCCAACTGAAGAAAGATGACGTAGACGACCATGCAACCATGCATACGACCATGCACACACATGCACCTACATGACATGCACTTACTTCTTTGGACGAGACGACTAATACGAGACTTGAAGTAACCTTGAACATATTTTACGTATGCATGAAGAAATTACGAACCATGCACTCATCCACCTTCTTCATGCATTGAAACCGATGGTTCCCCTCCCTTGAATAAGTCACCTACATGACAATAAAGTCGTCAAAGCATGATAATAATAATCATCAAGAATCAAACCAAAATCTTCTAACATGTTTAGTTATTTTATTTTGTTTCTTGTCTTTGGTGAAGATGTTGCTTTCATTAAGAAGATGCCAAGAAGTCCCTTTCATGTTCAAGTCCTTGTCAAAGTCTTACAAAAGATATCACATGAGAAAGATGATTATCTCCTCCCTTCAAGTACCCCACGGCCGAAAATGAGAGGAAGAAGCCATACATGATGTTGCTTTCAATCTTTGTCAAAGTCTTGATAGTTTAGTTTATTATTTACTTATTTTTTAGCTTGATCTTGTGTGATCTTGTTTGATCTTATTAGTAGTTGTAATGGCTATATATTAGCCTCATATTCAACCTTTAAAATAACTTTGAAGCTTGAAAAAAACGAAATACACTTGTATGTATTCATTGTTGAATGATTTTCAGCACACCTTGATTATAATTCGACGCGTCTTCGAGTTGTAATTTAATCGATTCTCCATAGGTCTTGAGGAGAAATTGCCTTATCAAACTATAGGTCTAGTTTGATAATTTACTTTCATATTATCTTGTTTACGGAAACCGAATTGCCCTACTTTCGGTTAAATCTTACGAGTGTTACACATATCCGAGTGTTGTGAGGTAACAAAATATATCCGCTGCATTTCCCGGCGAATTTACGTTCATCTTAATACGTAATTCGTATCATAAGTGGTATCGGAGCCCAAAGTCATCTCCTTGAGCGATTTATTCAACGAATTTTTAGTTGAGGTATTTAGTCACCTTCTTGGGTTGTTCTTCACGGTTTCTTCAAAATTTTCGCATAACATTGGCAGATTAGCACAGTCGGAAGAAAATAAAGTTTCCCATCGATTCGACCGTTGGATCGTCACGAAATTTTGACAAAGGTAAGCCAACTCATTGAGCTACAGTCTGAACGGTGGAGATCAGATTCTTTGATCATCTTCTTGGTGCATTCTTCATGGCTTTCTTGGCAAATTTTCTGTTCGATTTCTTGATCATTAGAAGAGATGGACTTTTCCAATACCGAATTCTTGGTAAAGCTATGTGATGCTTTACATGACTTACCGGAACCTCGACGAGGAGGAGAAGGCCTGTGTTCCCCACGCCATACTAACGAGTTCGAGTTGAACGAACTTCCGAAGTTCATCGGAGGTACCGATCCCGAAATTTATTTGGAATGGGAACGTAAGATGGGTCGCTTGTTCGAGTTTAAAGGTCTTAACGATGAGAAGCGTTGCAAATATGCAATTATCAAGTTGGTTAAAGGCGCTTCAGTTTGATTCGAATGTAAGAAGAAGCAAAGGACTCGTGTTGGATAAAATAAGATCCGTTTGTGGAAGTCATTGAAAAGAAAACTTCGCAAGAGATACGTACCTTTCGGCTCGAGTTCGGCTCTCAAAATCGTAACAACATCAGCCCCCAACTCGGTTTCTAAAGCTCTCGACTTGTCTAATGAGACGAGTTTGCTGGAGGTGAGTTGTTTCATTGGCCAAGGGTTCGATCATGTGCAAGATGTTTGCCCGACTCTTGCTACCCGAGACGAGTTAATAGCCGAGGAAGAATAAGAAAGGCTAGGCGATATTCTCAAGTTTGATATAGAGGACGAAGGAGAAGAAGAATGTGTAGTTTACGATGCTCCCGATTATGATACATACTTAGTTCTTCGTACTTTAGAAACTAAATCGGTTTCAAATGATTTGGAGCATCAGGACGAGTTAACGAGTGAGGAACTCACAAGTATACTTTTTAGTTCTACACAACCGTCCTGTTTCCCGAGCTACAGAAGATGAAGAGATTGAGGACAAGGCGATTGTTCTCCAAAATTTCTATGAGGTTATTTCTATTATTGTTAAAAAATTGGAGGATCCCAATCCAATTATTCTCATTGATCCGGTTCCCCACACCGACCAACGTAAAAGCTATGTGGCTACATGTGACTGGAAAATAGTAAAAGATGAACTCATTGATGAAAGGAAGGAGGACAAGATTTGTGCCCACATGACGCCGGAAATGGTAATTATTCCGTTAAACCACAAATCTTTTTTTGGGGATTCCGTTAAGGGAAATGGTAGACACCCAGATACGTCGTTTGTTTTTATTTTGCAGGTTGGTCTTTTAAAAATGCAATCCCAAGCAAACGTCAACACATCCAACGAAAATTACATCTTCAACCCGGGAGGAGCACAACCCTATCCGGAATGCCAACCGTCCTTGGACTTTAGATTCGAGGACGAATCTCTTTAAAGGAAGAGGGGATGATACGAGATCGACATGGCCAACCGAAGAAAGATGACGTAGACGACCATGCAACCATGCATGCGACCATGCACACACATACACCTACACGACATGCACTTACTTCTTTGGACGAGACGGCTAATACGAGACTTGAAGTAACCTTGAACATATTTTAAGTATGCATGAAGAAATTACGAACCATGCACTCATCCACCTTCTCCATGCATTGAAACCGATGGTTCCCCTCCCTTGAATAAGTCACCTACATGACAACAAAGTCGTCAAAGCATGATAATAATAATCATCAAGAATCAAACCAAAGTCTTCTAACGAAAAAACGAACAATTCCGATTTACACACACTCTAGGGGCGATTTTCACACACAAAACAGCTCCCGGCCCGGCGGCGCGTGTGGGCGCGTGAGGAAGCCCCTCCATCATCGGCCGACGGCAGATTGTTCTTGTCTTCGAGACGAACGTCCCCTCCAAATTTCACTTAATTCCGACAACATTTACCTGTGCAAATCTAGGTTGCAAATTCCGGCTGAAAACTACATTTTCGCTGAACTTCGGTTGCATTTTCCGGCCACGTCCGTGGCGCAAACTCTTGGGCACCAACCGGAATAGACTCCTGTTGTAATTCCGGTCATTTCCCCTCTGGTCTCGTAAATGCGAATCGCGGTCTCCGTGGCGACGTTTCTTGGTCAACCGTTGGACCGCGGCCGCGTTTTCTCTTTTCCAGCGTGCTCCGGCCTCCTCTCGGTAGCGGACCACTTTCATTGGATTTCTCTTGTCGAGCCGCTTCCGTTGCTTACAATTTCGACCAGGTTCCGGCCACCTCAGATTCCGGCGAGATTTTCCGGCGACCTCAGATTCTGGCGAGATTTTCCGACGGGTCTTCCTTAGGGTTCTTGAGAGCCGCTCTCCAGCAATTTGGTTCCGGCAGTCATGGCCGATGACGGCCGGTCGCCGCCGGCGAATGGGCAGCCACCGGACTTTGTTCATCCATCGTCGATTCCGACAATGATTTCTACGGAAGTCCTCATGTCATGCTTCCAACATATGATGTCATCTCTTTCCAACATTTCCTATTCGAAGACGCCTTCGGTCTCTCCATCATTCCCGGTTTCGGCGCCGCTCCATAATTCGGCCCCCCAGCTCGGTTCCCTCAAACAAGACGACCCAAGTTTGGGAAAAACTACGGGTCCCTCTCCTTCATCTTTCAAGGAAGCTCTGACAGGTAATCTTTCTAACTCGAGGAAAGATATTCATTTCTCAGATGATATTTATCGTAACTACTATGATCCGGTGCGCAAAGGGGATTTCATATCTATTTCCTTAGATGAAAAAATTTACTCTGAAAGGGTTAAATACCTTCAAAATTCCTTAAATGGTCGGTTGTTGCAACCGAAAAACTCTAAGCCTTACTCTCTTGATCAACTGAAGGCTGAAGTGCAAAATGCTTGGTCTATCTCCACGTCCTGGAAATTAATACCTTTGGGAAAAGGATACTTTAACGTTCAATTTAATAATTCGGAAGATAAAAATCGTGTTTTTAGCAAAACTTCCTGGAACTTGGTCTCCGAATATTTTCGTTTATCTACTTGGGTTCCGGATTTCAAACCTTATAAAATTGCTACTTCTAAAGCACAAGTTTGGATCCGAATTTATGAGTTGCCGATTGAATACTGGCACCCTCAACTTATTTTTACAATTGCTAAGACTCTTGGCAACCCTCTGAAAATTGATGAACGTTCTCTGAATGGGGAAGTGGGTCATTTTGTTCGGGTCCTAATTGAAATTGACTTGAAAGACCATGTTCACAACAAAGTCATGGTTGAATGTTCGGGTCATTGTGTTTTCCCTTCTATTGGTTACGAAAAATTTCCAGAGTTTTGCACTCATTGCTCAATCGTTGGTCACTCCAGCAATTCCTGTAGAAGCAAAAAATTAGCTCCGAACTCCAACTCTACGGCTCCTAGCTACCGCCAGAATCGTCAATCCAAATATGTTCGGAAACCATCCCCTACCCCTACTGTTAGGGTCAATAATTCAAACAACAATAATCGCTTCAATGTGCTTGATGTTGAACCAACAGAAGGTGATTCCAATAATGATCACCATCAGCTCGCCTTGACGGTTTTCCAGCCTTCAATAGAGCAAAATGATACCATTGTCCCCACTTCTGAGTTCTCCGCTGAACATGCCAACAATAACATGTTATCCCTTACCACTAACGTCTTCCAGCCTGATAATAATAACACGTCAGTGTCTTCCAAGGGCATGATCTTGCCTAACCCTTCTTCATCCTCTCGTCATGAGCAATCGACTAACACGGTTGGCCCCCCTATTGTGTCTACTGACCATGACAAAGATAAGAGCCATACCATTGCTGCTAAGGCAGGAAAATCTATTGTTATTTCTCCTATCATTCCCTCAGAAAAACCACAAGCTCCGCTAAAACAAGCTAAAAGGGATGTTAGATTCCCAAAGACTGTGCAATTACTCCCTGCCAACTCCACGGCAGCGAAAAATCTTAATTTGGCCGCTTCTAAACCTTGGCGAAATTCTTCTGAGGAAGAGGATCAGCAAAATAATCCGCCTGAAGCACGGATAAATGCCGTTTCTAAATGAATATCCTTTCCTGGAATATCAGGGGGATAAGGAAGCGGGTTGCTAGGGACCAGCTTCGTCACTATATCATGGTTTGTAAGCCGGATATTCTTTGTATCATCGAACCCTTCACTTCTTTTGCTCGTTCCGATCTTTCTCTCTGGCGTTCGGGTGGTCTTTCTCTTCTTGCCGAGAATCGGCGAGGCAGGACCCTGACATTTGGGTGCTCGGCTCCCTCAACATATCTAATTGCCAAGTCATCCATGTCTCTGATCAGGTTATCATCATGGACATCTCTTTTAATGGATGGGACTTTCGGGCGTCTGTTGTTCATGGTGCTCGTAACTATATTGGTCGCAGGAATCTTTGGGAGGATATCCTGAGCTTCCTTCACCCTAACCTTTTAGTCTTCGGAGATTTTAATGCCGTCATTGGGGCACATGAGCGTCGCAGTCTTCATGTTCCCAACGCTACTTCTTGTCGGGAGTTCAGTCAATTTATTGACGAGGCCTTGCTTGTCGGCATCCATTTTACTGGTCATCGGTTTACTTGGAGAGGCAGGGTTCACGATGATTATCATGTTGAGACCCACATTGATCGATTTTTGGCCACCCCCAATTTTATCGATCACTGGGTTTCCACAAAATATCAAGTTTTCCCTAGGACCTGCTCTGATCACCACCCGATCTGGCTCACCTCCACTTTGGGTAATACTTCTTTTCCCAGATCTTTCCATTTTCAACGTATGTGGACTACTGATAATTCATTTATTGATGTTATTCGAAACTCTTGGAATCTTAATTATGGGAACCGATCTCCTTGGGACTTGGTTTTGTACAAGCTTAAAAGACTGCGTCGTACCCTCAAGCATTGGAATTTTTCGTCTTTTGGTGATATTTTCACTAAAAAAAGTCAGCTTTTGGATCAACTTGGTGACATTCAGTCTCTCATTGATGCGGATGGGTATACCGACGAGCTCTTCTGTCAGGAGGTCGAAACAATTGCGGCCTTGAACGACATCCTTAATAAAGAGAGTCTTTTCTTCCAACAAAGGAGTAGGACTAATTGGCTTAAGGATGGTGATCGGAATACTGCCTTTTTCCATCGGACAGTTAAGATGAGGAATAATCGTCTTCAGCTTTCCTCTCTCCTTATTGACGGTGATCTTTGTCGTGATCCGTCTACCATCTCGAACCACATTGTGAATTTTTATCAGCACCTTTTCGAAGGCCACCCGATTGCTACTAATTGGCCCACTGGTTTCTCTCTTCCTAAGGTTTCTCATCGATAACTCCATCCTTACCGCTATTCCCCATTCCGAGGAAATTCGTTTCTACGATTTTCGATATGGAGCCCCAGTGCCCACAGGCACGGCTTTCTTGGATTATTTTATCAGTTCTCTTGGGAGGTCATTGGTCCCGATATTGTGGCGGCTATTCGGCAATTTTTCATTGAGGGTGATCTTCCGACGGGTCTTAACTCTAGCTTAGTTGCTCTCATTCCTAAAGTCAAAGGGGCCATCTCTATTGAGCAATTCCGGCCTATTGTCTTAAGTAACTTTATCTTCAAGATTATTACTAAAATCCTCACGGCCAGACTTTCTAGTTTTATTCATGAGATCATCAGCCCCCATCAGTTTGGCTTTATTCCGGGTCGGCGTATCCACGATTGTATATCTATTGCTTCAGAATGCGTTAATTGTTTGAATCGCCGTGCGTTCGGCGGTAACATGGCTATTAAAATTGACATTCGTAAAGCTTTTGACACTCTCTCCTGGGATGTTCTTCACAGTTTTGGTTTTCACGACCAGTTTGTTGCTTGGGTTTCCACCATTCTTCACTCAGCGAAGCTTTCTATTCTTATAAATGGTGCTCCTACGGGTTACTTTGCGTGCAGTCAAGGGGTTCGGCAAGGTGATCCCATGTCTCCTCTTTTATTTTGTATTGCTGAGGAGATGCTCGGTCTCATGCTCTCCAATGCGGTTCGGACTACTCTCTTCAAGCCTATTTTTGCGGGCCGTAAGATTGTCTATCCTTCTCACCTTTTTTATGCGGATGATGCTATCGTGTTTGGTCGTGCCTCTACGGATAATGCCAATGCCATATCGAAGATTCTTGATGATTACTCAGCTATCTCGGGCCAGGCTATGAACCGTAATAAATATAAGGTTTATTTCGGTTCTCATGTTCCTATCCACACCAAACGGGTCATTCTGCGCACCCTTGGCATGCGCGAGGGATCACTCCCTTTCAATTACCTTGGGGTTCCGTTATTCTGCGGCATACCCCGTCTCATCCATATTGCCCCGGTCGTTGACAAAATTATTAGTAAATTTTCTGCTTGGAAAGGATCCTCTCTCTCGATGGCTGGTCGTATTTGCTTAGTTAACTCTGTCATCATGAGCTCCTCCATTCACTCAATGATGATATATAGTTGGCCGATCAAATTGATAAACAAATTAGATTCGGCGGCTAGAAATTTTATTTGGTCGGGGGACATTAGTCACAAGAACGCATGTACTGTGGCCTGGAGTAGAGTTTGTTCCCCTTTAGAGGAGGGAGGGCTTGGGGTGAGGCATCTTCGTACGATGAATGAATCCTTTTTGTTCCGTTTGGCCTGGGTTATTCTCGCAGAGGATTCCTTTTGTGGTCAATTCCTTCGTCAGAGGTTTCTCAGAAGTAATTTGGATACTCGCAAGATTGTTTCTTCCTCTATATTCAGGGGGGTTCGTAATCATATTCCCCGTCTTCTTAACACTTCCAGTTGGGTTATTGGTAATGGTCAGAATATTAATTTTTGGTGGGACAACTGGCTGGGTTATATCATTGGTGATCGGTTGGGTATTCCTCAACATCTCAGAAGTACCTTCTCCGACACCATCAGCGATTTTTACTATGATGGGACCTGGCATCTTACCCTCGATTTCATGGAAAGGTGTCGTGATGTTGCTTTAGATGTCGTCTATGCCCCCTCTGACTTTGAAGGAAAAGACGAGCGGGTTTGGGCTAAATCGGTGCATGGCAATGTTACCTCTCAAATCGCTTATTGGCACCTTCGCCACAACTTTCCTAAGGTGAGCTGGGGGAAATGGATTTGGCACAGATTAATCCCCGTTAAATGCGTTCTCTCACGATGCGGAAGGCTATTCACAACAGTGCTGTTTTTGATCTTCTTCGTTTAAGGGGTTTCATTGGTCCTTGGTTTGCCTTTTGTCTCTCTGCCGTGAATCGATTGACCATATTTTCACCGAGTGTGTTGTTATCCGTGAGCCTGGGACTATATTGAGCGGGGCTTCTTAAACTCTTTAGAATTGAATCTTTGGGTTCGGGACTTCATCATTCGAGCTATGGATATCGATTTAGTCGACATATCTCTACTCTGGAGATTAACTATTATTCCGCCGTCTGGGCTATCTGGCATATTCGCTGTGAGGTTTTATATAATGATGCTAAATTTTCTATCATGTCTCTTCGTTCTATAGTTTGGTCTCTTCTCAGAGAATGTAATAACTATGACATGGGCACCATGGATAACTCTATTTCTGATCTGGTTCGTCTTCGGGCTCTGGGTGTGGCTGGCCACGCGAGACCTCCGCTTTACCCTATTTATGTGAAATGGTATCCCCCCCCCAATTGGCTGGATGAAAGTTAACATTGATGGGATGGCTAAAGGCTGCCCAGGCTTGGGTGCTATTGGCCTTGTTTATCGGAATCGTCTAGGCCGGGTTTTTGGCACTCTCTCTGCGGCAATTGGTTGCTGTTTTGCCTTCCAAGCTGAGTTGGTCGCGGCTATTCATGCTATCGAGATTGCTTTTTATCATGGTTGGGATTATTTGTGGCTGGAGTCTGACTCTACTTATGTTGTGAGCATTCTCTCGGATCGTAGTTAATTTGTTCTGGATCTACCGCAGTCATTTGAGGCGGATTTGGCGTATTATTGACGGCATGCACTTTAGGGTCTCTCATATCTATAGAGAAGGGAATGCTGTGGCATACTGGCTTTCTAAAAGATTGGTTTCTTACGAGTGGTCTAGCGAAGCGCCAGAGCCTCTCCGAGATCTTCTGTTGAGGGATATGTTTCCTATGTATTTTAGCCGACATTAGTTTTCTCGCAGCATAACGCTCGAGTACTCTTTTTCCCTATCGTAGGTTTTTCCCATTGGGTTTTTCTACGATAGGGTTTTAACGAACTGTTACGCAACCCCATACATCTGGTATGGGGGTATAGGTCCTTTTATTCTGTTTTCATAGATTGCTTTTGCATTTGTATTTTTCTCTCTATTTCTCTTGACTACCCGCTTGTGGGATTAGCTTGAGATTTTATTTTGTTGTCTTGGATGGCCCTCTCTTTGTAACTCTTTTCTGTTTCTCGTTTTTATAATAATATTGACCTTGATGAGTCAAAAAAAAAACCAAAGTCTTCTAACATGTTTAGTTATTTTATTTTGTTACTTGTCTTTGGTGAAGATGTTGCTTTTATTAAGAAGATGCCAGGAAGTCCCTTTCATGTTCAAGTCCTTGTCAAAGTCTTACAAAAGATATCATATGAGAAAGATGATTATCTCCTCCCTTCAAGTACCCCACGGCCAAAAATGAGAGGAAGAAGCCATACATGATGTTGCTTTCAATCTTTGTCAAAGTCTTGATAGTTTAGTTTATTATTTACTTGTCTTTTAGCTTGATCTTGTGTGATCTTGTTTGATCTTATTAGTAGTTGTAATGGCTATATATTAGCCTCATATTCAACCTTTAAAATAACTTTGAAGCTTGAAAAAACGAAATACACTTGTATGTATTCATTGTTGAATGATTTTCAGCACACCTTGATTATAATTCGACGCGTCTTCGAGTTGTAATTTAATCGATTCTCAATAGGTCTTGAGGAGAGATTGCCTTATCAAACTATAGGTCTAGTTTGATAATTTACTTTCATATTATCTTGTTTACGGAAACCGAATTGCCCTATTTTCGGTTAAATCTTACGAGTGTTGCACATATCCGAGTGTTGTGAGGTAACAAAATATATCCGCTGCATTTCCCGGCAAATTTACGTTCATCTTAATACGTAATTCGTATTATAAGTGGTATCGGAGCCCAAGGTCATCTCCTTGGGCGATTTATTCAACGAATTTTTAGTTGAGGTATTTAGTCACCTTCTTGGGTTGTTCTTCACGGTTTCTTCAAAATTTTCGCATAACATTGGCAGATTAGCGTAGTCGGAAGAAAACAAAGTTTCCCATGGATTCGACCGTTGGATCGTCATGAAATTTTGACAAAGGTAAGCCAACTCATTGAACTACAGTCTGAACGGTGGAGATCAGATTCTTTGATCATCTTTTTGGTTCATTCTTCACGGCTTTCTTGGCAAATTTTTTGTTCGATTTCTTGATCATTAGAAGCGATGGACTTTTCCAATACCAAATTCTTGGTAAAGCTACGTGATACTTTACATGACTTACCGGAACCTCGACGAGGAGGAGAAGGCATGTGTTCCCCACGCCATACTAATGAGTTCGAGTTGAACGAACTTCCGAAGTTCATCGGAGGTACCGATCCCGAAATTTATTTGGAATGGGAACGTAAGATGGATCGCTTGTTCGAGTTTAAAGGTCTTAACGATGAGAAGCGTTGCAAATATGCAATTATCAAGTTGGTTAAAGGCGCTTCAGTTTGGTTCGAATGTAAGAAGAAGCAAAGGACTCGTGCTGGAAAAAACAAGATCCGTTCGTGGGAGTCGTTGAAAACAAAACTTCGCAAGAGATACGTACCTTTCGGCTCGAGTTCGACTCTCAAAATCGTAACAACATCAGCCCCCAACTCGGTTTCTAACGCTCTCGACTTGCCTAATGAGACGAGTTTGCTGGAGGTGAGTTGTTTCATTGGCCAAGGGTTCAATCATGTGCAAGATGTTTGCCCGACTCTTGCTACCCGAGACGAGTTAATAGCCGAGGAAGAACAAGAAAGACTAGGAGACATTCTCAAGTTTGATATAGAGGACGAAGGAGAAGAAGAATATGTAGTTTACGATGCTCCCGATTATGATACAGACTTAGTTTTTCGTACTTTAGAAACCAAATCGGTTTCAAATGATTTGGAGCATCAGGACGAGTTAACGAGTGAGGAACTCATAAGTATACTTTTTAGTTCTACACAGTCGTCCGTTTCCCGAGCTACAGAAGATGAAGAGATTGAGGACAAGGCGATTGTTCCCCAAAATTTCTATGAGGTTATTTCTATTATTGTTAAAAAATTGGAGGATCCCAATCCAATTGTTCTCATTGATCCGGTTCCCGACACCGACCAACGTAAAAGCTATGTGGCTACATGTGACTGGAAAATAGTAAAAGACGAACTCATTGATGAAAGGAATAAGGACAAGATTTGTGCCCACATGACGCCGTAAATGGAAATTATTCCGTTAAACCACAAATCTTTTTTTGGGGATTCCGTTAAGGGAAATGGTAGACACCCAGATATGTCGTTTGTTTTTATTTTGCAGGTTGGTCTTTTAAAAATGCAATCCCAAGCAAACGTCAACACATCCGACGAAAATTACATCTTCAACCCGGGAGGAGCACAACCCTATCCGGAATACCAACCGTCCTTGGACTTTAGATTCGAGGACGAATATCTTTAAAGGAAGAGGGGATGATACGAGATCGACATGGCCAACCGAAGAAAGATGACGTAGACAACCATGCAACCATGCATACGGCCATGCACACAGATGCACCTACACGACATGCACTTACTTCTTTGGACGAGACGACTAATACGAGACTTGAAGTAACCTTGAACATATTTTACGTATGCATGAAGAAATTACGAACCATGCACTCATCCTGATACGAATTACGTAAGTAATACGTATAAAACACAACGGAAGGTTAACACGTAACAAAGTATCACTCGAATTTTGTTAAGGGTGGCCGAAAGTTGATGGTGTTTCGGCCGTGAAGTAGGGTGATGTACGGAGTTTGGCGTGTTTTATCGAACTAGACCTATAACTCGATAAAAGGGTAATCGCTTCCCAAGACCTTTTGAGAATTGATCAAAGTTAAAATCTCGAAACTCGTCGAAACAATAACTTAAGGTTTGTCGAACTCGTTCAACGTATATTTCAAAGGAAATACAAAGTTTATTATGATTCTCGATGAATTACAAGTACAACGAACACTACTATATATAGTAGTTTACAACCGTACGAAAATACAACAAAACGAAAAAAAGGAAACTTCCTAACACAACATTTCGGCCGAACTCCAAGGATTGAGATATCAAATCTCTTGGTGTTATTAGGTGAAAGGGACATGAAGTTTATTTTGTTCTTTGATGGTGACATGAAGTAGACCAACACACCATCCTTCCCATGCATTTCGGCCGATCCCTCTTCATTTGGTGAAGATTTGTGATAGTGACATGATGAAGAAAGTCTTCACTCCATCCATATGCATTTCGGCCGTTTGTGTAAGGAGGGAATCACACTTTTATTTTGTAAAGATATTTGTAAAGATATGAAGACAAAGTGTCCCTTTCAAGCATAAATTCGGCCGATCTTCATGCTTTCGGGTCGATCCGTCGTCAATTCTCGTCACTCCGATTCCGATTAACAACGTAACTCCAAGCCGTTTAACATTTTCTCCTAAGTATAACGATGCATCATCATGAATGTCGATTTTTATCGGAGTTTCTTCGACTGGAATATTAGATATCGTATCATTCCCTCCGTCTTTGAAAGGAATTGACCTCAATTACGCAATGCCATCGTCGTCAAGATAAGGTGAGAGATCACCTACGTTGAATGTCGCGTGTACTCCGTATTCGCCCGGAAGTTCGACTTTGTATGCGTTGTCGTTCACTTTTTCCACAATCTTGTACGGACCTTCGGCTCTCGGCATCAATTTGTTCTTCCGTTTGCTCGGGAATCTTTCTTTTCTCAAATGTATCCAAACTAAGTCGCCAACATCAAATAATCTCGCTTTTTTATTTTTGTTCGACTTCCGTTTGTACATTTCATTCACTTCTTTAATCCGTTCCCGTATCTTTTCGTGTAACTTCATCATGGATTTGAGTTTTGCTTCGGCGTCCTTGTGAACCAATTCGTTGCTCGGCAGGGGAATCAAGTCCAATGGCAAGTGCGGATTTAATCCGTATACTACTTCAAAGGGTGAATGGGCCGTGGCATAACCGGGTGATCGGTTGTATGCGAATTCAGCATGAGCAAGTTTAACGTCCCAATCTTTCTGAGTTTTATTTACCAACCCTCGTAATAATGCTCCCAAGGTTCGATTAGTTACCTCGGTGCATCCGTCGGTTTGCGGGTGATGTGAAGTACTGAATAGGAGTTTAGTACCGACTTTCCTCCATAAAGTATTCCAGAAGTAACTCAGAAATTTGGAATCTCGATCCGACACGATAGTTTTTGGCACTCCGTGTAAACGAACTATTTCCCGGAAATACAAGTCCGCCACATTGCTTGCGTCATCGGTTTTGTGGCACGCGACAAAGTGAGCCATTTTCGAAAAGCGGTCGACGACCACCATGATCGAGTCTTTGCCTCGTTGAGTACGAGGTAAAGCCACAATAAAATCCATCGAGACATCCTCCCACGGTCGTAACGGTATCGGCAACGGCATGTATGTACTCGACTTGAACGAACCTTTCATCATATGACAAGTTACGCATTTGCTCACGATTGTGCTGACGTCACCATACATCTTCGGCCAAAAGAAATGTTCTTTTAGCACCTCTACAGTCTTGGTCGAGCCGAAGTGACCGGCTAGTCCTCCTCCGTGCGCCTCCCGAACCAGCAATTCCCGAATTGTATGTCTCGGCACACATAGTTTATTCCCCTTGAAGAGAAAGCCATCTTGTAAAACAAATTCCTCGTACGGGGCCGTTTTACAACGGTTAAAAATTTCCCCGAAATCCAAATCGTCGTTGTAATGATCTTTCAAAGTCTCGAATCCCAACAAACGAACATCTAGCATCGACAGTAAGGCATACCGTCTCGACAGTGCATCCGCCACTACATTACTCTTCCCGTCTTTGTACTTGGATGAAAAATGAAAAGATTGTAAAAATTCCACCCATTTTGCATGTCTCGGGCTTAGCTTACTCTGTCCGTTGATGTATTTCAACGACTCGTGATCCGAATGCAGCACGAAATGTTTTGAACGTAGATAATGACTCCAATGATCGAGTGCTCTTACGATAGCATAGAACTCCTTGTCGTAAGTACAATAATTCACTCGGGCGCCACTTAACTTCTCCGAAAAATAGGCAATGGGACGGCCTCTCTGAATGAGCACCGCCCGATTCCAACTCCGCTAGCATCGCATTCTACCTCAAACGGTTGTGAAAAATCGGGCAACGTCAAAATCGGCGCTTCACATAATTTTCCTTTTAAGTTTTCAAAAGCCTTTTGGGCCGTCTCGTTCAAGCAAAGGTTCCCTTTTCGGACACTCCGTGATAGAATTTGGATATAGTCTTTGAAGTCCGTATGAATCGTCGGTAAAAGAAGCGAGGCCATGAAATGACCGTACCTCCGTGATTGTCTTTGGGGTCGGCCACGACTTGATTGCCGCGATCTTCTCTTGGTCGACCGAAACTCCGTCTTTTGAAACAACATAGCCGAGAAAGACAAGACTCTCGACTAGGAAAGTACACTTCTCCCGTTTTCCATAAAGCTTTTGTTCCCTTAGCGTCTCAAACACGTACGCAAATGTTCGAGATGTTCTTCTACGGACATTTGTAGATCAAAATGTCGTCTAAGTACACGACAACAAACTTTCCCAAGAAAGGTTTTAGAACCTCGTTCATCAACCTCATAAAGGTGCTCGGGGCGTTGGTGAGGCCGAATGGCATCACAACCCATTCGTAAAGTCCATTCTTCGTTTTAAACGCCGTTTTCCATTCGTCTCCCTCTCGCATGCGGATTTGATGGTATCCGCTCCGTAAATCAACTTTGGAAAATATAACCGAGCCATGTAACTCGTCCAGCATGTCGTCTAGTCTCGGGATGGGAAACCGATACTTGACGGTGATGTTATTCACGGCTCTTCTGTCAATACACATCCGCCATGTTCCGTCTTTTTTTGGTACGAGTAGAACTGGAACCGCACACGGACTTAAACTTTCTCGGACATATCCGTGATTCATGAGTTCATCAATTTGACGTTGTAGTTCTTTTGTTTCTTCG
Organism: Orobanche coerulescens; assembly: GCA_033398695.1. Classification (NCBI taxonomy): domain Eukaryota; kingdom Viridiplantae; phylum Streptophyta; class Magnoliopsida; order Lamiales; family Orobanchaceae; genus Orobanche; species Orobanche coerulescens. Next base: position 162,320 of record JAWKAU010000111.1, on the reverse strand, counting down.
GGATTACAACGTCTGTTGCTTTGTTCGGTAATGGAGCTCCCGGTATAAGATCAATCTGGTGTTCAATCCCGCGGATAGGTGGTAATCCTACCGGCAAGTCTTCGGGAAATACGTCCGAAAACTCGTGTAATAGTGCATCTATCTCCTCTTCATTTTGCGATTTGGTGGCAAGATTTCGGACCTCCTTGATCATCATCAAATAAACACGTTCGCCATCGTCAATGGCGTGTTCGACTTCTTTCTCGTTTGCAAACATCGTAAGTTTCGGCCCTTCGACTTTTTTCGAACTCATCGTCCGGATAGCTTGAGGTGACATAGGTTTAAGAACAATTTTTTTACCTTTGTCACGTAGCTCATACTCATTACTCCTCCCTCGATGGAGTACGTCCCGATCAAATAACCAAGGTCTTCCTAATAACACGTGACATGCGTCCATCGGCAATACATCGCATGTAATATCATCGCCATACGAACCCATGGTGAGTCCGACCTTCACTTGCCTTGATACTTTCACTTTGTTTCCGTCATCGAGCCAATGGAGTGCATACGGCTTAGGATGGGCCGTGGTGACCAAGCCGAGTTTCGAAACCATCTCGCTCGATGCCACGTTCGTACAACTTCCACCGTCAATGATCAAGCTACACCATTTCTCTCCGACACGACACTTCGTGTGAAAGATTTGGTCTCGTTGTTCTTCGTCACTCGGGGCTGCCTTCGTTTGTAACATGCGAAGGACAAGGTTCGTGTCATAGTTCGGGGCATCGTATGCCTCGCATTCTTCTTCTTCGTCAGCTTCTAAGTTAAAAACGTCTCCAACTCTTTCTTCTTCGGCTAATAATTCCTCTCGGGCTATGGCTTCGTAACGTCACAATCCTCCGATTCGGACAAGCACTTTGATAGTGTCCAAATCCTTGACATTTGAAACATCGGACTTTAGATAGGCTCGTTTCTTTTGGTGTGGTAGGGGTTTTGGAGCGGTAGTAACTGGCTTGTGGTGACGGGTTTGGAAACGAGCTAGAACTCGCGCCAAAGTTGGTATTTCCGTATTTAGGTGGGAATTCGGGTTTAGAGAGTTTGGTTTTGTTTTGATTTTCTAACTTTATGCAAAGTCCGCATAAAGTATCGAAGTCAGAATAGGGGTAGAGTTCCACGGAATTAGCAATGTTTTTGTTCAAACCTCGTAGGAAACAGGACATCCGCAATTCTTCGCTTTCTTCAAGTTCTCCCATCAAGGATAAGTTTTCAAACTCCTCGATGTACTCCTCGACGCCGAGCTTTCCTTGCGTGAGGTCGAAATTTTCATGCAGGCTCGGCTTGTGTGTAGTCAGGACATATCTTTTCGTAGTTTCCTTTTTAGGAATCCCACGAACGTATCTTCTCTTTCCCGGCACGGCTTCTCTGCGTCTTCATTCGCTCAAACCAAAGGGAAGCTCCCTTTCCAAGTTTGAGGATCGCGTACTTGCAACGTACCTCGTCATTGAGTTCCTTGAACTCAAACATTCGTTCAATTTTTCTCTCCCACTCCAGATAAACTTCAGGATCGGTGCCGCCTACGAACTCCGGAAGTTCGCTGGTCTTGTATTCATCCGCATGTCGTGGTGCATGCATGGTGTCATGTCCTCGTCGTGCATGGATTCTGGGCTCCGGCAAGCCACGAAGAACGTCACGTAGTTGTGCTACTTCTTCATCGGTGAATGCCATTTTCTTCAGTGATGTCGAGAACTGTGAGACAAGTGTCTCTGATACCACTTATGATACGAATTACGTAAGTAATACGTATAAAACACAACGGAAGGTTAACACGTAACAAAGTATCACTCGAATTTTGTTAAGGGTGGCCGAAAGTTGATGGTGTTTCGGCCGTGAAGTAGGGTGATGTACGGAGTTTGGCGTGTTTTATCGAACTAGACCTATAACTCGATAAAAGGGTAATCGCTTCCCAAGACCTTTTGAGAATTGATCAAAGTTAAAATCTCGAAACTCGTCGAAACAATAACTTAAGGTTTGTCGAACTCGTTCAACGTATATTTCAAAGGAAATACAAAGTTTATTATGATTCTCGATGAATTACAAGTACAACGAACACTACTATATATAGTAGTTTACAACCGTATTTAAAATACAACAAAACGAAAAAGGAAACTTCCTAACACAACATATCGGCCGAACTCCAAGGATTGAGATATCAAATCTCTTGGTGTTATTAGGTGAAAGGGACATGAAGTTTATTTTGTTCTTTGATGGTGACATGAAGTAGACCAACACACCATCCTTCCCATGCATTTCGGCCGATCCCTCTTCATTTGGTGAAGATTTGTGATAGTGACATGATGAAGAAAGTCTTCACTCCATCCATATGCATTTCGGCCGTTTGTGTAAGGAGGGAATCACACTTTTATTTTGTAAAGATATTTGTAAAGATATGAAGACAAAGTGTCCCTTTCAAGCATAAATTCGGCCGATCTTCATGCTTTCGGGTCGATCCGTCGTCGAATTCTACGTCACTCCGATTCCGATTAACAACGTAACTCCAAGCCGTTTAACATTTTCTCCTAAGTATAACGATGCATCATCATGAATGTCGATTTTTATCGGAGTTTCTTCGACTGGAATATTAGATATCGTATCACATCCACCTTCTTCATGCATTGAAACCGATGGTTCCTCTCCCTTGAATAAGTCACCTACATGACAACAAAGTCATCAAAGCATGATAATAATAATCATCAAGAATCAAACCACAGTCTTCTAACATGTTTAGTTATTTTATTTTGTTTCTTGTCTTTGGTGAAGATGTTGCTTTTATTAAGAAGATGCCAAGAAGTCTCTTTCATGTTCAAGTCCTTGTCAAAGTCTTACAAAAGATATCACATGAGAAAGATGATTATCTCCTCCCTTCAAGTACCCCACGGCCGAAAATGAGAGGAAGAAGCCATACATGATGTTGCTTTCAATCTTTGTCAAAGTCTTGATAGTTTAGTTTATTATTTACTTATCTTTTAGCTTGATCTTGTGTGATCTTGTTTGATCTTATTAGTAGTTGTAATGGCTATATATTAGCCTCATATTCAACCTTGAAAATAACTTTGAAGCTTGAAAAAAACGAAATACACTTGTATGTATTCATTGTTGAATGATTTTCAGCACACCTTGATTATAATTCGACGTCTTGAGTTGTAATTTAATCGATTCTCAATAGGTCTTGAGGAGAGATTGCCTTATCAAACTATAGGTCTAGTTTGATAATTTACTTTCATATTATCTTGTTTATGGAAACCGAATTGCCCTACTTTCGGTTAAATCTTACGAGTGTTACACATATCCGAGTGTTGTGAGGTAACAAAATATATCCGCTGCATTTCCCGGCGAATTTACGTTCATCTTAATACGTAATTCATATCATAAGTGGTATCGGAGCCCAAGGTGATCTCCTTGGGCGATTTATTCAACGAGTTTTTAGTTGAGGTATTTAGTCACCTTCTTGGGTTGTTCTTCACGGTTTCTTCAAAATTTTCGCATAACATTGGCAGATTAGCGCAGTCGGAAGAAAACAAAGTTTTCCATGGATTCGACCGTTGGATCGTTACAAAATTTTGAAAAAGGTAAGCCAACTCATTGAACTACAGTCTGAACGGTGGAGATCAGATTCTTTGATCATCTTCTTGGTTCATTCTTCACGGCTTTCTTGGCAAATTTTCTGTTCGATTTCTTGATCATTAGAAGAGATGGATTTTTCCAATACCGAATTCTTGGTAAAGCTACGTGATGCTTTACATGACTTACCGGAACCTCGACGAGGAGGAGAAGGCCTGTGTTCCCCACGCCATACTAACGAGTTCGAGTTGAACGAACTTCCGAAGTTCATCGGAGGTACCGATCCCGAAATTTATTTGGAATGGGAACGTAAGATGCATCGCTTGTTCGAGTTTAAAGGTCTTAATGATGAGAAGCATCGCAAATATATAATTATCATGTTGGTTAAAGGCGCTTCAGTTTGGTTCGAATGTAAGAAGAAGCAAAGGACTCGTGCTGGAAAAAACAAGATCCGTTCGTGGGAGTCGTTGAAAGAAAACTTCGCAAGAGATACGTACCTTTCGGCTCGAGTTCGGCTCTCAAAATCGTAACAACATCAGCCCCCAACTCGGTTTCTAAAGCTCTCGACTTGCCTAATGAGACGATTTTGCTGGAGGTGAGTTGTTTCATTGGCCAAGGGTTCGTTCATGTGCAAGATGTTTGCCCGACTCTTGCTACCCGAGACGAGTTAATAGCCGAGGAAGAACAAGAAAGGCTAGGCGACATTCTCAAGTTTGATATAGAGGACGAAGGAGAAGAAGAATGTGTAGTTTACGATGCTCCCGATTATGATACAGAATTAGTTCTTCGTACTTTAGAAACTAAATCGGTTTCAAATGATTTGGAGCATCAGGACGAGCTAACGAGTGAGGAACTCACAAGTATACTTTTTAGTTCTACACAACCGTCCGTTTCACGAGCTGCAGAAGATGAAGAGACTGAGGACAAGGCGATTGTTCCCCAAAATTTCTATGAGGTTATTTCTATTATTGTTAAAAAATTGGAGGATCCCAATCCAATTGTTCTCATTGATCCGGTTCCCCACACCGACCAACGTAAAAGCTATGTGGCTACATGTGACTGGAAAATAGTAAAAGACGAACTCATTGATGAAAGGAATGAGTACAAGATTTGTGCCCAAATGACGCCGGAAATGGAAATTATTCCGTTAAACCACAAATCTTTTTTTGGGGATTCCGTTAAGTGAAATGGTAGACACCCAGATACGTCGTTTGTTTTTATTTTGCAGGTTGGTCTTTTAAAAATGCAATCCCAAGCAAACATCAACACATCCGATGAAAATTACATCTTCAACCCGGGAGGAGCACAACCCTATCCGGAATACCAACCGTCCTTGGACTTTAGATTCGAGGACGAATCTCTTTAAAGGAACAGGGGATGATACGAGATCGACATGGACAACCGAAGAAAGATGACGTAGACGACCATGCAACCATGCATACGGCCATGCACACACATATACCTACACGACATGCACTTACTTCTTTGGACGAGACGACTAATACGAGACTTGAAGTAACCTTGAACATATTTTACGTATGCATGAAGAAATTACGAACCATGCACTCATCCACCTTCTTCATGCATTGAAACCGATGGTTCCCCTCCCTTGAATAAGTCACCTACATGACAACAAAGTCTTCAAAGCATGATAATAATAATCATCAAGAATCAAACCAAAGTCTTCTAACATGTTTAGTTATTTTATTTTGTTTCTTGTCTTTGGTGAAGATGTTGCTTTTATTAAGAAGATGCCAAGAAGTCCCTTTCATGTTCAAGTCCTTGTCAAAGTCTTACAAAAGATATCACATGAGAAAGATGATTATCTCCTCCCTTCAAGTACCCCACGGCCGAAAATGAGAGGAAGAAGCCATACATGATGTTGCTTTCAATCTTTGTCAAAGTCTTGATAGTTTAGTTTATCATTTACTTGTCTTTTAGCTTGATCTTGTGTGATCTTGTTTGATCTTATTAGTAGTTGTAATGGCTATATATTAGCCTCATATTCAACCTTTAAAATAACTTTGAAGCTTGAAAAAAATGAAATACACTTGTATGTATTCATTGTTGAATAATTTTCAGCACACCTTGATTATAATTCGACGCGTCTTCGAGTTGTAATTTAATCGATTCTCAATAGGTCTTGAGGAGAGATTGCCTTATCAAACTATAGGTCTAGTTTGATAATTTACTTTCATATTATCTTGTTTACGAAAACCGAATTGCCCTACTTTCGGTTAAATCTTACGAGTGTTACACATATCCGAGTGTTGTGAGGTAACAAAATATATCTGCTGTATTTCCCGGCGAATTTACGTTCATCTTAATACGTAATCATGTAATGCAGCGGAAATATTGTTGATCCTTATAACACTCGAATATGTGTAACACTCGTAAATAGAAAGTAAACAAATCAATAAATATAATTAAGAACAATGTGAAGATGATTATCAAACTAGACCTATAGTTTGATAAGGTGATTTCTTCTCAAGACCTATTGAGAATTAATCGAATTAATACTCGAAAACGCGTCGAATAAAAATCAAGTTTCGATGAAAAGTATTCACCAAGAAAAACACAAAGTGTAATCTTATTTCTTCAACATACAATGCTTGTTACAATGCTTACACAAGACTATATATAGGAAACTTCAAGTCTTCCCATAATAAAAGAAAAACAATTCAAAGATTTATAAAATCTTTGAATAATCAAAACAAATCAAACATAAAATACAAAAGGAACAACAATCATAATTTTAGGGGAAACACAATCCCTAAAATGAGTAAAAAAAACAAAGAAAAGTCAAACACACAAAAAAAGCTATAAAAAGGAGTAATCTGCCGGCAGGACACGGGCCGTGTTGCTTGACACGGCCTCGGCATGACAAGGACGCTCGGCACGGGCGCGGCGCGACAAGGACGTTCGGCAGTGACTCGATCGTGTCCGCTTGACACGGTCGCGGCGCGACAAGGACGTCCGACAGTGACTCGACCGCGTGGCGCGACAAGGACGTTCGACATTGACTCGACCGTGTCCTGGAACACGGTCGGGCGGCCCGCGATCGATTTGGCGTATCGGAAGAGTTCGACTCGGCGTGTGCTGGGACACGGTCGAGTCTGTAAGCGATCGATTTGGCTTATCTAGTACATCTCGAACGGGCCGTGTCGGACGACACGACCGAGTTCGGCAGGCAGTAGATGTCAACCTTCCGGCACAGCATGACACGGGCCGTGTCATATGACACGGCCGAGACCGAGACTCCACGTCTTATGTTCGTTTTCTCGCCTAAATACGTAGTAGTCCGTGCATGGCGTGTTGTAAGGTCATTTACGTCGATCCTTACTTCGTCTTCTTCATTCGTATTAATTGATTCCGTATCAAGTAAAAGATTAACCGGAGCTGTTATAGCAAATTCGGAGTACAAAAGCTCGAATCTAATCAATAAACCTAATTTTTCATAGAGTTCCAAGTCGAATGCATGTAACGTTGTCTTATCTCCTATTAACAAGACTTAATCATGAAGTAAAGACTTAGTCGAAGCTATTATAGGGAATCCTTGCTACAACACGACTTAATCAAGAAAGAAAGATTAATCGGAGCTGTTATAGCCAATTCTGAGTACAAAAGGCTTGGATCTAATCAATAAACCCGAGTTTTCATAGAGTTCCTACTCGAATGCATGTAACGTGGTCTTATCTCCTATTAACAAGACTTAATCACAGAGTAATGGTTTAGTCGGAGCTATTATATCCAATCATTGCTACAATTAATCGGAGCTGTTATATCCAATCCTTGCTACAACAAGACTTAATCAAGAAGTAAAAGATTAATCGGAGCTTTTATAGCCAATTATGAGTATAAAAGGCTCGAATCTAATCAATAAACCCGAGTTTTCATAGAGTTCCGACTCGAATGCATGTATTGTGGTCTTATCTCCTATTAAGAAGACTTAATCCAGAAGTAAAGGCTTAATCGGAGCTATTATATTGAATCCTTGATACAACAAGACTTAACCAAGAACGAAAAGATTAATCAAAGCTGTTATAGTCAATTCTAGGTACAAAAGGCTCTAATCTAATCAATAAAACCAGATTTTTCATAGAGTTCCAACTCGAATGCATGTAACGTGGTCTTATCTCCTATTAACAAGACTTAATCAAGAAGTAAAGGCTTAATCGGAGCTATTATAGCGAATCCTTGCTACAATACAAATTAATCAAGAATTAAAAGATTAATCGAAGCTGTTATAGTCAATTCTGAGTACAAAAGGCTCGAATCAAATAAATAAACCCGAGTTTTCATAGAGTTCTGACTCGACTGCATGTAACGTTATCTTATCTCCTACTAACAAGACTTAATCAATATTTAATCGGAGCTATTATATCCAATCCTTGCTACAGCAAGACTTAGTCAAGAAGTAAAAGATTAATCGGAGCTGTTATATCCAATTATGAGTATAGAAGGCTCGAATCTAATCAATAAACTCGAGTTTTCATAAAGTACTGACTCGAATGCATGTAACATGGTCTTATCTCCTATTAACAAGACTTAGTCAAGAAGTAAAGGCTTAATCAGAGCTATTATATTCAATCTTTGCTATAACAAGATTTAATCGAGAAGTAAAAGATTAAACGGAGCTGTTATAGCAAATTTGGAGTACAAAAAGCTCGAATCTAATCAATAAACCTGATTTTTCATAGAGTTCCAAGTCGAATGCATGTAACGTTGTCTTATCTCCTATTAACAAGACTTAATCATGAAATAAAGGCTTAGTCGAAGCTATTATAGGGAATCCTTGCTACAACACGACTTAATCAAGAAAGAAAGATTAATCGGAGCTGTTATAGCCAATTCTGAGTACAAAAGGATCGGATCTAATCAATAAACCCGAGTTTTCATAGAGTTCCTACTCGAATGCATGTAACTTGGTCTTATCTCCTATTAACAAGACTTAATCACGGAGTAATGGTTTAATCGGAGCTATTATATCCAATCCTTGCTACAATTAATCGGAGTATTATATCGATCCTTGCTACTGCGGACTTAATCATGAAGTAAAAGATTAATCGGAGCTTTTATAGCCAATTACGAGTACAAAAGGCTCGAATCTAATCAATAAATGATACGGGATTGACAAATCCAAGGGAAGAAGACGAGGTGATGATCAACGTAAACAACCATGCAACTTACTTGGGCGAGAAAACGGAGACAAGACACGGAGTTACCTTAATAACCGGACTTGGAGCAACTTAAAACTTGCATCTTGGGGGAAAGGGGCCCAAGTGGTAAAAGAATAAAAGAATTTCAGCATTTTTATTAGAAGGGCAGCAGGATTCTCGGCAACATGCTGTGTGTAAAAGCGGCGGTCAGCTTTCAACTTGGAGACAAGGCCCAGCTTTTACTTTTTTCAGCAAGTAACATAAGGAACCTTTTTATTATCTTTTCATTATTTAAACCCAGCTTGTAATAGTTTAAGATTATCTTGTCAGGCTCTTGTCATGCTACTTTTGCCTATAAATAGGGCGATGAAGTTGTAATGAAAATTATTGAATGTTGAAGAAATAAGAATACACTTTGTGTTTTCCTTGGTGAATGCTTTTCATCAAAACTTTGATTATTATTCGACGCGTTTTCGAATCTTAATCCGATTGATTCTCAATAAGTCTTGAGGAGAAATCACTTTATCGAATTATAGGTCTAATTCGATAAAACAACTGTTTACATCTGTTTCGATATTACGCTTGTTTTCGTCTGATTTTATACTTGTTTGGTATTTCGCATCAAGCTGTTGTTCGATCCTTGAACTTGTTTCTGTTTTCAATTCGCATCCAACCAAAGCGTCTTTGTTTGAGTGTCATTTATTTCGAGGTAGCTTTGTATCGAGTCTTTTACATTCGGTCAAGTTCTGTCTTGTTCTTTGTATCAGCCGTCTTCATCGCACACACATCTTGCTCGCGATGTTATTGCTATAATGACTATTGTTATCGATTCTGACGGTTTCTTCTTGCTGATTCGCTTCCGCTCGTCAAAACAGCTTCCTGCTGTATCGATAGCGAATTCGCATCACAAGCGAGAATTCGCATCAATAAACCCGAGTTTTCATAGAGTTTTTTTTTTTGGGAAAAGTCAATTGCATTAAATAAAAATATTGGCCAACAAGGCAGGCCAGTACCCAGCAACCAATACAGAAGGTGCACCAACAACACGAAACAGAAACTAATAAAAGAGTTACAATGGAACTACCAAGCCACCTTCCAAATACGCCTAACAGCGACCGCAGATAATGAATGAGGCGGCCAATGCTGAGAGATAATATCACGAACAAGACCAATCCCCTGGAAGGTAACTGTGTGAGGATCACGACGCCTCTGACCGAATCTCCGCTCATTACGCTCCTGCCAGAGTAAGTAGACCAATGCCGCTAAAAAGATACGGTAAGCCACGTTAACCACATGCTTTCCTCTCCACCTCCTAGCCGCCCAAAGAATACCCGTACTCCACTCCAATTGAGGCCAGCAAAATTTAACCTCCCTCCTAGCAATAGAGATACACCTACTAGAGTAAGGGCACATGAAGAATAAGTGAGAATGTGATACGAATTACGTATGTAAGTGTACGTAAAGCGTATGAAATGCAACGAAAGATTATTACGTTTTGACAAGTATCAAAGTATCAACCAAAAATACAAGGTGGTGGCCGAAATTATATGGTTTTCGGCCGTGAGGTAGGATAGTGTATGGATTTGAATGTGTTTTATCGAATTAGACCTATAACTCGATAAAGATAATCTCTCCTCAAGACCTATTGAGAATTGATCAAGTTATAATTCGAGACGCGTCGAAATAATAACCAAGGTTTTTGTTGAACTCGTTCAACGTATATTTCAAGAGAAATACAATGTTATTAATTTTCAAGATGATTACAAATACAACATGAACTACTATATATAGTAGTTTACAACCATAAGGAAATACAACAAAACAAGAAAATGAAACTTCCTAGCAAGAATCGGCCGAATTATTCAAGGGTGTGGGGAGGGGATCATGAAGATTTTGGACAAGATATGATATCAAGCATCTTGGACTTATTAGGGTGACTTTGACATGAAGAAAAGGTTTGATGAAAGTCTTTTTCAAGGATCATGTTTTGGCCGATTTGTGGGGGAGGGAGTTGATGACTTATGATATGTATCTTGGACTAGATAAGATATGAAGGTGGGGACTTTATTTGATGACTTTGGCCGATTTCAAAGAAGGTGGGGAGGAGGGGATCTTCAAGATTTTGGTAAGATATGAAGACAAATCATGAGTCCCTTTCAAGCATGTTTTGGCCGAAATTTCCATGCTTTTGGACCGATTTCGTCGTCATGTTTTACGTTACTCTGGTTCCGATTAATAACGTAACTCCAATCCGCGTGTTCTTTTCTCCCAAGTATGATGATGCATGGTCATGCGAATTTGTATCGTCGTTGATGTCGATTTTTATTGACTCTTCTTCGGTTGGAATATTTGATATCGTATCAGAATGAGACTCTAACGCCATCCCACAAAGGACACAAATACCATCTTCATGCTGCAGTCAGGGCTTATCCATAGTCGACAGACGCTCCTGAATAGCCAATCATAATATGAAGGAGTGCCTGGGAATCTTCCCGGGTCCAAGAAGCAGAGGGGCCCATGGAACAGGAGGAGAATATGCTCTAAGGAAACGAAGAGCGGACGAGGAAGAATAGGAACCTGAGCTATGCGGTCTCCAAGAGATGCGATCCTGGCCTCCATAGATAGGAGGGAGGGCAGAAACAACCTGCTGGAACACAGGACGGCCAACCACAAGCCAAACCCATTGACCATCAGAAATGACAGAGCCAAGACGGGCATGCACATCAATGCCAGTTCAAAGGGGCGCTCTAGGCAGAAAATGCCTAATCAAACCCATAGAGTGCCAAGGATCCGACCATAAACGGAAGGAAGCGCCATCACCAATAGAATACTGAAATGCTCCCATGACAAGGTGATACGAATTCTCACTGGTTATGCGAATTCGCTATCGATACAGCGGAAGGCTTCTTTGATTGGCCAAGCTATCGAAGAAAGCGTCGAGGCTGGTGACAACGGCTCGCTACTGAGACCAATCTTGCCAACGATGAAGGCGGTAATTCGTCTGACCACAAGACAGGAATCTGGCCCAAATGAAAAGACTCGAAACAGCACGTTTCGTTCGGAAGCGACTTTAAGATAGGAAACACGTTCGAAGGATCGAACAACACTTTATACGAAATATTGACAAGTATAAAACTGTATCGAAAAATAAACAGAATATCGAAACAGGGTATAAACAGATGTTTTTATCAAATTAGACCTATAATTTGATAAAGTGATTTCTCCTCAAGACCTATTGAGAATCAATCAGATTAGTATTCGAAACGCGTCGAATAAAAACCAAGTTTTGATGAAAAGCATTCACAGAAAAAAACACAAAGTGTTCTCAATTCTTCAACATTCAATAATCTCCATTACAACTCTACTGCCACTATTTATAGGCAAAAGTGGCTTGACAAAATAACTTAAACTATTACAAGCTGTTCCTTAAAATAATGAAAGGATAATAAAAGGTTCTTCATGTCACTTGTTGACAAAAGTAAAAGTTGGGTCTTGTCTCCAAGTTGAAGTTTGACAGCCGCTTTTTCATATAACAAGTTGCCAAGAACCCTGCTGCCTTTATAATAAAGAAATGCTGAAAATTCTTTGTTTAGCTACCACTTGGACCTTTTCCCCCTCCCAAGTTGCAATTTGCCTTAAGTTATTCCAATTCCGACTATCAAGGTAACTCCGTGCCTCGTTTCTGTTTTCTCGCCTAAGTAGGTTGTAGTGCGATCGAGGTGTTTTACGTCAATTCTTACTTCATCTTCTTCGCTTGGAGTATTAGGCTTCGTATCACAAGGGGATGCAACTTCAACAGCTGTTTCCAATACCAAGAAGACGCAGTGGAAATAGGGAAATCCCGAAAAGAACACTGCTGAACTCTATACGAACGAACCCAGCTAACCCAAACAGAACGAGAGGACCCAACCAGGAGAGCCCAGATATGGCGGGTCATAAGGGCCTGATTCTGAACCCTCAGCGGAGTAATACCAAGGCCACCACACTCTACAGGCAAGCAAACCTTAGACCAAGCCACTTTAGCATGCCCAGAGTCACGAGAACCTTTCCAAAGAAAACGCCTTAAACTCTTCTCAATAAGGGCAAGCACGCCCTTAGGCAGGATAAAAATACAGGCCCAATAAATGTGAAGAGCAGATAACACAGACCGAATAAGCTGACAACGACCGGCCATGGACAAAGATCTACAAGCCCAGTCACTCAGCCGACCATCAATCCTGTCAAGCAAAGGAGAGCACTGAGCCACCGTGAGCTTCGATGAAGATAATGGGACTCCCAAATACCTCACAGGGAGCTGGCCCATCTGAAATCCTAATAACTGCTCAACCTGAGCCCCCTGCTCCAAAGCACTCGCTGAGAGGAAAAAATTACTCTTCCCAGGGTTAGCACGCAGCCCCGAAAGACAATCAAAGATATCAATACTCCTCTTAAGAACACCAATCGAGACCTCGTCTGGATTACAGAAAAGGAGGAGATCATCAGCAAAGGCGAGCATGAAGGTACGGGTGGCCTCACATTTCCAGTGGTATCGAAATCCCCGGGTCTGAGAAATCTCACGAGTAATAATACCATGAAGCACCTCCATAACAATAACAAAGAGATAAGGGGAGATGGGGTCTCCCTACCGAAGACCCCTACGACCTCTAAAGATCCCCTCAGCATCACCATTCAAGGACACCGAAAAGGCAGTAGTGGTGATGCACTCCCTGATCCAGGCAATGAATGATTGATGGAAACCCATACACTGCAGAGCAATCAGAACAAAATCCCACTCAACAGTGTCATAAGCTTTCATAAGGTCAACTTTAAACACACACCGTCTAGGCATCCGACTCTGCCCATAACCATGAAGAAGTTCCTGGGCAAGAAGGATATTATCACTAATCCTTCTCCCAGGAATAAAAGCAGTCTGAGCCGGGTCAATCAAGGCATCCAAGCTATCACGCATACGGTGAACAATAATTTTCGAAATAGCCTTATATAGTAAGTTGCAACAAGAGATCGGTCTAAAATCCGACATGCTCCTAGGCAAGGCTACTTTCGGAACAAGAGAAATGATCGTAGAATTGATCTGCCTGACAAACTTCCCGGTAGCAAAGAACTGCATAATAGCAAACGAAATCTCACCCCCCACAATCGGCCAAGCTCGCCGGTAAAAAGCAGCATTAAAACCATCAGGGCTCGGGGCCTTGTCCTTATCAAACTCGAAGAACACAGACCGAACCTCATCGGCAGTAACAGGTCTAACCATGTGAACCGCATCAGCAAGAGAAAGAGAAGCCGAAATAAAAGGACTAACCTGGCTGAGCGACAGAGTTTTCATAGAGTTCCGACTCGAATGCATGTATTGTGGTCTTATCTCCTATTAACAAGACTTAATCAAGAAGTAAAGGCTTAGTCGGAGCTATTATAGTGAATCCTTGATACAACAAGACTTAACCAAGAAAGAAAAGATTAATCGAAGCTGTTATAGTCAATTCTAAGTACAAAAGGCTCTAATCTAATCAATAAAACCCGATTTTTCATAGAGTTCCAACTCGAATGCATGTAATGTGGTCTTATCTCCTATTAACAAGACTTAATCAAGAAGTAAAGGCTTAATCGGAGCTATTATAGCGAATCCTTGCTACAATACGACTTAATCAAGAATTAAAAGATTAATCGAAGCTGTTATAGCCAATTCTGAGTACAAAAGGCTCGAATCAAATAAATAAACCCGAGTTTTCATAGAGTTCTGACTCGACTGCATGTAACGTTATCTTATCTCCTACTAACAAGACTTAATCAAGATTTAATCGGAGCTATTATATCCAATCCTTGCTACAACAAGACTTAATCAAGAAGTAAAAGATTAATCGGAGCTGTTATATCTAATTATGAGTATAGAAGGCTCGAATCTAATCAATACACTCGAGTTTTCATAAAGTACTGACTCGAATGCATGTAACGTGGTCTTATCTCATATTAACAAGACTTAGTCAAGAAGTAAAGGCTTAATCAGAGCTATTATATTCAATCTTTGCTACAACAAGACTTAATCGAGAAGTAAAAGATTAACCGGAGCTGTTATAGCAAATTCGGAGTACAAAAAGCTCGAATCTAATCAATAAACCTGATTTTTCATAGAGTTCCAAGTCGAATGCATGTAACGTTGTCTTATCTCCTATTAACAAGACTTAATCATGAAGTAAAGGCTTAGTCGAAGCTATTATAGGGAATCCTTGCTACAACACGACTTAATCAAGAAAGAAAGATTAATCGGAGCTGTTATAGCCAATTCTGAGTACAAAAGGATCGGATCTAATCAATAAACCCGAGTTTTCATAGAGTTCCTACTCGAATGCATGTAACATGGTCTTATCTCCTATTAACAAGACTTAATCACGGAGTAATGGTTTAATCGGAGCTATTATATCCAATCCTTGCTACAATTAATCGGAGCTGTTATATCCAATCCTTGCTACATCAAGACTTAATCAAGAAGTAAAAGATTAATCGGAGCTTTTATAGCCAATTATGAGTATAAAAGGCTCAACTCTAATCAATAAACCCGAGTTTTCATAGAGTTCCGACTCGAATGCATGTATTGTGGTCTTATCTCCTATTAACAAGACGTAATCAAGAAGTAAAGGCTTAATCGGAGCTATTATAGTGAATCCTTGATACAACAAGACTTAACCAAGAAAGAAAAGATTAATCAAAGCTATTATAGTCAATTCTAAGTACAAAAGGCTCTAATCTAATCAATAAAACCCGATTTTTCATAGAGTTCCAACTCAAATTCATGTAACGTGGTCTTATCTCCTATTAACAAGACTTAATCAAGAAGTAAAGGCTTAATCGGAGCTATTATTGTGAATCCTTGCTACAACACGACTTAATCAAGAATTAAAAGATTAATCGAAGCTGTTATAGCCAATTCTGAGTACAAAAGGCTCGAATCAAATAAATAAACCCGAGTTTTCATAGAGTACTGACTCGACTACATGTAACGTTATCTTATCTCCTACTAACAAGACTTAATCAAGATTTAATCAGAGCTATTATATCCAATCCTTGCTACAACAAGACTTAATCAATAAGTAAAAGATTAATCGGAGCTGTTATATCCAATTATGAGTATAGAAGTCTCGAATCTAATCAATAAACTCGAGTTTTCATAAAGTACTGACTCGAATGCATGTAACGTGGCCTAATCTCCTATTAACAAGACTTAGTCAAGAAGTAAAGGCTTAATCAGAGCTATTATATTCAATCTTTGTGATACGAATTACGTATGAAAATTATACTCACAAGGAAATGCAGCGGAAATATTTTGTTACCTCACAACACTCGTCGTAAATGTGTAACACTCGTAAGAATTAACCGAAAGTAGGGCAATTCGGCTTACATAAACAAGATAATATGAAAGTAATTTATCAAACTAGACCTATAGCTTGATAAGGCAATCTCTCCTCAAGACCTATTGAGAATCGATTAAATTACAACTTGAAGATGCGTCAAATTATAATCAAAGTGTGCTGAAAATCATTCAACAAGAATACATACACAATGTATTTCGTTTTTTTTAAGCTTCAAGATGCTTTGAAAGGTTGAAGATGAGGCTTTAAATAGCCATTACAACTACAAACAAGATCAAACAAGATCAAGCCAAAAAAAACAAGCAAATATTAAACTAATCTGTCAACTTTGACAAAGATTGAAAACAACATCATGCTTGGTTTCTTCCTTTCATTATCGGCCATGGGGTAGCATCAAGGAGTAGATAACATCTTTCTCATGTGATATCTTTTTGTAAGACTTTGACAAGGATTGAAAATGAAAGCAACTTCTTGGCATCTTCTTCCTCATATTTCGGCCGATTTGGAGAAGGGTGGAGTGAGCCAAATCTCTATCTTTGATTTTATTATGGTGGACTTTGAAAATGGAAGCAAACTTGAAAGTAGTGGGGACAAAGATCCTTCATGGATCTCCCATCACAATCGGCCGAAATCTCCCCCTAATATGGCCGATTTTGTATGCATGTTTTGATACGTCTAAGTTATCCCGGTTCCAATTATTAAGATCGTTCCCATTTCCGCATTTGTTTTCTCATCGAAGTACGTAGGTGCATGTGCATGCAACGTGGTATCGTCACTTACGTCAATTCTTACTTCGTTTACTTCGTTTGGAGATGTCACAATTGCATCATCTCCTCCCCCTTTGAAAGGAATTGACCTCAATTCAGTGATTCCCTCGTCATCAAGGTAAGAAGATAGATTGCCCACGTTAAAAGTGGCGTGTACTCCATAATCGCCCGGAAGTTCTACTTTATACGCATTGTCGTTCACCTTACCCACGATTTTGTAAAGTCCCTCGGCCCTCGGCATAAGTTTATTCTTGCGTTTGCTAGGAAATCTCTCTTTTCCAAAGTGTACCCAAACCAAGTCGCCTACTTCAAATAGTCTCGATTTTCTGTGATTGTTGGATTTCCGTTTGTATGCGTCATTCACCTCTTTGATTCGATCATGTATTTGTCCGTGCAACTTGATCGTCGACTTAAGTTTAGATTCCGCATCTTTGTGTAACCAAGCATACGGCCATGCACACACATGCACCTACACGACATGCACTTACTTCTTTGGACGAGACGACTAATACGAGACTTGAAGTAACCTTGAACATATTTTACGTATACATGAAGAAATTACGAACCATGCACTCATCCACCTTCTTCATGCATTGAAACCGATGGTTCCCCTCCCTTGAATAAGTCACCTACATGACAACAAAGTCGTCAAAACATGATAATAATAATCATCAAGAATCAAACCAAAGTCTTCTAACATGTTTAGTTATTTTATTTTGTTTCTTGTCTTTGGTGAAGATGTTGCTTTCATTAAGAAGATGCCAAGTCCCTTTCATGTTCAAGTCCTTGTCAAAGTCTTACAAAAGATATCACATGAGAAAGATGATTATCTCCTCCCTTCAAGTACCCCACGGCCGAAAATGAGAGGAAGAAGCCATACATGATGTTACTTTCAATCTTTGTCAAAGTCTTGATAGTTTAGTTTATTATTTACTTGTCTTTTAGCTTGATCTTGTGTGGTCTTATTTGATCTTATTAGTAGTTGTAATGGCTATATATTAGCCTCATATTCAACCTTTAAAATAACTTTGAAGCTTGAAAAAAACGAAATACACTTGTATGTATTCATTGTTGAATGATTTTCAGCACACCTTGATTATAATTCGACGCGTCTTCGAGTTGTAGTTTAATCGATTCTCAATAGGTCTTGAGGAGAGATTGCCTTATCAAACTATAGGTCTAGTTTGATAATTTACTTTCATATTATCTTGTTTACGGAAACCGAATTACCCTACTTTCGGTTAAATCTTACGAGTGTTACACATATCCGAGTGTTGTGAGGTAACAAAATATATCCGCTGCATTTCCCGGCGAATTTACGTTCATCTTAATACATAATTCGTATCATAAGTGGTATCGGAGCCCAAGGTCATCTCCTTGGGCGATTTATTCAATGAATTTTTAGTTGAGGTATTTAGTCACCTTCTTGGCTTGTTCTTCACGGTTTCTTCAAAATTTTCGCATAACATTGGCAGATTAGCGCAGTCGGAAGAAAACAAAGTTTTCCATGGATTCGACCGTTGGATAGTCACGAAATTTTGACAAAGGTAAGACAACTCATTGAACTACAGTCTGAACGGTGGAGATCAGATTCTTTGATCATCTTCTTGGTTCATTCTTCACGGCTTTCTTGGCAAATTTTCTGTTCGATTTCTTGATCATTAGAAGAGATGGACTTTTCCAATACCGAATTCTTGGTAAAGCTACGTGATGCTTTACATGACTTACCGGAACCTCGACGAGGTGGAGAAGGCCTGTGTTCCCCACGCCATACTAACGAGTTCGAGTTGAACGAACTTCCGAAGTTCATCGGAGGTACCAATCCCGAAATTTATTTGGAATGGGAACGTAAGGTGGATCGCTTGTTCGAGTTTAAAGGTCTTCACGATGAGAAGCGTTGCAAATATGCAATTATCAAGTTGGTTAAAGGCGCTTCAATTTGGTTCGAATTTAAGAAGAAGCAAAGGACTCGTGCTGGAAAAAACAAGATCCGTTCGTGGGAGTCGTTGAAAAGAAAACTTCGCAAGAGATACGTACCTTTCGGCTCGAGTTCGGCTCTCAAAATCATAACAACATCAGCCCCCAACTCGATTTCTAAAGCTCTCGACTTGCCTAATGAGACGAGTTTGCTGGAGCTGAGTTGTTTCATTAGCCAAGGGTTCGATCATGTGCAAGATGTTTGCCCGACGCCTGCTACCCGAGATGAGTTAATAGCCGAGGAAGAACAAGAAAGGCTAGGCGACATTCTCAAGTTTGATATAGAGGACGAAGGAGAAGAAGAATGTGTAGTTTACGATGCTCCCGATTATGATACAGACTTAGTTCTTCGTACTTTAGAAACCAAATCGGTTTCAAATGATTTGGAGCATCAGGACGAGTTAACGAATGAGGAACTCACAAGTATACTTTTTAGTTCTACACAACAGTCCGTTTCTCGAGCTACAGAAGATGAATAGATTGAGGACAAGGCGATTGTTCCCCAAAATTTCTATGAGGTTATTTCTATTATTGTTAAAAAATTGGAGGATCCCAATCCAATTGTTCTCATTGATCCGGTTCCCGAAACCGACCGACATAAAAGCTATGTGGCTACATGTGACTGGAAAATAGTACAAGACGAACTCATTGATGAAAGGAATGAGGACAAGATTTGTGCCCACATGACGCCGGAAATGGAAATTATTCCGTTAAACCACAAATCTTTTTTTGGGGATTCCGTTAAGGGAAATAGTAGACACCCAGATACGTCGTTTGTTTTTATTTTGCAGGCTGGTCTTTTAAAAATGCAATCCCAAGCAAACGTTAACACATCCGACGAAAATTACATCTTCAACCCGAGAGGAGCACAACCCTATCCGGAATACCAACCGTCCTTGGACTTTAGATTCGAGGACGAATCTCTTTAAAGGAAGAGAGGATGATACGAGATCGATATGGCCAACCGAAGAAAGATGACGTAGACGACCATGCAACCATGCATACAGCCATGCACACACATGCACCTACACAACATGCACTTACTTCTTTGGACGAGACGACTAATACGAGACTTGAAGTAACCTTGAACATATTTTACGTATGCATGAAGAAATTACGAACCATGCACTCATCCACCTTCTTCATGCATTGAAACCGATGGTTCCCCTCCCTTGAATAAGTCACCTACATGACAACAAAGTCGTCAAAGCATGATAATAATAATCATCAAGAATCAAACCAAAGTCTTCTAACAAGTTTAGTTATTTTATTTTATTTCTTGTCTTTGGTGAAGATGTTGCTTTCATTAAGAAGATGCCAAGAAGTCCCATGTTCAAGTCCTTGTCAAAGTCTTACAAAAGATATCACATGAGAAAGATGATTATCTCCTCCCTTCAAGTATCCCACGGCCGAAAATGAGAGGAAGAAGCCATACATGATGTTGCTTTCAATCTTTGTCAAAGTCTTGATAGTTAAGTTTATTATTTACTTGTCTTTTAGCTTGATCTTGTGTGATCTTGTTTGATCTTATTAGTAGTTGTAATGGCTATATATTAGCCTCATATTCAACCTTTAAAATAACTTTGAAGCTTGAAAAAAACGAAATACACTTGTATGTATTCATTGTTGAATGATTTTCAGCACACCTTGATTATAATTCGACGCGTCTTCGAGTTGTAATTTAATCGATTCTCAAGGTCTTGAGGAGAGATTGCCTTATCAAACTATAGGTCTAGTTTGATAATTTACTTTCATATTATCTTGTTTACGGAAACCGAATTGCCCTATTTTCGGTTAAATCTTACGAGTGTTGCACATATCCGAGTGTTGTGAGGTAACAAAATATATCCGCTGCATTTCCCGGTGAATTTACGTTCATCTTAATACGTAATTCGTATCATAAGTGGTATCGGAGCCCAAGGTCATCTCCTTGGGTGATTTATTCAACGAATTTTTAGTTGAGGTATTTAGTCACCTTCTTGGGTTGTTCTTCACGGTTTCCTCAAAATTTTAGCATAACATTGGCAGATTAGCGTAGTCGGAAGAAAACAAAGTTTCCCATGGATTCGACCGTTGGATCGCCATGAAATTTTGACAAAGGTAAGCCAACTCATTGAACTACAGTCTGAACGGTGGAGATCAGATTCTTTGATCACCTTCTTGGTTCATTCTTCACGGCTTTCTTGGCAAATTTTTTGTTCGATTTCTTGATCATTAGAAGCGATGGACTTTTCCAATACCGAATTCTTGGTAAAGCTACGTGATACTTTACATGACTTACCGGAACCTCGACGAGGAGGAGAAGTCCTGTGTTCCCCACACCATACTAATGAGTTGGAGTTGAACGAACTTCCGAAGTTCATCGGAGGTACCAATCCCGAAATTTATTTGGAATGGGAACGTAAGATGGATCGCTTGTTCGAGTTTAAAGGTCTTAACGATGAGAAGCGTTGCAAATATGCAATTATCAAGTTGGTTAAAGGCGCTTCAGTTTGGTTCGAATGTAAGAAGAAGCAAAGGACTCGTGCTGGAAAAAACAAGATCCGTTCGTGGGAGTCGTTGAAAATAAAACTTCGCAAGAGATACGTACCTTTCGGCTCGAGTTCGACTCTCAAAATCGTAACAACATCAGCCCCCAACTCGGTTTCTAAAGCTCTCGACTTGCCTAATGAGACGAGTTTGCTGGAGGTGAGTTGTTTCATTGGCCAAGGGTTCAATCATGTGCATGATGTTTGCCCGACTCTTGCTACCCGAGACGAGTTAATAGCCGAGGAAGAACAAGAAAGACTAGGAGACATTCTCAAGTTTGATATAGAGGACGAAGGAGAAGAAGAATGTGTAGTTTATGATGCTCCCGATTATGATACAGACTTAGTTCTTTGTACTTTAGAAACCAAATCGGTTTCAAATGATTTGGAGCATCAGGACGAGTTAACGAGTGAGGAACTCACAAGTATACTTTTTAGTTCTACACAACCGTCCGTTTCCCGAGCTACAGAAGATGAAGAGATTGAGGACAAGGCGATTGTTCCCCAAAATTTCTATGAGGTTATTTCTATTATTGTTAAAAAATTGGAGGATCCCAATCCAATTGTTCTCATTGATCCGGTTCCCGACACCGACCAACGTAAAAGCTATGTGGCTACATGTGACTGGAAAATAGTAAAAGACGAACTCATTGATGAAAGGAATGAGGACAAGATTTGTGCCCACATGACGCCGGAAATGAAAATTATTCCGTTAAACCACAAATCTTTTTTTGGGGATTCCGTTAAGGGAAATGGTAGACACCCAGATACGTCGTTTGTTTTTATTTTGCAGGTTGGTCTTTTAAAAATGCAATCCCAAGCAAACGTCAACACATCCGACGAAAATTACATCTTCAACCCGGGAGGAGCACAACCCTATCCGGAATACCAACCGTCCTTGGACTTTAGATTCGAGGACGAATATCTTTAAAGGAAGAGGGGATGATACGAGATCGACATGGCCAACCGAAAAAAGATGACGTAGACAACCATGCAACCATGCATACGGCCATGCACACACATGCACCTACACGACATGCACTTACTTCTTTGGACGAGACGACTAATACGAGACTTAAAGTAACCTTGAACATATTTTACGTATGCATGAAGAAATTACGAACCATGCACTCATCCACCTTCTTCATGCATTGAAACTGATGGTTCCTCTCCCTTGAATAAGTCACCTACATGACAACAAAGTCGTCAAAGCATGATAATAATAATCATCAAGAATCAAACCAAAGTCTTCTAACAAGTTTAGTTATTTTATTTTATTTCTTGTCTTTGGTGAAGATGTTGCTTTCATTAAGAAGATGCCAAGAAGTCTCTTTCATGTTCAAGTCCTTGTCAAAGTCTTACAAAAGATATCACATGAGAAAGATGATTATCTCCTCCCTTCAAGTATCCCACGGCCGAAAATGAGAGGAAGAAGCCATACATGATGTTGCTTTCAATCTTTGTCAAAGTCTTGATAGTTAAGTTTATTATTTACTTGTCTTTTAGCTTGATCTTGTGTGATCTTGTTTGATCTTATTAGTAGTTGTAATGGCTATATATTAGCCTCATATTCAACCTTGAAAATAACTTTGAAGCTTGAAAAAAACGAAATACACTTGTATGTATTCATTGTTGAATGATTTTCAGCACACCTTGATTATAATTCGACGCGTCTTCGAGTTGTAATTTAATCGATTCTCAAGGTCTTGAGGAGAGATTGCCTTATCAAACTATAGGTCTAGTTTGATAATTTACTTTCATATTATCTTGTTTACGGAAACCGAATTGCCCTATTTTCGGTTAAATCTTACGAGTGTTGCACATATCCGAGTGATACGAATCGGTCAACATCATCAAATACAAATTACCAATTCTCGCGCGCACGACGACTTCGTAGCAGTTTTAGTATTTTGCCCATAACTTTCTCGTCCGAAATCCGATTCAGGTGATTCAAGTGGCCATGGAAAGCTAAGAAAGAGAGCTACAAATCTTATGAAGACCATAGGACCAAATTCGGACCCATTGTATCTCGGAAATGACAAAACCGACAGCATCATATTTGGTCCAAGATAATGAAGATATTCTTTCCTTCCCCACCTCACTAAAAAACGATCCAAGCTTGAGATTTGATGAAGACTTTCATCAAATGTCTTCTTCATGTCATCTTCCATCAAGTCACCATCACCTAATAAAACCAAGGTTCATCATATTTTCCTTCCCCACAAAATCGGCCATATCATGCTTGAAAGGGACCCTTTGTCTTCATATCTTTCACAAGATAAGTGAAGATCACCTCCTTCCCCACCTTATTAGAAAATCGGCCATATTCCCCACCTTGAGAAAGACTTTCATCATGTCACCATCAAAGACCAAGATTGCTTCATCATGTCACCATCAAGACCAAGATTGCTTCATGTCTCTTTCACCTAATAACACCAAGATACTTGATATCTCACCTTTGATTTTTGGCCGAAATGTTAGTGCTAGGAAGTTTCCTTTTCTCGTTTTGTTGTATTTTCTTTCGGTTGGAAACTACTATATATAGTAGTGCTCGTTGTAGTTGTAACAGAATCTTGAATCTTGAAATTTATAAAACATTGTATTTCTCTTGAAATATACGTTGAACGAGTTCAACAAAACCTTGGTTATTATTTCGACGCGTCTCGAGATTTTAACTTGATCAATTCTCAATAGGTCTTGGGAAGAGATTACCTTTTATCGAGTTATAGGTCTAGTTCGATAAAACACATCCAAATCCGTATACACTACTACCTCACGGCCGAAATCCATTTAAGTTCGGCCACCCCTTGTATTTTCGAGTGACACTTTGATAATCGTCAAGACATAATAATCTTCCGTTATATTTCATACGCATTACGTACGTAATTCGTATCATCTTCTTGTTCGATATTTTTTATTGTTATATCCGATATTATTCACATACAAAATACATCCGAAAACTCCATATTCGTAAAAGCCTTCCGCTATCATACACTTACATATACTCCGACCGATACGTATCCACCTCTCCCCGGATAATTCGTATCATAAGTGGTATCGGAGCCCAAGGTCATCTCCTTGGGCGATCAACTATATTCATCGAATTTTTTTTTTTTGAAGTATTTAGTCACCTTCTTGGGTTGTTCTTCACGGTTAGAAGAATTTTCGCATAACATTGGCAGATTAGCGCAGTCGGAAGAAAACAAAGTTTCCCGTGGATTCGACCGTTGGATCATTACGAAATTTTGACAAAGGTAAGCCAACTTCTTGAACTACAGTCTGAACGGTGGAGATCAGATTCTTTGATCATCTTCTTGGTTCATTCTTCACGGATTTCTTGGAAAATTTTCTGTCCGATCTCTTGTCAAGAACTATCTCTTGATTCTTGTTATGGATTTCTCCGAGCTCGATTTCTTGATGACACTCCGTGACGCACTAAACGGCTTACCGGAGCAACGTATGCAAGAAAGACGCAGAGACGATGCCAACAATATTGATTTCTTGGCCCAATTCCGCAGCATACCGGAATTTCACGGAGATAGTAATCCAAATGCGTGCATAGATTGGCTTCGTGCTTGTGAGGAGCACTCGGACTTCAAGGCTGCCCCGATCAACCGCCGCGTTTCGTTGGTGGCAAGGCGCCTCCGCGGTAGCGCCGCCGTCTGGTGGCAAAAATTGAAACAATTCCGTTCACAACAACGTAAGCCTAAAATCCAAGATTGGCTTAAATTCAAAAATATTTCAATCGAAGGTTCACATCCCCTGCTGACCAGCATTCCTTCGACGCCCCTCCTGGGGCTTTCGCTCTAAGGTCTTCCTCCATCACGGAATTCCCAGTGAGAATCTTTTTCGATGAAGACAATGTCCCTACGGTCATTTTCAATGAAGTAGACGAGAGACGAGTTTTCAACGGAGCAATTCAACGAAGAAAGTGAGTTGAGCCGTGTATCCCTAGTTGACGAACCCGGATCTTGCTACTTTGATCATGGGCCATTGGTTGTGTTGGCCAAATTGACCAAAATGGACCAAATTATTTTAATGGTGAGGAGCCTTTTTGTGTCATGGAAATTGGGTCGGGTTATGATGGACCACCAATATTTGATACGTAATCGATGACAAAGAGGACCCCATGATTGATCTCGAGCTTCCCATTTTTGAAGAATCTCCTGACATTTTTGATGACAAAGAAGACGATGGTTGGAGTCGAGCCGCCTATCGGAGCAAAGTGGGTCGTATGACTTTGTTGCGATGCAAGCGAGCCTAGTGGATTAATTTTTGATGAGACATTATTGGAGGAGCGAATAATTTTGAAACGGAGAGTTGGTCGATTGCGACGGACCGCCAACATTTGATAAGGAACCAGCTTGATGAAGAGGACTCGCAATAAATTACGTATTGGCCATTTTCGATGGTGAACCCGATATGGAATTATCGGTGTTTCCACTCGAGGAGGAACCCGATGTGGAGTTAACCGTGTGTCCCATTTCGTATATCCACTCATGTCATGATATCGGTATTACAGCGGAGTAATTATTATTATTTTATTAATAATGATAGTTATTTTGTTGGTGATTCTCGAGGGGCCCCCTACCTATCGTCTAAAGATTTTGGGTCATGTACGTACTGCGGATATCTTCGAGATCAAATACTTAGAGGCGTTAGTTAATTATCTTGGTGACGAAGGGAGTTCGGAATTGAGGACAATTCCCTTTAAAGAGAGAGGGTATGATACGAATCGGTCAACATCATCAAATACAAATTACCAATTCTCGCGCGCACGACGACTTCGTAGCAGTTTTAGTATTTTGCCCATAACTTTCTCGTCCGAAATCCGATTCAGGTGATTCAAGTGGCCATGGAAAGCTAAGAAAGAGAGCTACAAATCTTATGAAGACCATAGGACCAAATTCGGACCCATTGTATCTCGGAAATGACAAAACCGACAGCATCATATTTGGTCCAAGATAATGAAGATATTCTTTCCTTCCCCACCTCACTAAAAACGATCCAAGCTTGAGATTTGATGAAGACTTTCATCAAATGTCTTCTTCATGTCATCTTCCATCAAGTCACCATCACCTAATAAAACCAAGGTTCATCATATTTTCCTTCCCCACAAAATCGGCCATATCATGCTTGAAAGGGACCCTTTGTCTTCATATCTTTCACAAGATAAGTGAAGATCACCTCCTTCCCCACCTTATTAGAAAATCGGCCATATTCCCCACCTTGAGAAAGACTTTCATCATGTCACCATCAAAGACCAAGATTGCTTCATCATGTCACCATCAAGACCAAGATTGCTTCATGTCTCTTTCACCTAATAACACCAAGATACTTGATATCTCACCTTTGATTTTCGGCCGAAATGTTAGTGCTAGGAAGTTTCCTTTTCTCGTTTTGTTGTATTTTCTTTCGGTTGGAAACTACTATATATAGTAGTGCTCGTTGTAGTTGTATGTAATCTTGAATCTTGAAATTTATAAAACATTGTATTTCTCTTGAAATATACGTTGAACGAGTTCAACAAAACCTTGGTTATTATTTCGACGCGTCTCGAGATTTTAACTTGATCAATTCTCAATAGGTCTTGGGAAGAGATTACCTTTTATCGAGTTATAGGTCTAGTTCGATAAAACACATCCAAATCCGTATACACTACTACCTCACGGCCGAAATCCATTTAAGTTCGGCCACCCCTTGTATTTTCGAGTGACACTTTGATAATCGTCAAGACATAATAATCTTCCGTTATATTTCATACGCATTACGTACGTAATTCGTATCATCTTCTTGTTCGATATTTTTTATTGTTATATCCGATATTATTCACATACAAAATACATCCGAAAACTCCATATTCGTAAAAGCCTTCCGCTATCATACACTTACATATACTCCGACCGATACGTATCCACCTCTCCCCGGATAATTCGTATCACCGAGTGTTGTGAGGTAACAAAATATATCCGCTGCATTTCCCGGTGAATTTACGTTCATCTTAATACGTAATTCGTATCATAAGTGGTATCGGAGCCCAAGGTCATCTCCTTGGGTGATTTATTCAACGAGTTTTTAGTTGAGGTATTTAGTCACCTTCTTGGGTTGTTCTTCACGGTTTCCTCAAAATTTTAGCATAACATTGGCAGATTAGCGTAGTCGGAAGAAAACAAAGTTTCCCATGGATTCGACCGTTGGATCGCCATGAAATTTTGACAAAGGTAAGCCAACTCATTGAACTACAGTCTGAACGGTGGAGATCAGATTCTTTGATCACCTTCTTGGTTCATTCTTCACGGCTTTCTTGGCAAATTTTTTGTTCGATTTCTTGATCATTAGAAGCGATGGACTTTTCCAATACCGAATTCTTGGTAAAGCTACGTGATACTTTACATGACTTACCGGAACCTCGACGAGGAGGAGAAGTCCTGTGTTCCCCACACCATACTAATGAGTTGGAGTTGAACGAACTTCCGAAGTTCATCGGAGGTACCGATCCCGAAATTTATTTGGAATGGGAACGTAAGATGGATCGCTTGTTCGAGTTTAAAGGTCTTAACGATGAGAAGCGTTGCAAATATGCAATTATCAAGTTGGTTAAAGGCGCTTCAGTTTGGTTCGAATGTAAGAAGAAGCAAAGGACTCGTGCTGGAAAAAACAAGATCCGTTCGTGGGAGTCGTTGAAAATAAAACTTCGCAAGAGATACGTACCTTTCGGCTCGAGTTCGACTCTCAAAATCGTAACAACATCAGCCCCCAACTCGGTTTCTAAAGCTCTCGACTTGCCTAATGAGACGAGTTTCTTTGGAGGTGAGTTGTTTCATTGGCCAAGGGTTCAATCATGTGCAAGATGTTTGCCCGACTCTTGCTACCCGAGACGAGTTAATAGCCGAGGAAGAACAAGAAAGACTAGGAGACATTCTCAAGTTTGATATAGAGGACGAAGGAGAAGAAGAATGTGTAGTTTATGATGCTCCCGATTATGATACAGACTTAGTTCTTTGTACTTTAGAAACCAAATCGGTTTCAAATGATTTGGAGCATCAGGACGAGTTAACGAGTGAGGAACTCACAAGTATACTTTATCGTTCTCCACAACCGTCCGTTTCCCGAGCTACAGAAGATGAAGAGATTGAGGACAAGGCGATTGTTCCCCAAAATTTCTATGAGGTTATTTCTATTATTGTTAAAAAATTGGAGGATCCCAATCCAATTGTTCTCATTGATCCGGTTCCCGACACCGACCAACGTAAAAGCTATGTGGCTACATGTGACTGGAAAATAGTAAAAGACGAACTCATTGATGAAAGGAATGAGGACAAGATTTGTGCCCACATGACGCCGGAAATGGAAATTATTCCGTTAAACCACAAATCTTTTTTTGGGGATTCCGTTAAGGGAAATGGTAGACACCCAGATATGTCGTTTGTTTTTATTTTGCAGGTTGGTCTTTTAAAAATGCAATCCCAAGCAAACGTCAACACATCCGACGAAAATTACATCTTCAACCCGGGAGGAGCACAACCCTATCCGGAATACCAACCGTCCTTGGACTTTAGATTCGAGGACGAATATCTTTAAAGGAAGAGGGGATGATACGAGATCGACATGGCCAACCGAAAAAAGATGACGTAGACAACCATGCAACCATGCATACGGCCATGCACACACATGCACCTACACGACATGCACTTACTTCTTTGGACGAGACGACTAATACGAGACTTAAAGTAACCTTGAACATATTTTACGTATGCATGAAGAAATTACGAACCATGCACTCATCCACCTTCTTCATGCATTGAAACTGATGGTTCCTCTCCCTTGAATAAGTCACCTACATGACAACAAAGTCGTCAAAGCATGATAATAATAATCATCAAGAATCAAACCAAAGTCTTCTAACATGTTTAGTTATTTTATTTTGTTTCTTGTCTTTGGTGAAGATGTTGCTTTCATTAAGAAGATGCCAAGAAGTCTCTTTCATGTTCAAGTCCTTGTCAAAGTCTTACAAAAGATATCACATGAGAAAGATGATTATCTCCTCCCTTCAAGTACCCCACGGCCGAAAATGAGAGGAAGAAGCCATACATGATGTTGCTTTCAATCTTTGTCAAAGTCTTGATAGTTTAGTTTATTATTTACTTATCTTTTAGCTTGATCTTGTGTGATCTTGTTTGATCTTATTAGTAGTTGTAATGGCTATATATTAGCCTCATATTCAACCTTGAAAATAACTTTGAAGCTTGAAAAAAACGAAATACACTTGTATGTATTCATTGTTGAATGATTTTCAGCACACCTTGATTATAATTCGACGCGTCTTCGAGTTGTAATTTAATCGATTCTCAATAGGTCTTGAGGAGAGATTGCCTTATCAAACTATAGGTCTAGTTTGATAATTTACTTTCATATTATCTTGTTTATGGAAACCGAATTGCCCTACTTTCGGTTAAATCTTACGAGTGTTACACATATCCGAGTGTTGTGAGGTAACAAAATATATCCGCTGCATTTCCCAGCAAATTTACGTTCATCTTAATACGTAATTCATATCATAAGTGGTATCGGAGCCCAAGGTCATCTCCTTGGGCGATTTATTCAACGAGTTTTTAGTTGAGGTATTTAGTCACCTTCTTGGGTTGTTCTTCACGGTTTCTTCAAAATTTTCGCATAACATTGGCAGATTAGCGCAGTCGGAAGAAAACAAAGTTTCCCATGGATTCGACCGTTGGATCGTCACGAAATTTTGATAAAGGTAAGCCAACTCATTGAACTACAGTCTGAACGGTGGAGATCAGATTCTTTGACCATCTTCTTGGTTCATTCTTCACGGCTTTCTTGGCAAATTTTTTGTTCGATTTCTTGATCATTAGAAGCGATGGACTTTTCCAATACCGAATTCTTGGTAAATGATACGAATTATCCGGGGAGAGGTGGATACGTATCGGTCAGAGTATATGTAAGTGTATGATAGCGGAAGGCTTTTACGAATATGGAGTTTTTCGGATGTATTTTGTATGTGAATAATATCGGATATAACAATAAAAAAAATATCGAACAAGAAGATGATACGAATTACGTACGTAATGCGTATGAAATACAACGGAAGATTATTATGTCTTGACGATTATCAAAGTGTCACTCGAAAAATACAAGGGGTGGCCGAACTTAAATGGATTTCGGCCGTGAGGTAGTAGTGTATATGGATTTGGATGTGTTTTATCGAACTAGACCTATAACTCGATAAAAGTAATCTCTTCCCAAGACCTATTGAGAATTGATCAAGTTAAAATCTCGAGACGCGTCGAAACAATAACTAAAGTTTGTTGAACTCGTTCAACGTATATTTCAGAGAAATACAAGGTTTATTACTTTCAAGATTCAAGATTCTTACAAATACAATCAAGTACTACTATATATAGTAGTCTCCAACCGTAAGAAAATACAACAAAACGAGAAAACGAAGCTTCCTAGCAATCTTCAAGTTCGGCCGAATCATCAAAAAATGAGATACCAAGTATCTTGGTTTATTAGGTGATTAAGACATGAGGTAGTGATGGTGACATGAAGAAGAACCAAGTATCCTTCCTTACTTTCTTCAATTCGGCCGATTCCTCAAGTAGTGATTAGGATGATTTTGTGAAGATATGATATCACCCTTTTGGAATTATTATGGTGATTAGGACATGAGGGAAAATGACATGAAGGATGAAAGTCTTCTTCAAATCTATGCATGGGACGTGAGGTATCATGGTGTGAAGATATGATATCACCTCTTTGGAATTATTATGGTGATTAAGACATGGGGGACAATGACATGAAGGAAAGTTTTGAGGAAAGTCTTCTTCCAATCTTGTTTCTTACGTTTTGTATTATGGTGGGAGAAATGTCTTCATTTGGAAGTATGATGGTGATGGTGACATGAAGAAGATGTTTGATGAAAGTCTTCATCAAATCTTAAGCTTGGGCCGTTTTTTATATTGAGGTGGGGAAGGAGAATATCTTCCTTATCTTGTGAAAGATATGAAGACAAGTAAGGGTCCCCTTCAAGCATGATTTGTAGTAATGGTGGGGAAGGTATCTTCAAAGTAGGGACAATATCAAAGGAAATCTTTGAAAGTGACATACTTGAACAAAATGGTAGGGGGGGCGATGTGTTTGTGATGTGGGGGTGGAATCTTTGTGATGATCTTCTTTTTTGTATTTGAGGATGTTGACCGATTCGTATCATACCCTCTCTCTTTAAAGGGAATTGTCCTCAATTCCGAACTCCCTTCGTTTCCAAATGAAATAGCTAGAACCTCTACGTACTTGATTTCGAAAATATCCGCAGTGCGTATATGGCCCAAAATCTTGAGACGATAGGTAGTGGGGCCCCCTCGAGAATCACCAATAAAATAACTATCATTATTAATAAAATAATAATAATTACTCCGCCAGGTAATACAGATATCATGACATGAGTGGATATCTGAAATGGGACGCACGGTTATCTCGACATCGGGTTCCTCCTCCAGAATTGGCAACACTGATAATTCCATATCGGGTTCACCATCAAAAATGGCAAATACAGAATTTATTGCGGAGTCCTCTTCATCAACTGGTTCCTCATCAAATGTTGGCGGTCCGTCGCAATCTGACCAACTCTCCGTTTCAAAATTATTGGGCTCCCCTTTGTCATCTGATTCTGTATCAAATATTGGCGGTCCATCATAACCCGATCCACTTTCCATTTTAATATTATCGGTCTCCTTGAATAATGACTCATCAGAATTTAACCCACTAATCTCATTTCGTACCGCAACAAAGTCATACGACCCACTTTGCTCCGATAGGGCAGCTCGACTCCAACCATCGTCTTCTTTGTCATCAAAAAATGCCGTAGGAAATTCTGTCATATCAAAGTCATCAGTGACAAAGAGTTCATCTTCAAGATTAGCCGTTTCAGAAAGCATAAGGCCGTGATCTTGTTTCGCGTTACTAAAATAATTTGGTCCGTTTTGGTCAATTTGGCCAACACAACCAACTGGCCCATGATCAAAGTAGCAAGATCTAGGTTCGTCGACTAGGGAGACATGGCTCAACTCATCTTCTTCGTTGAATTGCTCCGTTGAAAACTCGTCTCGTCTACTTCATTGAAAATGGTGGTAGGGACATCGTCTTCATCAAAAAAACTTACTGGAAATTCTTCGATGAAAAAAATCTTTGATCGAAGGTCGGCGGCGGCGCGTCAAAGGTCCGTGGTGGGGAAACAACGACTGGTGGTAAGATGTGGCTTTGAACCTTCGCTTGAAATATTTTCTGAATTTTTGCCAATCTGTAATTTTAGGCTTACGTTGTTGTGAACGGGACTGTTTCAAGTTTTTCCACCAGAAGGCGGCGCTACCGCGGAGGCGCTTTGTCACCAAACGCGGCGGTTGATCGGGCAGCCTTGAAGTCCGAGTGCTCCTCACAAGCATGGAGCCAATCTATGCACGCATCTGGATTACTATCTCCGTGAAATTCCGGTATGCTGCGGAATTTGGCCAAGAAATCAATATCGTTGGCATCGTCTCTGCGTCTTTTTTGTATACGTTGCTCCGGTAAGCCGTTTAGTGCATCACGGAGTGTCATCAAGAAATCGAGCTCGGATAAATCCATAACAAGAATCAAGAGATAGTTCTTTGACAAGAAATCGGACAGAAAATTTTCCAAGAAATCCGTGAAGAATGAACCAAGAAGATGATCAAAGAATCTGATCTCCACCGTTCAGACTGTAGTTCAAGAAGTTGGCTTACCTTTGTCAAAATTTCGTAATGATCCAACGGTCGAATCCACGGGAAACTTTGTTTTCTTCCGACTGCTCTAATCTCAACAAAAAAAAAAATTCGTTGAATAAATCGCCCAAGGAGATGACCTTGGGCTCCGATACCACTTATGATACTTCTTGAGTAACGTCGAGAACCGTGAGACAAATGTCTCCGATACCACTTATGATACGAATTGCGTATGTAAGTGTACGTAAAACGTATAAAATACAACGGAAGATTATCACGGTCTTATAATACGAATTCTCTCTCGGTACAGCAGAAGACTCTTTCACGTACGGTAGCGAACAGTACTCAGCCGAAATGAAGCAAGCCGCTCTGGCGATTCGAGCAATGACAACTCGTCGATATAGCACTTCCGAGCAGCAAGACTCGCTCGATCTGACAATTTGAGCAATGGACTCGCTCGTACAAAGAACTCGTCGATCTGACAAAATAAAAGGTGGTGGCCCAAATTTATACGGTTTTCGGCCGGGATATAGGATAGTGTATGGGTTTGAATGTGTTTTACTGAATTAGACCTATAACTCGATAAAAATAATCTCTCCTCAAGACCTATTGAGAATCGATCAAGTTATAATTCGAGACGCGTCGAAATAATAACTAAAGTTTTGTTGAACTCGTTCAACGTATATTTCAAAGAAATACAAGGTTTATTAATATTCAAGATAATTTACAAATGTTACAAGTACTACTATATATAGTAGTTTCCAACCGTAAGAAAATACAACAAAACGAGAAATGAAACTTCCTAGCATGCTTCCATTTCGGCCGAAATATCTAAAGAGGAGATACCAAGTATCTTGGTTTTATTAGGTGATTAAGACATGAAGTAATCTTGGACTTGTGATGGTGACAAGAAGAAGATCTTCACCAAATGTCATCCTTGCAATCTTCAATTCGGCCGTATTCCTCAAGTAGTGATTAGGAGGATTTTGTGAAGATATAATATCACCCCTTTGGAATTATTATGGTGATTAGGACATGAGGGAAAATGACATGAAGGATGAAAGTCTTCTTTAAATCTTATGTTTCGGCCGTTTGTTATTATGGTGGGGAAGGAAAATATCTTCATTATCTTGTCAAAGATATGAAGTCAAATGAGGTCCCTTTCAAGCATGATATGGCCGATTTTTCATGCTTTCGGACCGATTCCGTCGTCGAATTTTACGTTACTCCGATTCCGATTAACAACGTAACTCCAATCCGCGTGTTCTTTTCTCCCAAGTATAATGATGCATGACCCTGCGAATTTGTATCGTCGTGGATGTCGATTTTTATTGGAGCTTCTTCGACTGGAATATTAGATATCGTATCAGAAGGAGAGATAGATACACTGTTACACGAGTTCGCGGATGTATTTCCCGAAGATTTACCGGTGGGATTACCACCTATCCGCGGAATCGAACACCAAATTGCTCTTGTACCAGGAGCTCCATTACCGAACAAAGCGGCGTATCGTTGTAATCCCGAAGAAACCAAAGAACTACAACGTCAAATTGATGAGCTCATGAGTCACGGATATGTCCGAGAAAGTTTAAGTCCGTGTGCGGTTCCAGTCCTACTTGTACCAAAAAAAGACGGATCATGGCGAATGTGTAATGACAGTAGAGCCGTGAATAACATCACCGTCAAGTATCGGTTCCCCATCCCGAGACTAGACGACATGTTAGACGAGTTGCATGGCTCGGTTATATTTTCAAAAGTTGATTTACGGAGCGGATACCATCAAATTCGCATGCGAGAGGGAGACGAATGGAAGACGGCATTTAAAACAAAAAATGGACGTTACGAATGGGTTGTGATGCCATTCGGCCTCACTAATGCCCCGAGCACTTTCATGAGATTGATGAACGAGGTTCTCAAACCTTTCTTGGGAAAGTTTGTTGTCGTATACTTAGACGACATTTTGATCTACAGTCGATCCTTAGAGGAGCATCTCGAACATTTGCGGCACGTATTTGAAACTCTAAGGAAACAGAAACTTTACGGAAAGCGGGAGAAGTGTACTTTCCTAGTCGAGAGTCTTGTCTTTCTCGGCTATGTCGTTTCTAAAGAAGGAGTCTCGGTGGACCAAGAGAAAATCGCGGCAATCAAGTCTTGGCCAACCCCAAAAACAATCACGGAGGTACGATCATTTCATGGCCTCGCCTCTTTTTACCGACGATTCATACGGGACTTTAGCACCATCTCCAGTCCGATCACGGAGTGTCTAAAAAAAGGAACCTTTGCATGGAACGAGGCGGCCCAAAAGGCTTTTGAAAAATTAAAAGGAAAGTTATGTGAAGCACCAATTTTAACGTTGCCCGATTTTTCGCAACCATTTGAGGTGGAATGCGACGCTAGTGGAGTTGGAATCGGGGCAGTACTTATTCAAGGAGGCCGCCCCATCGCATATTTTTCGGAGAAATTAAGTGGCGCCCGAGTGAATTATTGTACTTACGACAAGGAGTTCTATGCTATCGTGAGAGCACTCGATCATTGGAGTCACTATTTACGTTCGAAACATTTCGTGTTGCATTCGGATCACGAGTCGTTGAAATACATCAACGGACAAAGCAAGCTAAGTCCGAGGCATGCAAAATGGGTGGAATTTTTACAATCTTTTCACTTTTCATCCAAGTACAAAGACGGTAAAAGTAATATAGTGGCGGATGCACTATCAAGACGGTATGCCTTACTGTCGATTCTAGATGTTCGTTTGTTGGGGTTCGAGACTTTAAAAGATCATTACAGGGACGATTTGGATTTCGGAGAAATTTTCACCCGTTATCAAACGGGCCCGTACGAAGAATTTGTTTTACAGGATGGCTTTCTTTTCAAGGGAAATAAATTATGTGTGCCGAGACATACAATTCGGGAATTGCTAGTTCGGGAGGCGCACGGAGGAGGACTAGCCGGTCATTTCGGCTCGGCTAAGACCGTAGAGGTGCTAAAAGAGCATTTCTTTTGGCCAAAGATGTATGGTGACGTAAGCACAATCGTGAGTAAATGCGTCACTTGTCACATGATGAAAAGTTCGTTCAAGCCAAGTACATACATGCCGTTGCCAATACCTTTACGACCATGGGCGGATGTCTCGATGGATTTTATTGTGGCTTTACCTCGTACTCAACGAGGCAAAGACTCGATCATGGTGGTCGACCGTTTTCGAAAATGGCTCACTTTATAGCATGCCACAAAACCGATGATGCAAGCAATGTGGCGGACTTATACTTAGGAAATAGTTCGTTTACACGGAGTTCCAAAACTATCGTGTCGGATCGAGATTCTAAATTTCTGAGTTACTTCTGGAATACTTTATGGAGAAAAGTGGGTACTAAACTTCTATTCAGTACTTCACATCACCCACAAACCGATGGACAAACCGAAGTGACTAATCGAACCTTGGGAGCATTATTGCGAGGATTGGTGAATAAAACACAAAAGGATTGGGACGTTAAACTTGCACATGCGGAATTCGCATACAACCGATCACCGGTTTCGCCACGGCCCATTCACCTTTTGAAGTAGTATACGGAATAAATCCGCACATGCCATTGGATTTGATTCCGTTGTTGCAACAATTAGTTCACAAAGACGCAGAATCAAAACTCAAGTCAATGATGAAGTTACATGAAAAGGTACGAGAGCGGATTAAAGAAGTGAATGAAATTTACAAACGGAAGTCGAACAAAAATAAAAAAGCGAGATTATTTGATGTTGGCGACTTAGTTTGGATACATTTGAGAAAAGAACGATTCCCAAGCAAACGCAAGAACAAATTAATGCCGAGAGCCGAAGGTCCGTACAAAATTGTGGGAAAAGTGAACGACAACGCCTACAAAGTAGAACTTCCGGGCGATTACGGAGTACACGCGACATTCAACGTAGGTGATCTCTCGCCTTACCTTGACGACGATGGCATTACGGAATTGAGGTCAATTCCTTTCAAAGAGGGAGGGAATGATACGATATCAAATATTCCAATCGAAGAAGCTCCAATAAAAATCAACATCCACGACGATACAAATTCGCATGGCCATGCATCATTATACTTGGGAGAAAAGAACACGCGGATTGGAGTTACGTTGTTAATCGGAACCGGAGTAACGTAAAACTTGACGACGGGATCGGTCCAAAATCATGAAAATTCGGCCATATCATGCTTGAAAGGGACTCATGATTTGTCAAGATGCTTGAAGATATCCTCCTTCCCCACCTTCCTTCAAATCGGCCAAGGGATGATATTTGGTGAAGATTTTCTTCATGTCACCATCACCATAATAAGTCCAAGATTCATCAAAGATTTCTTCATGTCATAATCACAATAATAAAACCAAGATGCTTGGTATCTCCTCCTTAGATATTTCGGCCGAATGGAAGCATGCTAGGAAGTTTCGTTTTCTCGTTTTGTTGTATTTTCTTACGGTTGGAAACTACTATATATAGTAGTACTCGTTGTATTTGTAAGGCATCTTGAAATTTATAAAACATTGTATTTCTCTTGAAATATACGTTGAACGAGTTCAACAAAACCTTGGTTATTATTTCGACGCGTCTCGAATTTTAACTTGATCAATTCTCAATAGGTCTTGAGGAGAGATTATCTTTATCGAGTTATAGGTCTAATTCGATAAAACACATTCAAACCCATACACTATCCTACCCCACGGCCGAAACCCATATAATTTCGGCCACCACCTTTTATTTTGCTGTATCGACAAGTTCTTGCTTTGTTCGAATTCTTGTATCAGCGAGCCTTGCTCGGAAGTCTTGTATCGACGAGTTCTTTCTTTGTTGATCTTCTTGTAGCGGTTTGATTCATTTCGGCTGAGTATTGTTCGCTACCGTACGTGAAAGAGTCTTCTGCTGTACCGAGAGAGTATTCGTATCAGTTGTGAGGTAACAAAATATATCTACTGTATTTCCCGGCGAATTTACGTTCATCTTAATACGTAATCATGTAATGCAGCGGAAATATTGTTGATCCTCATAACACTCGAATATGTGTAACACTCGTAAGAATTAACCGAAAGTAGGGCAATTCGGTCGTATAATTAAGAACAATGTGAAGATGATTATCAAACTAGACCTATAGTTTGATAAGGTGATTTCTTCTCAAGACCTATTGAGAATTAATCGGATTAATACTCGAAAACGCGTCGAATAAAAATCAAGTTTCGATGAAAAGTATTCACCAAGAAAAACACAAAGTGTAATCTTATTTCTTCAACATACAATGCTTGTTACAATGCTTACACAAGACTATATATAGGAAACTTCAAGTCTTCCCATAATAAAAGAAAAACAATTCAAAGATTTATAAAATCTTTGAATAATCAAAACAAATCAAACATAAAATACAAAAGGAACAACAATCATAATTTTAGGGGAAACACAATCCCTAAAATGAGTAAAAAAAACAAAGAAAAGACAAACACACAAAAAAAGCTATAAAAAGGAGTAATCTGCCGGCAGACACGGGCCGTGTCGCTGACACGGCCGCACGACAAGGACGCTCGGCACGGCGCGGCACGACAAGGACGTTGGCGGTGACTCGGCCGTGTCCGCTTGACACGGTCGCGGGCGACAAGGGCGTCCGGCGGTGACTCGACCGCGTGGCGCGACAAGGACGTTCGACATTGACTCGGCCGTGTCACGGAACACGGTCGGGCGGCTAGCGATCGGTTTGGCTTATCCGGAAGAGTTCGACTCGGCGTGTGCGAGGACACGGTCGAGTCTGTCAAGCGTCGATTTGGCTTATCTGGTACATCTCGGACGGGCCGTGTCGGACGACACGACCGAGTTCGGCAGGCAGTGGATGTCGACCTTCCGGCACAGCATGACATGGGCCGTGTCATATGACACGGCCGAGACCGAGACTCCACGTCTTATGTTCGTTTTCTCGCCTAAATACGTAGTAGTCCGTGCATGGCGTGTTGTAAAGTCATTTACGTCGATCCTTACTTCGTCTTCTTCATTCGTATTAATTGATTCCGTATCAAGTAAAAGATTAACCGGAGCTGTTATAGCAAATTCGGAGTACAAAAAGCTCGAATCTAATCAATAAACCTAATTTTTCATAGAGTTTTAAGTCGAATGCATGTAACGTTGTCTTATCTCCTATTAACAAGACTTAATCATGAAGTAAAGACTTAGTCGAAGCTATTATAGGGAATCCTTGCTACAACACGACTTAATCAAGAAAGAAAGATTAATCGGAGCTGTTATAGCCAATTCTGAGTACAAAAGGTTTGGATCTAATCAATAAACCCGAGTCTTCATAGAGTTCCTACTCGAATGCATGTAACGTGGTCTTATCTCCTATTAACAAGACTTAATCACGGAGTAATGGTTTAGTCGGAGCTATTATATCCAATCCTTGCTACAATTAATCGGATCTGTTATATCCAATCCTTGCTACAGCAAGACTTAATCAAGAAGTAAAAGATTAATCGGAGCTTTTATAGCCAATTATGAGTATAAAAGGCTCGAATCTAATCAATAAACCCGAGTTTTCATAGAGTTCCGACTCGAATGCATGTATTGTGGTCTTATCTCCTATTAAGAAGACTTAATCAAGAAGTAAAGGCTTAATCGGAGCTATTATATTGAATCCTTGATACAACAAGACTTAACCAAGAAAGAAAAGATTAATCAAAGCTGTTATAGTCAATTCTAGGTACAAAAGGCTCTAATCTAATCAATAAAACCAGATTTTTCATAGAGTTCCAACTCGAATGCATGTAACGTGGTCTTATCTCCTATTAACAAGACTTAATCAAGAAGTAAAGGCTTAATCGGAGCTATTATAGCGAATCCTTGCTACAATACGACTTAATCAAGAATTAAAAGATTAATCGAAGCTGTTATAGCTAATTCTGAGTACAAAAGGCTCGAATCAAATAAATAAACCCGAGTTTTCATAGAGTTCTGACTCGACTGCATGTAACGTTATTTTATCTCCTACTAACAAGACTTAATCAAGATTTAATCGGAGCTATTATATCCAATCCTTGCTACAACAAGACTTAATCAAGAAGTAAAAGATTAATCGGAGCTGTTATATCCAATTATGAGTATATAAGGCTCGAATCTAATCAATAAACTCGAGTTTTCATAAAGTACTGACTCGAATGCATGTAACATGGTCTTATCTCCTATTAACAAGACTTAGTCAAGAAG
This sequence comes from Orobanche coerulescens, assembly GCA_033398695.1. Taxonomy (NCBI): domain Eukaryota; kingdom Viridiplantae; phylum Streptophyta; class Magnoliopsida; order Lamiales; family Orobanchaceae; genus Orobanche; species Orobanche coerulescens. Next base: position 121,957 of record JAWKAU010000111.1, on the reverse strand, counting down.
TAAAGGCTTAATCAGAGCTATTATATTCAATCTTTGCTACAACAAGATTTAATCGAGAAGTAAAAGATTAACCGGAGCTGATATAGCAAATTTGGAGTACAAAAAGCTCGAATCTAATCAATAAACCTGATTTTTCATAGAGTTCCAAGTCGAATGCATGTAACGTTGTCTTATCTCCTATTAACAAGACTTAATCATGAAGTAAAGACTTAGTCGAAGCTATTATAGGGAATCCTTGCTACAACACGACTTAATCAAGAAAGAAAGATTAATCGGAGCTGTTATAGCCAATTCTGAGTACAAAAGGTTTGGATCTAATCAATAAACCCGAGTTTTCATAGAGTTCCTACTCGAATGCATGTAACGTGGTCTTATCTCCTATTAACAAGACTTAATCACGGAGTAATGGTTTAGTCGGAGCTATTATATCCAATCCTTGCTACAATTAATCGGAGATGTTATATCCAATCCTTGCTACAGCCAGACTTAATCAAGAAGTAAAAGATTAATCGGAGCTTTTATAGCCAATTACGAGTACAAAAGGCTCGAATCTAATCAATAAATGATACGGGATTGACAAATCCAAGGGAAGAAGACGAGGTGATGATCAACGTAAACAACCATGCAACTTACTTGGGCGAGAAAACGGAGACAAGACACGGAGTTACCTTAATAACCGGACTTGGAGTAACTTAAAACTTGCATCTTGGGGGAAGGGGGCCCAAGTGGTAAAAGAATAAAAGAATTTCAGCATTTTTATTTGAAGGGCAGCAGGATTCTCGGCAACATGCTGTGTGTAAAAGCGGCGGTCAGCTTTCAACTTGGAGACAAGGCCCAGCTTTTACTTTTGTCAGCAAGTAACATAAGGAACCTTTTTATTATCTTTTCATTATTTAAACCCAGCTTGTAATAGTTTAAGATTATCTTGTCAGGTTCTTGTCATGCTACTTTTGCCTATAAATAGGGCGATGAAGTTGTAATGAAAATTATTGAATGTTGAAGAAATAAGAATACACTTTGTGTTTTCCTTGGTGAATGCTTTTCATCAAAACTTTGATTATTATTCGACGCGTTTTCGAATCTTAATCCGATTGATTCTCAATAAGTCTTGAGGAGAAATCACTTTATCGAATTATAGGTCTAATTCGATAGAACAACTATTTCTGTCCTGTTTCGATATTCTGCTTGTTTTCGATACAGTTTTATACTTGTTTGGTATTTCGCATCAACTGTTGTTCGATCCTTCGAACTTGTTTCCTGTTTTCAATTCGCATCCAACCGAAACGTGCTGTTTCGAGTGTCGCTATTTCGAGGTAGCCTGTATCGAGTCTTTTACATTCGGTCAAGTTCCTGTCTTGTTGCTGTATCGAGCTGCCGTCTTCATCGCACACGCATACTGCTCGCCAGTGTTATTGCTATAGCGAATCTGTTATCGATTCACAGCAGTTTCTTCTTTGATTCGCTTCGCTCGTCAAAAGCGACTTCTGCTTTGTATCGATAGCGAATTCGCATCACAAGCGAGAATTCGCATCAATAAACCCGAGTTTTCATAGAGTTTTTTTTTGGGAAAAGTCAATTGCATTAAATAAAAATATTGGCCAACAAGGCAGGCCAGTACCCAGCAACCAATACAGAAGGTGCACCAACAGCACGAAACAGAAACTAATAAAAGAGTTACAATGGAACTACCAAGCCACCTTCCAAATACGCCTAACAGCGACCGCAGATAATGAATGAGGCGGCCAACGCTGAGAGATAATATCACGAACAAGACCAATCCCCTGGAAGGTAACTGTGTGAGGATCACGACGCCTCTGACCGAATCTCCGCTCATTACGCTCCTGCCAGAGTAAGTAGACCAATGCCGCTAAAAAGATACGGTAAGCCACGTTAACCACATGCTTTCCTCTCCACCTCCTAGCCGCCCAAAGAATACCCGTACTCCACTCCAATTGAGGCCATCAAAATTTAACCTCCCTCCTAGCAATAGAGATACACCTACTAGAGTAAGGGCACATGAAGAATAAGTGAGAATGTGATACGAATTACGTATGTAAGTGTACGTAAAGCGTATGAAATGCAACGGAAGATTATTACGTTTTGACAAGTATCAAAGTATCAACCAAAAATACAAGGTGGTGGCCGAAATTATATGGTTTTCGACCGTGAGGTAGGATAGTGTATGGATTTGAATGTGTTTTATCGAATTAGACCTATAACTCGATAAAGATAATCTCTCCTCAAGACCTATTGAGAATTGATCAAGTTATAATTCGAGACGCGTCGAAATAATAACCAAGGTTTTTGTTGAACTCGTTCAACGTATATTTCAAGAGAAATACAATGTTATTAATTTTCAAGATGATTACAAATACAACATGAACTACTATATAGTAGTTTACAACCATAAGGAAATACAACAAAACAAGAAAATGAAACTTCCTAGCAAGAATCGGCCGAATTATTCAAGGGTGTGGGGAGGGGATCATGAAGATTTTGGACAAGATATGATATCAAGCATCTTGGACTTATTAGGGTGACTTTGACATGAAGAAAAGGTTTGATGAAAGTCTTTGTCAAGGATCATGTTTTCGCCGATTTGTGGGGGAGGGAGTTGATGACTTATGATATGTATCTTGGACTAGATAAGATATGAAGGTGGGGACTTTATTTGATGACTTTGGCCGATTTCAAAGAAGGTGGGGAGGAGGGGATCTTCAAGATTTTGGTAAGATATGAAGACAAATCATGAGTCCCTTTCAAGCATGTTTTGGCCGAAATTTCCATGCTTTTGGACCGATTTCGTCGTCATATTTTACGTTACTCCGGTTCAGATTAATAACGTAACTCCAATCCACGTGTTCTTTTCTCCCAAGTATGATGATGCATGGTCATGCGAATTTGTATCGTCGTTGATGTCGATTTTTATTGACTCTTCTTCGGTTGGAATATTTGATATCGTATCAGAATGAGACTCTAACGCCATCCCACAAAGGACACAAATACCATCTTCATGCTGCAGTCAAGGCTTATCCATAGTCGACAGACGCTCCTGAATAGCCAATCATAATATGAAGGAATGCCTGGGAATCTTCCCGGGTCCAAGAAGCAGAGGGGCCCATGGAACATGAGGAGAATATGCTCTAAGGAAACGAAGAGCGGACGAGGAAGAATAGGAACCTGAGCTATGCGGTCTCCAAGAGATGCGATCCTGGCCTCCATAGATAGGAGGGAGGGCAGAAACAACCTGCTGGAACCCAGGACGGTCAACTACAAGCCAAACCCATTGACCATCAGAAATGACAGAGCCAAGACGGGCATGCACATCAATGCCAGTTCAAAGGGGCGCTCTAGGCAGAGAATGCCTAATCAAACCCATAGAGTGCCAAGGATCCGACCATAAATGGAAGGAAGCGCCATCACCAATAGAATACTGAAACGCTCCCATGACAAGGGGATGCAACTTCAACAGCTGTTTCCAATACCAAGAAGACGCAGTGGAAATAGGGAAATCCCAAAAAGAACACTGCTGAACTCTATACGAACGAACCCAGCTAACCCAAACAGAACGAGAGGACCCAACCAGGAGAGCCCAGATATGGCGGGTCATAAGGGCTTGATTCTGAACCCTCAGCGGAGTAATACCAAGGCCACCACACTCTACAGGCAAGCAAACCTTAGACCAAGCCACTTTAGCATGCCCAGAGTCACGAGAACCTTTCCAAAGAAAACGCCTTAAACTCTTCTCAATAAGGGCAAGCACGCCCTTAGGCAGGATAAAAATACAGGCCCAATAAATGTGAAGAGCAGATAACACAGACCGAATAAGCTGACAACGACCGGCCATGGACAAAGATCTACAAGCCCAGTCACTCAGCCGACCATCAATCCTGTCAAGCAAAGGAGAGCACTGAGCCACCGTGAGCTTCGATGAAGATAATGGGACTCCCAAATACCTCACAGGGAGCTGGCCCATCTGAAATCCTAATAACTGCTCAACCTGAGCCCCCTGCTCCAAAGCACTCGCCGAGAGGAAAAAATTACTCTTCCCAGGGCTAGCACGCAACCCCGAAAGAGAATCAAAGATATAAATACTCCTCTTAAGAACACCAATTGAGACCTCGTCTGGATTACAGAAAAGGAGGAGATCATCAGCAAAGGCGAGCATGAAGGTACGGGTGGCCTCACATTTCCAGTGGTATCGAAACCCCGGGGTCTGAGCAATCTCACGAGTAATAATACCATGAAGCACCTCCATAACAATAACAAAGAGATAAGGGGAGATGGGGTCTCCCTACCGAAGACCCCTACGACCTCTAAAGATCCCCTCAGCATCACCATTCAAGGACACCGAAAAGGCAGTAGTGGTGATGCACTCCCTGATCCAGGCAATGAATGACTGATGGAAACCCATACACTGCAGAGCAATCAGAACAAAATCCCACTCAACAGTGTCATAAGCTTTCATAAGGTCAACTTTAAACACACACCGTCTAGGCATCTGACTCTGCCCATAACCATGAAGAAGTTCCTGGGCAAGAAGGATATTATCACTAATCCTTCTCCCAGGAATAAAAGCAGTCTGAGCCGGGTCAATCAAGGCATCCAAGCTATCACGCATACGGTGAACAATAATTTTCGAAATAGCCTTATATAGTAAGTTGCAACAAGAGATCGGTCTAAAATCCGACATGCTCCTAGGCAAGGCTACTTTTGGAACAAGAGAAATGATCGTAGAATTGATCTGCCTGACAAACTTCCCGGTAGCAAAGAACTGCATAATAGCAAACGAAATCTCACCCCCCACAATCGGCCAAGCTCGCCGGTAAAAAGCAGCATTAAAACCATCAGGGCCCGGGGCCTTGTCCTTATCAAACTCGAAGAACACAGACCGAACCTCATCGGCAGTAACAGGTCTAACCATGTGAACCGCATCAGCAGGAGAAAGAGAAGCCGAAATAAAAGGACTAACCTGGCTGAGCGACAGAGTTTTCATAGAGTTCCGACTCGAATGCATGTATTGTGGTCTTATCTCCTATTAACAAGACTTAAACAAGAAGTAAAGGCTTAGTCGGAGCTATTATAGTGAATCCTTGATACAACAAGACTTAACCAAGAAAGAAAAGATTAATCGAAGCTGTTATAGTCAATTCTAAGTACAAAAGGCTCTAATCTAATCAATAAAACCCGATTTTTCATAGAGTTCCAACTCGAATGCATGTAACGTGGTCTTATTTCCTATTAACAAGACTTAATCAAGAAGTAAAGGCTTAATCGGAGCTATTATAGCGAATCCTTGATACAATACGACTTAATCAAGAATTAAAAGATTAATCGAAGCTGTTATAGCCAATTCTGAGTACAAAAGGTTCGAATCAAATAAATAAACCCGAGTTATCATAGAGTTCTGACTCGACTGCATGTAACGTTATCTTATCTCCTACTAACAAGACTTAATCAAGATTTAATCGGAGCTATTATATCCAATCCTTGCTACAACAAGACTTAATCAAGAAGTAAAAGATTAATCGGAGCTGTTATATCTAATTATGAGTATAGAAGGCTCGAATCTAATCAATACACTCGAGTTTTCATAAAGTACTGACTCGAATGCATGTAACGTGGTCTTATCTCCTATTAACAAGACTTAGTCAAGAAATAAAGGCTTAATCAGAGCTATTATATTCAATCTTTGCTACAACAAGACTTAATCGAGAAGTAAAAGATTAACCGGAGCTGTTATAGCAAATTCGGAGTACAAAAAGCTCGAATCTAATCAATAAACCTGATTTTTCATAGAGTTCCAAGTCGAATGCATGTAACGTTGTCTTATCTCCTATTAACAAGACTTAATCATGAAGTAAAGGCTTAGTCGAAGCTATTATAGGGAATCCTTGCTACAACACGACTTAATCAAGAAAGAAAGATTAATCGGAGCTGTTATAGCCAATTCTGAGTACAAAAGGATCGGATCTGATACGATATCTAATATTCCAGTCGAAGAAGCTCCAATAAAAATCGACATCCACGACGATACAAATTCGCATGGTCATGCATCATTATATTTGGGAGAAAAGAACACGCGGATTGGAGTTACGTTGTTAATCGGAACCGGAGTAACATAAAACTCGACGACGGAATTGGTCCGAAAGCATGAAAAATCGGCCATATCATGCTTGAAAGGGACTCATAATTTGTCAAGATACATGACATCAAAAATCGGCCATATTCACCATCACCTAAAACTTTCATCAAGTCACCATCACCTAATAAAACCAAATTCACCATATTTTCTCCTTCCCCACAAAATCGGCCATATTATACCTTGAGAAAGACTTTCATCAAGTCACCATCACCTAAGACTTTCATCAAGTCACCATCACCTAATAAAACCAAATTCACCATATTTTCTCCTTCCCCACAAAATCGATCCAAAGCATGAGATTTGAGGAAGATTGTCATCAAGTATTTCGGCCGATTGGTGTGTTGCTAGGAAGTTACGTTTTCTCATTTTATTGTACTTTCTTACGGTTAGAAACTACTATATATAGTAGTGCTCGTTGTATTGTAAATCATCTTGAAGTAATAAACCTTGTATTTCTTTGAAATATACGTTGAACGAGTTCGACAAACTTTAGTTATTGTTTCGACGCGTCTCGAGATTTCAACTTGATCAATTCTCAATAGGTCTTGGGAAGAGATTACCTTTTATCGAGTTATAGGTCTAGTTCGATAAAACACATCAAAACCCGCACATCATACTACCTCACGGCCGAATCCCATTCAAATTCGGCCACCCTTAGTGATTTTCAAGTGTTACTTTGATACTTGTTAAACTTCCGTTGTATTTTATACGTATTACTTACGTAATTCGTATCATAAGCGGTATCAGAGACATTTGTCTCACAGTTCTCGACGTTACTCAAGAAGATGGCATTCACCGATGAAGAAGTAGCACAACTACGTGACGTTCTTCGTGGCTTACCGGAGCCCAGAATCCAAGCACGACGAGGATACGACACCATGCATGCACCACGACATGCTGATGAATACAAGACAAGCGAACTTCCGGAGTTCGTAGGCGGCACCGATCCCGAGGTTTATTTGGAGTGGGAAAGAAAAATTGAACGAATGTTTGAGTTCAAGGATCTCAATGACGAGGTACGTTGCAAGTATGCGATTCTCAAACTTGGAAAGGGAGCTTCCCTTTGGTTTGAGCGAATGAAGACACAAAGAGTTCGTCTTAGGAAAGAGAAGATACGTTCGTAGGATTCTCTAAAAGAAACTACGAAAAGATATGTCCCGACTACACACAAGTTAAGCTTGTATCGAAAAATTTCTGAACTCACGCAAGGAAAGCTAAGTGTCGAGGAGTACATCGAGGAGTTTGAAAACTTATCCTTGATGGGAGAACTTGAAGAAAGCGAAGAATTGCGGATGTCCCGTTTCCTACGAGGTTTGAACAAAAATATTGCTAATTCCGTAGAACTCTACCCCTATGCCGACTTTGATACTTTATGCGGGCTTTGCATAAAGTTGGAAAATCAAAACAAAGCAAAACTTTCTAAACCCGAATTCCCATCTAAATACGGAAATACCAACTTTGGCGCGAGTTCTAGCTCGTCTCCAAAAACTATCACCACAAGCCAACCCGTTACTACCATTCAAAAAACTCCTATCACCCCAAAAGAAACAAGCCTATCTAAAGTCCGGTGTTTCAAATGTCAAGGATTTGGACACTATCAAAGTGCTTGTCCAAATCGGAGAATTGTGACGTTACGAGAAGCCATAGCCGCCCGAGAAGAATTACTAGCCGAAGAAGAAAAAATTGGAGACGTTTTTAACTTAGAAGCTGACGAAGAAGAAGAAGAATGCGAGGCATACGATGCCCCGAACTATGACACGAACCTCGTCCTTCGCATGTTACAAACGAAGGCAGCCCCGAGTGACGAAGAACAACGAGACCAAATCTTCCACACGAAGTGTCGTGTCGGAGATAAATGGTGTAGCTTGATCATTGACGGTGGAAGTTGTACAAACGTGGCATCAAGCGAGATGGTCTCAAAACTCGGTTTGATCACCACGGCCCATCCAAAGCCGTATGGACTCCATTGGCTCGATGATGGGAACAAAGTGAAAGTATCAAGACAAGTGAAGGTCGGACTCACCATGGGTTCGTATGGTGATGATATTACATGCGATGTACTACCGATGGACGCATGTCACGTGTTATTAGGAAGACCTTGGTTATTTGATCGGGACGTACTACATCGAGGGAGGAGTAACGAGTATGAGTTACGTGACAAAGGTAAAAAAATTGTTCTTAAACCTATGTCACCTCAAGCTATCCGGACGATGAGTTCGAAAAAAATCGAAGGACCGAAACTTACGATGTTTGCAAACGAGAAAGAAGTCGAACACGCCATTGACAATGGCGAACGTGTTTATTTGATGATGATCAAAGAGGTCCGAAATATTGCCACCAAATCACACCATGAAGAAGAGATAGATGCACTATTACACGAGTTTTCGGACGTATTTCCCGAAGACTTGCCGGTAGGATTACCACCTATCCGCGGAATTGAACACCAGATTGACCTTATACCGGGAGCTCCATTACCGAACAAAGCGGCGTATCGTTGTAATCCCGAAGAATCCAAAGAACTACAACGTCAAATTGATGAACTCATGAATCACGGATATGTCCGAGAAAGTTTAAGTCCGTGTGCGGTTCCAGTTCTACTTGTACCAAAAAAAGACGGATCATGGCGAATGTGTATTGACAGTAGAGCCGTGAATAACATCACCGTCAAGTATCGGTTCCCCATCCCGAGACTAGACGACATGCTGGATGAGTTACATGGCTCGGTTATATTTTCCGAAGTTGATTTACGGAGCGGATACCATCAAATTCGCATGCGAGAGGGAGACGAATGGAAAACGGCATTTAAAACAAAGAATGGACTTTATGAATGGGTTGTGATGCCATTTGGCCTCACTAACGCCCCGAGCACTTTTATGAGGTTGATGAACGAGGTTCTCAAACCTTTCTTGGGAAAGTTTGTTGTCGTATACCTAGACGACATTTTGATCTACAGTCGATCCTTAGAGGAACATCTCGAATATTTGCGGCACGTATTTGAGACGCTAAGGGAACAGAAACTTTATGGAAAGCGGGAGAAGTGTACTTTCCTAGTCGAGAGTCTTGTCTTTCTCGGCTATGTTGTTTCAAAAGACGGAGTTTCGGTCGACCAAGAAAAGATCGCGGCAATCAAGTCGTGGCCGACCCCAAAGACAATCACGGAGGTACGATCATTTCATGGCCTCGCTTCTTTTTACCGACGATTCATACGGGACTTTAGCACTATCTCTAGCCCGATCACGGAGTGTCTAAAAAAAGGAACCTTTGCATGGAACGAGGCGGCCCAAAAGGCTTTTGAAAAATTAGAGGGAAAGTTATGTGAAGCGCCGATTTTGACGTTACCCGATTTTTCACAACCGTTTGAGGTGGAATGCGACGCTAGCGAAGTTGGAATCGGGGCAGTACTTATTCAAAGAGGCCGTCCCATCGCCTATTTTTCGGAGAAGTTAAGTGGCGCCCGAGTGAATTATTGTACTTACGATAAGGAGTTCTATGCTATCGTGTGAGCACTCGATCATTGGAGTCACTATTTACGTTCGAAACATTTCGTGTTACATTCGGATCACGAGTCGTTGAAATACATCAACGGACAAAGCAAGCTAAGCCCGAGACATGCAAAATGGGTGGAATTTCTACAATCTTTTCACTTTTCATCCAAGTACAAAGACGGGAAGAGTAATATAGTGGCGAATGCACTATCAAGACGGTATGCCTTACTGTCGATTCTAGATGTTCGTTTGTTGGGGTTCGAGACTTTGAAAGATCATTACAGCGACGATTTGGACTTCGGGGAAATTTTTAAACGTTGTAAACCAGCCCCGTACGAGGAATTTGTGTTACAGGATGGCTTTCTCTTCAAGGGGAATAAATTATGTGTGCCGAGACATACAATTCGGGAATTGCTAGTTCGGGAGGCGCACGGAGGAGGACTAGCCGGTCATTTCAGCTCGACCAAGACTGTAGAGGTGCTAAAAGAACATTTCTTTTGGCCAAAGATGTATGGTGACGTAAGCACAATCGTGAGTAAATGCGTCACTTGTCACATGATGAAAAGTTCGTTCAAGTCAAGTACATACATGCCGTTGCCAATACCGTTACGACCATGGGAGGATGTCTCGATGGATTTTATTGTGGCTTTACCTCGTACTCAACGAGGCAAAGACTCGATTATGGTGGTCGTCGACCGTTTTTCGAAAATGGCTCACTTTATAGCATGCCACAAAACCGATGATGCAAGCAATGTGGCGGACTTGTACTTCCGGGAAGTAGTTCGTTTACACGGAGTTCCAAAAACCATCGTGTCGGATCGAGATTCCAAATTTCTGAGTTACTTCTGGAATACTTTATGGAGAAAAGTGGGTACTAAACTCCTATTCAGTACTTCACATCACCCACAAACCGATTGATACGAAAACAACTATTCCGAATAATGATACGAAAATGACTATTCCGAATGAAGAAGATTGGAATGCATTTTAGTGATCGGACTCGGAATAACGTAGACATGTCGACATGCATACGTAGTATGCACCATGCATACTAAAGTCATGAATTACATTCGGCCGCCCCATTCCCCAACACCATGAAGATTTTGTCACATTTGTTATCTTTTCATTACAAGGTCTTCACAAATCTTTGTCAAAGATCATCACAAAGATTCCACCCCCACATCACAAACACATCGCCCCCCCCCCCCTATCATTTTGTTCAAGTATGTCACTTTCAAAGATTTCCTTTGATATTGTCCCTACTTTGAAGATACCTTCCCCACCATTACTACAAATCGTCCAAGCCTTCCCCACCTCAATAAAAAACGGCCCAAGCATGAGAATTTGATGAAGACTTTCATCAAATATCTTCTTCATGTCACCATCACCATAATACTTCCAAATGAAGATATTTCTCCTTCCCACCATGATACCTCACGATTTGAACAAAAGAATTTGATGAAAACTTTCATCAAATGTCTCCTTCATGTCATTATCCTTCATGTCCTAATCACCATGATAATTCCAAAAAGACTTCATATCATATCACCTTCCCACCATGATACCTCACGATTTGAACAAAAGAATTTGATGAAGACTTTCATCAAATGTCTCCTTCATGTCATTATCCTTCATGTCCTAATCACCATGATAATTCCAAAAAGACTTGATATCATATCACCTTCCCACCATGATACCTCACGTCCCATACATATGTAAGTGTAGAAGACTTTCATCCTTCATGTCATTTTCCCTCAAGTCATAATCACCTACATAACTCCAAAGAGGTTGATATCATATCTACACAAAATCCTCCTAATCACTTGGTATATTCGGCCGATTTGAAGCTTGCAAGAAAGGACAATTTGTGAAGACTTTCATCAAGTATCTCTTCATGTCACCATCACCTAATAAAACCAAGATTCACCATATTTCTCCTTCCCCACAAAATCGATCCAAAGCATGAGATTTGAGGAAGATTTTCACCAAGTATTTCGGCCGATTGGGATGTTACTAGGAAGTTTCATTTCTCGTTTTGTTGTATTTTCTTACGGTTGGAAACTACTATATATAGTAGTGCTCGTTGTATTGTAAACATATCTTGAATAGTAATAAACCTTGTATTTCTTTGAAATATACGTTGAACGAGTTCGACAACCTTTAGTTATTGTTTCGACGCGTCTCGAGATTTTAACTTGATCAATTCTCAATAGGTCTTGGGAAGAGATTACCTTTTATCGAGTTATAGGTCTAGTTCGATAAAACACATCAAAACCCGTACATCATACTACCTCACGGCCGAATCCCATTCAAATTCGGCCACCCTTAGTAATTTTCAAGTGTTACTTTGATACTTGTTAAACTTCCGTTGTATTTTATACGTATTACTTACGTAATTCGTATCATAAGTGGTATCGGAGCCCAAGGTCATCTCCTTGGGCGAGTTATTCAACGAATTCTTTTTTTTTTTTTTGTTGAGATTAGAGCAGTCGGAAGAAAACAAAGTTTCCCGTGGATTCGACCGTTGGATCGTCACGAAATTTTGACAAAGGTAAGCCAACTCATTGAACTACAGTCTGAACGGTGGAGATCAGATTCTTTGATCATCTTCTTGGTTCATTCTTCACGTATTTCTTGGAAAATTTTCTGTCCGACTTCTTGTCAAGAACTATCTCTTGATTCTTGTTATGGATTTCTCCGAGCTCGATTTCTTGATGAAACTCCGTGACGCACTAAACGGCTTACCGGAGCAACGTATGCAAGAAAGACGCAGAGACAATGCCAACGATATTGATTTCTTGGCCAAATTCCGCAAAGATACCTAATTTCACGAGATAGTAATCCGTATGCGTGCATAGATTGGCTCCATGCTTGTGAGGAGCACTCGGACTTCAAGATCGCCCGATCAACCGCGTTTCACTGGTGACAAAGCGCCTCCGCGTAGCGCCGCCTTCCAGTGGCAAAATTGAAACAATCCGCCTACAACAACGTAAGCCTAAAATTACAGATTGGCAAAAATTCAGAAAATATTTCAAGCGAAGGTTCAAAGCCACATCTTACAACCAGTCGTTGTTTCCCCACCACCAAAACGGACCAAATTATTTTAGTAACGCGAAACAAGATCACGGCCTTATGCTTTCTGAAACGGCTAATCTTGAAGATGAACTCTTTGTCACTGACGACTTTGATATGACAGAATTTCCTGCGGCATTTTTTGATGACAAAAAAGACGATGGTTGGAGTCAAGCTGCCCTATCAGAGCAAAGTGGGTCGTATGACTTTGTTGCGGTACGAAATGAGCTTAGTGGATTAATTTTTGATGAGACATTATTGGAGGAGCCCAATAATATTGAAACGGAGTGTTGGTTAGATTATGACGGACCGCCAGCATTTGATGAGGAATCAATTGATGAAGAGGAATCCGTAATAAATCCTATGGTTCCCACCGTAATAAATTCTGTGTTTTCCATTTTTGATGATGAACCCGAGAAATCAGTGTTTCCAATTCTGGAGGAGGAACCCGATGTGGAGTTAACTGTAAGGCCCCATTTCGTATATCCACTCATGTCATGATATCGGTATTACTCGGCGAGTAATTATTATTATTTTATTAATAATGATAGTTATTTTGTTGGTGATTCTCGAGGGGGCCCACTACCTATCGTCTCAAGATTTTGGGCCATGTACGCATCGGACATCTTCGAGATCAAATACTTAGAGGCTTTAGTCAATTATCTTGGTGATTTAAGGGAGTTCGGAATTGAGGACAATTCCCTTTAAAGAGAGAGGGAATGATACGAAAACAACTATTCCGAATAATGATACGAAAATGACTATTCCGAATGAAGAAGATTGGAATGCATTTTAGTGATCGGACTCGGAATAACGTAGACATGTCGACATGCATACGTAGTATGCACCATGCATACTAAAGTCATGAATTACATTCGCCCCCATTCCCCAACACCATGAAGATTTTGTCACATTTGTTATCTTTTCATTACAAGGTCTTCACAAATCTTTGTCAAAGATCATCACAAAGATTCCACCCCCACATCACAAACACCTCCCCCCCCCTACCATTTTGTTCAAGTATGTCACTTTCAAAGATTTCCTTTGATATTGTCCCTACTTTGAAGATACCTTCCCCACCATTACTACAAATCGTCCAAGCCTTCCCCACCTCAATAAAAAACGGCCCAAGCATGAGAATGTGATGAAGACTTTCATCAAATATCTTCTTCATGTCACCATCACCATAATACTTCCAAATGAAGATATTTCTCCTTCCCACCATGATACCTCACGATTTGAACAAAAGAATTTGATGAAAACTTTCATCAAATGTCTCCTTCATGTCATTATCCTTCATGTCCTAATCACATGATAATTCCAAAAAGACTTGATATCATATCACCTTCCCACCATGATACCTCACGATTTGAACAAAAGAATTTGATGAAGACTTTCATCAAATGTCTCCTTCATGTCATTATCCTTCATGTCCTAATCACCATGATTGATACGAATTACGTAAGTAATACGTATAAAACACAACGGAAGATTAACACGTTTACAATATGGATCGAAATTACAAAGGTGATGGACGAATTTTATGTGGGATTCGGCCGTGATGAGTAAGATGTACGGAGTTTGGTGTGTTTTTATCGAACTAGACCTATAACTCGATAAAAGGGTAATCGCTTCCCAAGACCTTTTGAGAATTGATTAAAGTTAAAATCTCGAAACTCGTCGAAACAATAACTAAGGTTTGTCGAACTCGTTCAACGTATATTTCAAAGGAAATACAAAGTTTATTATGATTCTCGATGAATTACAAGTACAACGAACACTACTATATATAGTAGTTTACAACCGCATTTAAAATACAACAAAACGAAAAAGGAAACTTCCTAACACATCATTTCTACTAAATCCAAGGATTGAGATATCAATTCTCTTGGTGTTATTAGGTGAAAGGGACATGAAGCTTATTTTGGTCTTTGATGGTGACATGAAGTAGAACAACACACCATCCTTCCCATGCATTTCGGCCGATCCCACTTCATTTGGTGTAGATTTGTGATAGTGACATGATGAAGAAAGTCTTCACTCCATCCATATGCATTTCGGCCGTATGTGACTTTGTTTTGTAAGGAGGGAATCACATCTTTTATTTTGTAAAGATATGAAGACAAAGTGTCCCTTTCAAGCATAAATTCGGCCGATCTTCATGCTTTCGGGTCGATCCGTCGTTGAATTCTACGTCACTCCGATTCCGATTAACAACGTAACTCCAAGCCGTTTAACATTTTCTCCTAAGTATAACGATGCATCATCATGAATGTCGATTTTTATTGGAGTTTCTTCGACTGGAATATTAGATATCGTATCATTCCCTCCGTCTTTGAAAGGAATTGACCTCAATTCTGCAATGCCATCGTCGTCAAGATAAGGTGAGAGATCACCTACGTTGAATGTCGCGTGTACTCCGTATTCGCCTAAGTTCGACTTTGTATGCGTTGTCGTTCACTTTTTCCACAATCTTGTACGGACCTTCGGCTCTCGGCATCAATTTGTTCTTCCGCTTGCTCGAATCTTTCTTTTCTCAAATGTATCCAAACTAAGTCGCCAACATCAAATAATCTCGCTTTTTATTTTTGTTCGACTTCCGCTTGTACATTTCATTCACTTCTTTAATCCGTTCCCGTATCTTTTCGTAGCTTCATCATTGACTTGAGTTTTGCTTCGGCGTCTTTGTGAACCAATTCGTTGCTCGGCAAGGGAATCAAGTCCAATGGCAAGTGCGGATTTAATCCGTATACCACTTCAAAGGTGAATGGGCCGTGGCATAACCGGTGATCGATTGTAAGCGAATTCCGCATGAGCAAGTTTAACGTCCCAATCTTTCTCGAGTTTTATTTACCAACCCTCGTAATAATGCTCCCAAGGTTCGATTAGTTACCTCGGTCTGTCCGGCTTTGCGGGTGATGTGAAGTAATCAATAGGAGTTTAGTACCTACTTTTCTCCATAAAGTATTCGTATAACTCAAATTTGGAATCTCGATCCGACACGATAGTTTTTGGAACTCCGTGTAAACGAACTATCTCCCGGAAGTACAAGTCCGCCACGTTGCTTGCATCATCGGTTTTGTGGCACGCGACAAAGTGAGCCATTTTCGAAAAACGGTCGACGACCACCATGATCGAGTCCTTGCCTCGTTGAGTACGAGGTAAAGCCACAATAAAATCCATCGAGACATCCTCCCACGGTGCCAATTATCGGCAACGGCATGTATGTACTCGACTTGAACGAACTTTTCATCATATGACAAGTTACGCATTTGCTCACGATTGTCTGACGTCACCATACATCTTCGCCAAAAGAAATGTTCTTTTAGCACCTCTGATCTTGGTCGAGCCAAGTGTCCGGCTAGTCCTCCTCCGTGCGCCCCGAACCAAAGAATTCCCGAATTGTATGTCTCGGCACACATAATTTATTCCCCTTGAAGAGAAAGCCATCCTGTAAAACAAATTCCTCGTATGGGGCCGTTTTACAACGGTTAAAAATTTCCCCGAAGTCCAAATCGTCGTGGTAGTGATCTTTCAAAGTCTCGAACCCCAACAAACGAACATCTAGCATCGACAGTAAGGCATACCGTCTTGATAGTGCATCCGCCACTACATTACTCTTCCCGTCTTTGTACTTGGATGAAAAATGAAAAGATTGTAAAAATTCCACCCATTTTGCATGTCTCGGGCTTAGCTTACTCTGTCCGTTGATGTATTTCAACGACTCGTGATCCGAATGCAGCACGAAATGTTTCGAACGCAGATAATGACTCCAATGATCGAGTGCTCTTACGATAGCATAGAACTCCTTGTCGTAAGTACAATAATTCACTGGGCGCCACTTAACTTCTCCGAAAATAGGCAATGGGACGGCCTCTACGAATGAGCACTGCCCGATTCCAACTCCGCTAGCATCGCATTCTACCTCAAACGGTTGTGAAAAATCGGGCAACGTCAAAATCGGGCGCTTCACATAATTTTCCTTTTAAGTTTTCAAAAGCCTTTTGGGCCGTCTCGTTCCAAGCAAAGGTTCCTTTTTCGGACACTCCGTGATAGGACTGGATATAGTGTCAAGTCCCGTATGAATCGCTTCGGTAAAAGAAGCGAGGCCATGAAATGACCGTACCTCCGTGATTGTCTTTGGGGTCGGCCATGACTTGATTGCCGCGATCTTCTCTTGGTCGACCAAACTCCGTCTTTTGAAACAACATAGCCGAGAAAGACAAGACTCTCGACTAGGAAAGTACACTTCTCCCGCTTTCCATAAAGCTTTTGTTCCCTTAGCGTCTCAAACACGTACCGCAAATGTTCGAGATGTTCTTCTACGGACCGATCAGATCAAAATGTCGTCTAAGTACACGACAACAAACTTTCCCAAGAAAGGTTTTAGAACCTCGTTCATCAACCTCATAAAGGTGCTCGGGCGTTGGTGAGGCGTAATGGCATTACAACCCATTCGTAAAGTCCATTCTTCGCTTTAAACGCCGTTTCCATTCGTCTCCCTCTCGCATGGATTTGATGGTATCCGCTCCGTAAATCAACTTTGGAAAATATAACCGAGCCATGTAACTCGCTCAAAGATGTCGTCTAGTCTCGGGATGGGAAACCGATACTTGACGGTGATGTTATTCACGCTCATCAATACACATTCGCCATGTTCCGTCTTTTTTTGGCACAAGTAGAACTGGAACCGCACACGGACTTAAACTTTCTCGGACATATCCGTGATTCATGAGTTCATCAATTTGACGTTGTAGTTCTTTGGTTTCTTCGGGATTACAACGATACGCCGCTTTGTTCGGTAATGGAGCTCCCGGTATAAGATCGATCTGGTGTTCAATCCCGCGGATAGGTGGTAATCCTACCGGTAAGTCTTCGGGAAATACGTCCGAAAACTCATGTAATAGTGCACCTATCTCCTCTTCATTTTGCGATTTGGTGGCAAGATTTCGGACCTCCTTGATCATCATCAAGTAAACACGTTCGCCATCGTCAATGGCGTGCTCGACTTCTTTCTCGTTTGCAAACATCGTAAGCTTTGGTCTTTCGACTTTTTTCGAACTCATCGTCCGGATAGCTTGAGGTGACATAGGTTTAAGGACAATTTTTTTACCTTTGTCACGTAGTTCATACTCATTACTCCTCCCTCGATGTAGTACGTCCCGATCAAATAACCAGGGTCTTCCTAATAACACGTGACATGCGTCCATCGGTAATACATCGCATGTAATATCATCGCCATACGAACCCATGGTGAGTCCGACCTTTACTTGTCTTGAAACCTTCACTTTGTTCCCATCATCGAGCCAATGGAGTGCATACGGCTTGGGATGGGCCGTGGTAATCAAACCGAGTTTTGAAACCATCTCGCTTGATGCCACGTTTGTACAACTTCCACCGTCAATGATCAAGCTACACCATTTATCTCCGACACGACACTTCGTGTGGAAGATTTGGTCCCGTTGTTCTTCGTCACTTGGGGCGGCCTTCGTTTGTAACATGCGAAGGACAAGGTTCGTGTCATAGTTCGGGGCATCGTATGCCTCGCATTCTTCTTCTTCTTCGTCAGCTTCTAAGTTAAAAACGTCTCCAACTCTTTCTTCTTCGGCTAATAATTCCTCTCGGGCGGCTATGGCTTCTCGTAACGTCACAATCCTCCGATTCGGACAAGCACTTTGATAGTGTCCAAATCCTTGACATTTGAAACATCGGACTTTAGATAGGCTCGTCTCTTTTGGTGTGGTAGGGGTTTTGGAATGGTAGTAACGGATCGGTTTGTGGTGACAGTTTTGGAAACGAGCTAGAACTCGCGCCAAAGTTGGTATTTCCGTATTTAGGTGGGAATTCGGGTTTAGAGAGTTTGGTTTTGTTTTGATTTTCCAACTTTATGCAAAGTCCGCATAAAGTATCGAAGTCGAATAGGGGTAGAGTTCCACGGAATTAGCAATGTTTTTGTTCAAACCTCGTAGGAAACGGACATGCGCAATTCTTCGCTTTCTTCAAGTTCTCCCATCAAGGATAAGTTTTCAAACTCCTCGATGTACTCCTCGACACTTAGCTTTCCTTGCGTGAGGTCGAAATTTTTCTGCATGCACTTGTGTGTAGCCGGACATATCTTTTCGTAGTTTCCTTTTGGAATCCCACGAACGTATCTTCTCTTTTCCTAGACGACTTCTTTGCGTCTTCATTCGCTCAAACCAAAGGGAAGCTCCTTTCCAAGTTTGAGGATCGCGTACTTGCAACGTACCTCGTCATTGAGCTCCTTGAACTCAAACATTCGTTCAATTTTTCTTTCCCACCTGTAAACTTCAGATCGGTGCCGCCTACGAACTCCTAAGTTCACTGTCTTGTATTCATCCGCATGTCGTGGTGCATGCATGGTGTCATGTCCTCGTCGTGCATGGATTCTCGGGCTCGCAAGCCACGAAGAACGCCACGTAGTTGTGCTACTTCTTCATCGGTGAATGCCATTTTCTTGATGATGTCGAATCGTGAGACAAGTGGCTCGATACCACTTATGATACGAATTACGTAAGTAATACGTATAAAACACAACGGAAGATTAACACGTTTACAATATGGATCGAAATTACAAAGGTGATGGACGAATTTTATGTGGGATTCGGCCGTGATGAGTAAGATGTACGGAGTTTGGTGTGTTTTTATCGAACTAGACCTATAACTCGATAAAAGGGTAATCGCTTCCCAAGACCTTTTGAGAATTGATTAAAGTTAAAATCTCAAACTCGTCGAAACAATAACTAAGGTTTGTCGAACTCGTTCAACGTATATTTCAAAGGAAATACAAAGTTTATTATGATTCTCGATGAATTACAAGTACAACGAACACTACTATATATAGTAGTTTACAACCGCATTTAAAATACAACAAAACGAAAAAAGGAAACTTCCTAACACATCATTTCTAGAAATCCAAGGATTGAGATATCAATTCTCTTGGTGTTATTAGGTGAAAGGGACATGAAGCTTATTTTGGTCTTTGATGGTGACATGAAGTAGAACAACACACCATCCTTCCCATGCATTTCGGCCGATCCCACTTCATTTGGTGTAGATTTGTGATAGTGACATGATGAAGAAAGTCTTCACTCCATCCATATGCATTTCGGCCGTATGTGACTTTGTTTTGTAAGGAGGGAATCACATCTTTTATTTTGTAAAGATATGAAGACAAAGTGTCCCTTTCAAGCATAAATTCGGCCGATCTTCATGCTTTCGGGTCGATCCGTCGTTGAATTCTACGTCACTCCGATTCCGATTAACAACGTAACTCCAAGCCGTTTAACATTTTCTCCTAAGTATAACGATGCATCATCATGAATGTCGATTTTTATCGGAGTTTCTTCGACTGGAATATTAGATATCGTATCAATGATAATTCCAAAAAGACTTGATATCATATCACCTTCCCACAATGATACCTCACGTCCCATACATATGTAAGTGTAGAAGACTTTCATCCTTCATGTCATTTTCCCTCAAGTCATAATCACCTACATAACTCCAAAGAGGTTGATATCATATCTACACAAAATCCTCCTAATCACTTGGTATATTCGGCCGATTTGAAGCTTGCAAGAAAGGACAATTTGTGAAGACTTTCATCAAGTATCTCTTCATGTCACCATCACCTAATAAAACCAAGATTCACCATATTTCTCCTTCCCCACAAAATCGATCCAAAGCATGAGATTTGAGGAAGATTTTCACCAAGTATTTCAGCCGATTGGGATGTTACTAGGAAGTTTCATTTCTCGTTTTGTAGTATTTTCTTACGGTTGGAAACTACTATATATAGTAGTGCTCGTTGTATTGTAAACATATCTTGAATAGTAATAAACCTTGTATTTCTTTGAAATATACGTTGAACGAGTTCGACAACCTTTAGTTATTGTTTCGACGCGTCTCGAGATTTTAACTTGATCAATTCTCAATAGGTCTTGGGAAGAGATTACCTTTTATCGAGTTATAGGTCTAGTTCGATAAAACACATCAAAACCCGTACATCATACTACCTCACGGCCGAATCCCATTCAAATTCGGCCACCCTTAGTAATTTTCAAGTGTTACTTTGATATTTGTTAAACTTCCGTTGTATTTTATACGTATTACTTACGTAATTCGTATCACCGATGGACAGACCGAGGTAACTAATCGAACCTTGGGAGCATTATTGCGAGGATCGGTAAATAAAACACAGAAGGATTGGGACGTTAAACTTGCTCATGCGGAATTCGCATACAACCGATCACCCGGTTATGCCACGGCCCATTCACCTTTTGAAGTAGTATACGGATTAAATCCGCACTTGCCATTGGACTTGATTCCCTTACCGAGCAACGAATTGGTTCACAAAGACGCCGAAGCAAAACTCAAATCAATGATGAAGTTACATGAAAAGATACGGGAACGGATTAAAGAAGTGAATGAAATTTACAAACGGAAGTCGAACAAAAATAAAAAAGCGAGATTATTTGATGTTGGCGACTTGGTTTGGATACATTTGAGAAAAGAAAGATTCCCAAGCAAACGGAAGAACAAATTGATGCCGAGAGCCGAGGGTCCGTACAAAATTGTGGAAAAAGTGAACGACAACGCATACAAAGTCGAACTTCCGGGCGAATACGGAGTACACGCGACTTTCAACGTAGGTGATCTCTCGCCTTACCTTGACGACGATGGCATTACGGAATTGAGGTCAATTTCTTTCAAAGAAGGAGGGAATGATACGATATCTAATATTCCAGTCGAAGAAGCTCCAATAAAAATCGACATCCACGACGATACAAATTCGCATGGTCATGCATCATTATATTTGGGAGAAAAGAACACGCGGATTGGAGTTACGTTGTTAATCGGAACCGGAGTAACATAAAACTCGACGACGGAATTGGTCCGAAAGCATGAAAAATCGGCCATATCATGCTTGAAAGGGACTCATAATTTGTCAAGATACATGACATCAAAAATCGGCCATATTCACCATCACCTAAAACTTTCATCAAGTCACCATCACCTAATAAAACCAAATTCACCATATTTTCTCCTTCCCCACAAAATCGGCCATATTATACCTTGAGAAAGACTTTCATCAAGTCACCATCACCTAAGACTTTCATCAAGTCACCATCACCTAATAAAACCAAATTCACCATATTTTCTCCTTCCCCACAAAATCGATCCAAAGCATGAGATTTGAGGAAGATTGTCATCAAGTATTTCGGCCGATTGGTGTGTTGCTAGGAAGTTACGTTTTCTCGTTTTATTGTACTTTCTTACGGTTAGAAACTACTATATAAAGTAGTGCTCGTTGTATTGTAAATCATCTTGAAGTAATAAACCTTGTATTTCTTTGAAATATACATTGAACGAGTTCGACAAACTTTAGTTATTGTTTCGACGCGTCTCGAGATTTCAACTTGATCAATTCTCAATAGGTCTTGGGAAGAGATTACCTTTTATCGAGTTATAGGTCTAGTTCGATAAAACACATCAAAACCCGCACATCATACTACCTCACGGCCGAATCCCATTCAAATTCGGCCACCCTTAGTGATTTTCAAGTGTTACTTTGATACTTGTTAAACTTCCGTTGTATTTTATACGTATTACTTACGTAATTCGTATCAGGATCTAATCAATAAACCCGAGTTTTCATAGAGTTCCTACTCGAATGCATGTAACATGGTCTTATCTCCTATTAACAAGACTTAATCACGGAGTAATGGTTTAATCGGAGCTATTATATCCAATCCTTTCTACAATTAATCGGAGCTGTTATATCCAATCCTTGCTACATCAAGACTTAATCAAGAAGTAAAAGATTAATTGGAGCTTTTATAGCCAATTATGAGTATAAAAGGCTCGACTCTAATCAATAAACCCGAGTTTTCATAGAGTTCCGACTCGAATGCATGTATTGTGGTCTTATCTCCTATTAACAAGACGTAATCAAGAAGTAAAGGCTTAATCAGAGCTATTATAGTGAATCCTTGATACAACAAGACTTAACCAAGAAAGAAAAGATTAATCAAAGCTATTATAGTCAATTCTAAGTACAAAAGGCTCTAATCTAATCAATAAAACCCGATTTTTCATAGAGTTCCAACTCAAATGCATGTAACGTGGTCTTATCTCCTATTAACAAGACTTAATCAAGAAGTAAAGGCTTAATCGGAGCTATTATTGCGAATTCTTGCTACAACACGACTTAATCAAGAATTAAAAGATTAATCGAAGCTGTTATAGCCAATTCTGAGTACAAAAGGCTCGAATCAAATAAATAAACCCGAGTTTTCATAGAGTTCTGACTCGACTACATGTAACGTTATCTTATCTCCTACTAACAAGACTTAATCAAGATTTAATCAGAGCTATTATATCCAATCCTTGCTACAACAAGACTTAATCAATAAGTAAAAGATTAATCGGAGCTATTATATCTAATTATGAGTATAGAAGTCTCGAATCTAATCAATAAACTCGAGTTTTCATAAAGTACTGACTCGAATGCATGTAACGTGGCCTAATCTCCTATTAACAAGACTTAGTCAAGAAGTAAAGGCTTAATCAGAGCTATTATATTCAATCTTTGTGATACGAATTACGTATGAAAAAGTACGTATACTCACAAGGAAATGCAGCGGAAATATTTTGTTACCTCACAACACTCGTATATGTGTAACACTCGTAAGAATTAACCGAAAGTAGGGCAATTCGGCTTACATAAACAAGATAATATGAAAGTAATTTATCAAACTAGACCTATAGCTTGATAAGGCAATCTCTCCTCAAGACCTATTGAGAATCGATTAAATTACAACTCGAAGATGCGTCAAATTATAATCAAAGTGTGCTGAAAATCATTCAACAAGAACACATACACAATGTATTTCGTTTTTTTTAAGCTTCAAGATGCTTTGAAAGGTTGAAGATGAGGCTTTAAATAGCCATTACAACTACAAACAAGATCAAACAAGATCAAGCCAAAAAAACAAGCAAATATTAAACTAATCTGTCAACTTTGACAAAGATTGAAAACAACATCATGCTTGGTTTCTTCCTTTCATTATCGGCCGTGGGGTAGCATCAAGGAGTAGATAACATCTTTCTCATGTGATATCTTTTTGTAAGACTTTGACAAGGATTGAAAATGAAAGCAACTTCTTGGCATCTTCTTCCTCATATTTCGGCCGATTTGGAGAAGGGTGGAGTGAGCCAAATCTCTATCTTTGATTTTATTATGGTGGACTTTGAAAATGGAAGCAAACTTGAAAGTAGTGGGGACAAAGATCCTTCATGGATCTCCCATCACAATCGGCCGAAATCTCCCCCTAATATGGCCGATTTTGTATACATGTTTTGATACGTCTAAGTTATCCCGGTTCCGATTATTAAGATCGTTCCCATTTCCGCATTTATTTTCTCACCGAAGTACGTAGGTGCATGTGCATGCAACGTGGTATCGTCACTTACGTCAATTCTTACTTCGTTTACTTCGTTTGGAGATGTCACAATTGCATCATCTCCTCCCCCTTTGAAAGGAATTGACCTCAATTCAGTGATTCCCTCGTCATCAAGGTAAGAAGATAGATCGCCCACGTTAAAAGTGGCGTGTACTCCATAATCGCCCGGAAGTTCTACTTTATACGCATTGTCGTTCACCTTACCCACGATTTTGTAAGGTCCCTCGGCATAAGTTTGTTCTTGCGTTTGCTAGGAAATCTCTCTTTTCCTAAGTGTACCCAAACCAAGTCGCCTACTTCAAATAGTCTCGGTTTTCTGTGATTGTTGGATTTCCGTTTGTATGCGTCATTCACCTCTTTGATTCGATCATGTATTTGTCCGTGCAACTTGATCATCGATTTAAGTTTAGATTCCGCGTCTTTGTGTAACCAAGCATACGGCCATGCACACACATGCACCTACACGACATGCACTTACTTCTTTGGACGAGACGACTAATACGAGACTTGAAGTAACCTTGAACATATTTTACGTATACATGAAGAAATTACGAACCATGCACTCATCCACCTTCTTCATGCATTGAAACCGATGGTTCCCCTCCCTTGAATAAGTCACCTACATGACAACAAAGTCGTCAAAACATGATAACAATAATCATCAAGAATCAAACCAAAGTCTTCTAACATGTTTAGTTATTTTATTTTGTTTCTTGTCTTTGGTGAAGATGTTGCTTTCATTAAGAAGATGCCAAGTCCCTTTCATGTTCAAGTCCTTGTCAAAGTCTTACAAAAGATATCACATGAGAAAGATGATTATCTCCTCCCTTCAAGTACCCCACGGCCGAAAATGAGAGGAAGAAGCCATACATGATGTTACTTTCAATCTTTGTCAAAGTCTTGATAGTTTAGTTTATTATTTACTTGTCTTTTAGCTTGATCTTGTGTGATCTTATTTGATCTTATTAGTAGTTGTAATGGCTATATATTAGCCTCATATTCAACCTTTAAAATAACTTTGAAGCTTGATAAAAAGGGAATACACTTGTATGTATTCATTGTTGAATGATTTTCAGCACACCTTGATTATAATTCGACGCGTCTTCGAGTTGTAATTTAATCGATTCTCAATAGGTCTTGAGGAGAGATTGCCTTATCAAACTATAGGTCTAGTTTGATAATTTACTTTCATATTATCTTGTTTACAGAAACCGAATTACCCTACTTTCGGTTAAATCTTACGAGTGTTACACATATCCGAGTGTTGTGAGGTAACAAAATATATCCGCTGCATTTCCCGGCGAATTTACGTTCATCTTAATACATAATTCGTATCATAAGTGGTATCGGAGCCCAAGGTCATCTCCTTGGGCGATTTATTCAATGAATTTTTAGTTGAGGTATTTAGTCACCTTCTTGGGTTGTTCTTCACGGTTTCTTCAAAATTTTCGCATAACATTGGCAGATTAGCGCAGTCGGAAGAAAACAAAGTTTCCCATGGATTCGACCGTTGGATAGTCACGAAATTTTGACAAAGGTAAGACAACTCATTGAACTACAGTCTGAACGGTGGAGATCAGATTCTTTGATCATCTTCTTGGTTCATTCTTCACGGCTTTCTTGGCAAATTTTCTGTTCGATTTCTTGATCATTAGAAGAGATGGACTTTTTCAATACCGAATTCTTGGTAAAGCTACGTGATGCTTTACATGACTTACCGGAACCTCGACGAGGAGGAGAATGCCTGTGTTTCCCACGCCATACTAACGAGTTCGAGTTGAACGAACTTCCGAAGTTCATCGGAGGTACCAATCCCGAAATTTATTTGGAATGGGAACGTAAGGTGGATCGCTTGTTCGAGTTTAAAGGTCTTCACGATGAGAAGCGTTGCAAATATGCAATTATCAAGTTGGTTAAAGGCGCTTCAATTTGGTTCAAATGTAAGAAGAAGCAAAGGACTCGTGCTGGAAAAAACAAGATCCGTTCGTGGGAGTCGTTGAAAAGAAAACTTCGCAAGAGATACGTACCTTTCGGCTCGAGTTCGGCTCTCAAAATCGTAACAACATCAGCCCCCAACTCGATTTCTAAAGCTCTCGACTTGCCTAATGAGACGAGTTTGCTGGAGCTGAGTTGTTTCATTGGCCAAGGGTTCGATCATGTGCAAGATGTTTGCCCGACGCCTGCTACCCGAGATGAGTTAATAGCCGAGGAAGAACAAGAAAGGCTAGGCGACATTCTCAAGTTTGATATAGAGGACGAAGGAGAAGAAGAATGTCTAGTTTACGATGCTCCCGATTATGATACAGACTTAGTTCTTCGTACTTTAAAATACAACGAAAGATTAACAAGTATCAAAGTATCACTTGAAAATTACTAAGGGTGGCCGAATTTGAATGGGGTTCGGCCGTGAGGTAGTATGATGTACGGATTTTGATGTGTTTTATCGAACTAGACCTATAACTCGATAAAGGTAATCTCTTCCCAAGACCTATTGAGAATTGATCAAGTTAAAATCTCGAGACGCGTCGAAACAATAACTAAAGTTTGTTGAACTCGTTCAACGTATATTTCAAAGAAATACAAGGTTTATTACTTTCCAGCTATCCTACAAATACAACAAGGACTACTATATATAGTAGTTTCCAACCGTAAGAAAATACAACAAAACGAGAAAACGAAACTTCCTAGCATGCTTCCATTTCGGCCGAAATATCTAAGGAGGAGATACCAAGCATCTTGGTTTTATTAGGTGATTAAGATATGAAGAAATCTTTGATGAATCTTGGACTTGTGATGGTGATGGTGACATGAAGAAGATCTTCACTAAATATCATCCCTTAATCTTCAAATCGGCCGAACTCAACTTAGGTGATTAGGAGGATTTTGTGAAGATATGATATCAACCCCTTTGGAATTATTATGGTGACTAAGACATGAGGGACAATGACATGAAGGATGAAAGTCTTCCTTCAATCTTATGTTTCGCTTTGTTATTATGGTGGGGAAGGAGAAATATCTTCATTATCTTGTCAAAGATATGAAGTCAAGTGAGGTCCCTTTCAAGCATGTCTTGGCCGAATTTTCATGCTTTCGGACCGATTCCGTCGTCGAGTTTTACGTTACTCCTGTTCCGATTAACAACGTAACTCCAATCCGCGTATTCTTTTCTCCCAAGTATAATGATGCATGACCATGCGAATTTGTGTCGTCGTGGATGTCGATTTTTATTGGAGCTTCTTCGATTGGAATATTAGATATCGTATCATCTTCAAAGTAGGGACAATATCAAAGGAAATCTTTGAAAGTGACATACTTGAACAAAATGGAAGGGGGGGGAAACGAATGGTGGTGGTGTTTGAAGGATGATTGAAAGTGACAATTCAAGACTTTGAACATCTTCAAAGTAGGGACAATATCAAAGGAAATCTTTGAAAGTGACATACTTGAACAAAATGGAAGGGGGGGGGGGGGGAACGAATGGTGGTGGACTTTGAAGGATGATTGAAAGTGACACTTCAAGACTTTGAACATGAAAAGGGGGGGATATGTTTGTGATGTGGGGTGGAATGGGCGATATGTTTGTGATGTGGGGTCGTCCGGATACAAGCATGCGAATGGTGGGAGGAATTTTTTAATATGGGGACAAATCTTTGACAAAGATTTGTGAAGACCTTGTAATGAAAAGATAACAAATGTGACAAAATCTTCATGGTGTTGGGGAATGGGGCGGCCGAATGCAATTCATGACTTTAGTATGCATGGTGCATACTACGTATGCATGTCGACACGTCTACGTTATTCCGAGTCCGATCACTAAAATGCATTCCAATCTTCTTCATTCGAATAGTCATTTTCGTATCATTATTCTAATAGTTGTTTTCGTATCATTCCCTCTCTCTTTAAAGGAATTGTCCTCAATTCGAACTCCCTTCGTCACCAAGATAATTAACTAAAGCCTCTAAGTATTTGATCTCGAAGATGTCCGCAGACGTACATGACCCAAAATCTTGAGACGATAGGTAGTGGGGCCCCCTCGAGAATCACCAACAAAATAACTATCATTATTAATAAAATAATAATAATTACTCCGCTGTAATACCGATATCATGACATGAGTGGATATCCGAAATGGGACGCAGTTAACTCCACATCGGGTTCCTCCTCCGATTGGAAACACCGATATCTCGGGTTCATCATCAAAATGGAAAATACGTAATTTATTACGGTGGGAACCATAGGATTTATTACGATTCCTCTTCATCAATTGGTTCCTCATCAAATGCCGGCGGTCCGTCATAATCTAACCAACACTCCGCTTCAATATTCTTGGGCTCCTCCAATAATGTCTCATCAAAAATTAATCCACTAAGCTCGTTTGCATCGCAACAAAGTCACACGACCTACTTTGCTCCGATAGGGTAGTTCGACTCCAACCATCATCTTCTTTGTTGTATGGCGCCGTTGAAACCTCTGTCTCGTCTACTTCATTAAAAATGACAGAGGAACATCATATTCATCGAGAAAGGACTCGTTGAGAATTCCTTGATGGGAAAAAGCTTTGACCGAATGTCGGCGGCGGGCGTCAAGGACCGTGGTGGGGAACAACGAGGGGTGGTATGGTTTGAACCTTCGATTGAAATATTTTGTGAATTTTTGCCAATCTTTGATTTTGGCTTACGTTGTTGTGAACGGATCTTGCTTTTGCCACCAGACGGCGGCGCTACCGCGGAGGCGCCTTGCCACCAACGAAACGCGGCGGTTGATTGGGGCAGCCTTGAAGTCCGAGTGCTCCTCACAAGCACGAAGCCAATCTATGCACGCATTTGGATTACTATCTCCGTGAAATTCCGGTATGCTGTGGAATTTGGCCAAGAAATCAATATCGTTGGCATCGTCTCTGCGTCTTTCTTGCATACGTTGCTCCGGTAAGCCGTTTAGTGCGTCACGGAGTGTCATCAAGAAATCAAACTCGGAGAAATCCATAACAAGAATCAAGAGATAGTTCTTGACAAGAAATCGGACAGAAAATTTTCCAAAAATTCCGTGAAGAATGAACCAAGAAGATGATCAAAGAATCTGATCTCCACCGTTCAGACTGTAGTTCAGTGAGTTGGCTTACCTTTGTCAAAATTTCGTGACGATCCAACGGTCGAATCCACGGGAAACTTTGTTTTCTTCCGACTGCGCTAATCTGTCAATGTTATGCGAAAATTCTTCTAACCGTGAAGAACAACCCAAGAAGGTGACTAAATACTTCAACAAAAAAAATTCGGTGAATATAGTTGATCGCCCAAGGAGATGACCCTGGGCTCTGATACTACTTATGATACGAATTACGTAAGTAATACGTATAAAATACAACGGAAGATTAACAAGTATCAAAGTATCACTTGAAAATTACTAAGGGTGGCCGAATTTGAATGGGGTTCGGCCGTGAGGTAGTATGATGTACGGATTTTGATGTGTTTTATCGAACTAGACCTATAACTCGATAAAGGTAATCTCTTTCCAAGACCTATTGAGAATTGATCAAGTTAAAATCTCGAGACGCGTCGAAACAATAACTAAAGTTTGTTGAACTCGTTCAACGTATATTTCAAAGAAATACAAGGTTTATTACTTTCCAGCTATCCTACAAATACAACAAGGACTACTATATATAGTAGTTTCTAACCGTAAGAAAATACAACAAAACGAGAAAATGAAACTTCCTAGCATGCTTCCATTTCGGCCGAAATATCTAAGGAGGAGATACCAAGCATCTTGGTTTTATTAGGTGATTAAGACATGAAGAAATCTTTGATGAATCTTGGACTTGTGATGGTGATGGTGACATGAAGAAGATCTTCACTAAATATCATCCCTTAATCTTCAAATCGGCCGAACTCAACTTAGGTGATTAGGAGGATTTTGTGAAGATATGATATCAACCCCTTTGGAATTATTATGGTGACTAAGACATGAGGGACAATGACATGAAGGATGAAAGTCTTCCTTCAATCTTATGTTTCGGCCGTTTGTTATTATGGTGGGGAAGGAGAAATATCTTCATTATCTTGTCAAAGATATGAAGTCAAGTGAGGTCCCTTTCAAGCATGTCTTGGCCGAATTTTCATGCTTTCGGACCGATTCCGTCGTCGAGTTTTACGTTACTCCTGTTCCGATTAACAACGTAACTCCAATCCGCGTATTCTTTTCTCCCAAGTATAATGATGCATGACCATGCGAATTTGTGTCGTCGTGGATGTCGATTTTTATTGGAGCTTCTTCGATTGGAATATTAGATATCGTATCATCTTCAAAGTAGGGACAATATCAAAGGAAATCTTTGAAAGTGACATACTTGAACAAAATGGAAGGGGGGGGAAACGAATGGTGGTGGTGTTTGAAGGATGATTGAAAGTGACACTTCAATACTTTGAACATCTTCAAAGTAGGGACAATATCAAAGGAAATCTTTGAAAGTGACATACTTGAACAAAATGGAAGGGGGGGAAACGAATGGTGGTGGTGTTTGAAGGATGATTGAAAGTGACACTTCAAGACTTTGAACATGAAAAGGGGGGGATATGTTTGTGATGTGGGGTGGAATGGGCGATATGTTTGTGATGTGGGGTCGTCCGGATACAAGCATGCGAATGGTGGGAGGAATCTTTTAATATGGGGACAAATCTTTGACAAAGATTTGTGAAGACCTTGTAATGAAAAGATAACAAATGTGACAAAATCTTCATGGTGTTGGGGAATGGGGCGGCCGAATGCAATTCATGACTTTAGTATGCATGGTGCATACTACGTATGCATGTCGACACGTCTACGTTATTCCGAGTCCGATCACTAAAATGCATTCCAATCTTCTTCATTCGGAATAGTCATTTTCGTATCATTATTCGGAATAGTTGTTTTTGTATCAACTTTAGAAACCAAATCGGTTTCAAATGATTTGGAGCATCAGGACGAGTTAACGAGTGAGGAGCTCACAAGTATACTTTTTAGTTCTACACAACAGTCCGTTTCTCGAGCTACAGAAGATGAAGAGATTGAGGACAAGGCGATTGTTCCCCAAAATTTCTATGAGGTTATTTCTATTATTGTTAAAAAATTGGAGGATCCCAATCCAATTGTTCTCATTGATCCGGTTCCCGAAACCGACTGACATAAAAGCAATGTGGTTACATGTGACTGGAAAATAGTACAAGACGAACTCATTGATGAAAGGAATGAGGACAAGATTTGTGCCCACATGACGCCGGAAATGGAAATTATTCCGTTAAACCACAAATCTTTTTTTGGGGATTCCGTTAAGGGAAATAGTAGACACCCAGATACGTCGTTTGTTTTTATTTTGCAGGCTGGTCTTTTAAAAATGCAATCCCAAGCAAACGTCAACACATCCGACGAAAATTACATCTTCAACCCGAGAGGAGCACAACCCTATCCGGAATACCAACCGTCCTTGGACTTTAGATTCGAGGATGAATCTCTTTAAAGGAAGAGAGGATGATACGAGATCGATATGGCCAACCGAAGAAAGATGACGTAGACGACCATGCAACCATGCATACAGCCATGCACACACATGCACCTACACAACATGCACTTACTTCTTTGGACGAGACGACTAATACGAGACTTGAAGTAACCTTGAACATATTTTACGTATGCATGAAGAAATTACGAACCATGCACTCATCCACCTTCTTCATGCATTGAAACCGATGGTTCCCCTCCCTTGAATAAGTCACCTACATGACAACAAAGTCGTCAAAGCATGATAATAATAATCATCAAGAATCAAACCAAAGTCTTCTAACATGTTTAGTTATTTTATTTTGTTTCTTGTCTTTGGTGAAGATGTTGCTTTTATTAAGAAGATGCCAAAAAGTCCCTTTCATGTTCAAGTCCTTGTCAAAGTCCTACAAAAGATATCACATGGGAAAGATGATTATCTCCTCCCTTCAAGTATCCCACGGCCGAAAATGAGAGGAAGAAGCCATACATGATGTTGCTTTCAATCTTTGTCAAAGTCTTGATAGTTTAGTTTATTATTTACTTGTCTTTTAGTTTGATCTTGTGTGATCTTGTTTGATCTTATTAGTGTAATACCCACGATTTCTGTTCCGGTTATTTTGGATTTTTTTCGGATATTTTCTGGTTGTCGAGTTCCGGTATTATTTTCTCGACAACTGATTTTGGCGTTTAAGACCGTAGGTGATGATTTGTTATCAATTGTTTTCATTTCGGACCGATGATGTTGTCCCCGAGTATTTTGTCGTGTTCGTTCCGTGCGATTTCGGAAAATCGAGTCGTCGAATCATGGTGGTCGGACACTGGCCGGACGGCTGCCGGCACTGGCCGGACGAGTGCAGGCACTGGCCGGGCGGCTGCGATAGGAACCGGCGTAGCGCACGCTACGTCCGGAAAGTAGCGCACACTACGGCCAGGAGGCAGCGCACGCTATGGCCGGTTGGCTGCGTGCGCTAGCTGATACGATATCTAATATTCCGGTCGAAGAAGCTCCGATAAAAATCGACATCCACGACGATACAAATGCGCATGTTCATGCATCATTATATTTGGGAGAAAAGAATACGCGGATTGGAGTTACGTTGTTAATCGGAACAGGAGTGACGTAGAACTCGACGACGAAATCGGTCCAAAAGCATGAAGATCGACCAAAACATGCTTGAAAGGGACCCTTTGTCTTCATATCTTTCACAAGATAAGTGAAGATAACCTCCTTCCCCACCTTGTTTGAAAAATCGGCCAAGACAAAATAAAAGACCCCATCTTCATATCTTATCAAGATACATAAAGATCATGTCCTAAATAAATCTCCCAAGACTCCCCACAAAATCGGCCAAAATTTCCATGGATAAAGACTTTCATCAAGTCTTCTTTCAACATGTCAAAGTCATGCACACTACATTCCAAGATACTTGAAGATTGTCCAAGATCTTGCCTTCCCCACACTACATTCGGCCGAACATGAGGAAGATTGGTGGCTCGTTTTTTTTTCTTGT
The DNA here is from genome assembly GCA_033398695.1 of Orobanche coerulescens. Classification (NCBI taxonomy): domain Eukaryota; kingdom Viridiplantae; phylum Streptophyta; class Magnoliopsida; order Lamiales; family Orobanchaceae; genus Orobanche; species Orobanche coerulescens. The sequence goes on along the minus strand of JAWKAU010000111.1, from coordinate 88,746 downwards.
TGTTTTTGTATCATTATCCTTGTATACTACTATATATAGTAGTCCATTTGATGATTGTAACATATCTGGAATATTAATAAACCTTGTATTTCTTTGAAATATACGTTGAACGAGTTCAACAAAACTTTAGTTATTATTTCGACGCGTCTCGAATTATAACTTGATCGATTCTCAATAGGTCTTGAGGAGAGATTATTTTTATCGAGTTATAGGTCTAATTCGGTAAAACACATTCAAACCCATACACTATCCTACATCCCTACTAAAACCGTATAAATTTCGGCCACCACCTTTTATTTTGTCAGACGACGAGTTGTCAGACGAGCGAGTCCTCATTGCTCAAATTGTCAGACGAGCGAGTCTTGCTGCTCGGAAGTGCTATATCGACGAGTTGTTGCTGTTCGGAATCGGCCAGAGCGGCTTGCTTCATTTCGGCCGAGTAATCGCTCGCTACATCAGACGTGAAAGAGTCTTCTCATTGCATCGAGAGAGAATTCGTATCATAAGACCGTGATAATCTTCCGTTGTATTTTATAATGATTACTTACGTAATTCGTATCATAAGTGGTATCGGAGCCATTTGTCTCACGCTTCTCGACGTTACTCAAGAAGATGGCATTCACCGATGAAGAAGTAGCACAACTACGTGACGCTCTTCGTGGCTTACCGAGCCCGTAATCCAAGCACGACGAGGATACGACACCATGCATGCACCACGACATGCTGATGAATACAAGACAAGCGAACTCCCGGAGTTCGTAGGCGGCACCGATCCCGAGGTTTATTTGGAGTGGGAAAGAAAAATTGAACGAATGTTTGAGTTCAAGGATCTCAATGACGAAGTACGTTGCAAGTATGCGATCCTCAAACTTGGAAAGGGAGCTTCCCTTTGGTTTGAGCGAATGAAGACACAAAGAGTTCGTGGAAAAGAGAAGATACGTCGTGGGATTCTCTAAAAAGATACTACGAAAGAGATATGTCCCGACTACACACAAGTTAAGCTTGTATCGAAAAATTTCTGAACTCACGCAAGGAAAACTAAGTGTCGAGGAGTACATCGAGGAGTTTGAAAACTTATCCTTGATGGGAGAACTTGAAGAAAGCGAAGAATTGCGGATGTCCCGTTTCCTACGAGGTTTGAACAAAAACATTGCTAATTCCGTGGAACTCTACCCCTATTCCGACTTTGATACTTTATGCGGACTTTGCATAAAGTTGGAAAATCAAAACAAAACAAAACTCTCTAAACCCGAATTCCCACCTAAATACGGAAATACCAACTTTGGCGCGAGTTCTAGCTCGTTTCCAAAACCTGTCACCACAAGCCAACCCGTTACTACCATCCCAAAAACTCCTATCACACCAAAAGAAACAAGCCTATCTAAAGTCCGGTGTTTCAAATGTCAAGGATTTGGACACTATCAAAGTGCTTGTCCAAATCGGAGGATTATGACGTTACAAGAAGCCATAGCCGTCCGAGAAGAATTACTAGCCGAAGAAGAAAGAGTTGGAGACGTTTTTAACTTAGAAGCTGACGAAGAAGAAGAAGAATGCGAGGCATACGATGCCCCGAACTATGACACGAACCTCGTCTTTCGCATGTTACAAACGAAGGCCGCCCCAAGTGACGAAGAACAACGAGACCAAATCTTCCACACGAAGTGTCGTGTCGGAGATAAATGGTGTAGCTTGATCATTGACGGTGGAAGTTGTACAAACGTGGCATCAAGCGAGATGGTCTCAAAACTCGGTTTGATCACCACGGCCCATCCTAAGCCGTATGCACTCCATTGGCTCGATGATGGAAACAAGGTGAAAGTATCAAGGCAAGTGAAGGTCGGACTCACCATGGGTTCGTATGGCGATGATATTACATGCGATGTACTACCGATGGACGCATGTCACGTATTATTAGGAAGACCTTGGTTATTTGATCGGGACGTACTACATCGAGGGAGGAGTAACGAGTATGAGTTACGTGACAAAGGTAAAAAAATTGTTCTTAAACCTATGTCACCTCAAGCTATCCGGACGATGAGTTCAAAAAAAGTCGAAGGGCCGAAACTTACGATGTTTGCAAACGAGAAAGAAGTCGAACACGCCATTGACGATGGCGAACGTGTTTATTTGATGATGATCAAAGAGGTCCGAAATCTTGCCACCAAATCGCACCATGAGGAAGAGATAGATGCACTATTACACGAGTTTTCGGACGTATTCCCCGAAGACTTGCCGGTAGGATTACCACCTATCCGCGGAATTGAACACCAGATTGATCTTATACCGGGAGCTCCATTACCGAACAAAGCGGCGTATCGTTGTAATCCCGAAGAAACCAAAGAACTACAACGACAAATTGATGAACTCATGAATCACGGATATGTCCGAGAAAGTTTAAGTCCGTGTGCGGTTCCAGTCCTACTTGTACCAAAAAAAGACGGAACATGGCGAATGTGTATTGACAGTAGAGCCGTGAATAACTTCACCGTCAAGTATCGGTTTCCCATCCCGAGACTAGACGACATGCTGGACGAGTTACATGGCTCGGTTATATTTTCCAAAGTTGATTTACGGAGCGGATACCATCAAATCCGCATGCGAGAGGGAGACGAATGGAAAACGGCGTTTAAAACAAAGAATGGACTTTACGAATGGGTTGTGATGCCATTCGGTCTCACCAACGCCCCGAGCACTTTTATGAGGTTGATGAACGAGGTTCTTAAACCTTTCTTGGGAAAGTTTGTTGTCGTGTACTTAGACGACATTTTGATCTACAGTCGGTCCGTAGAGGAACATCTCGAACATTTGCGGTACGTATTTGAGACGCTAAGGGAACACAAACTTTATGGAAAACGGGAGAAGTGTACTTTCCTAGTCGAGAGTCTTATCTTTCTCGGCTATGTTGTTTCGAAAGACGGAGTTTTGGTCGACCAAGAGAAGATCGCGGCAATCAAGTCGTGGCCGACCCCAAAGACAATCACGGAGGTACGGTCATTTCATGGCCTCGCTTCTTTTTACCGACGATTCATACGGGACTTTAGCACTATCTCCAGTCCGATCACGGAGTGTCTGAAAAAGGGAACCTTTGCATGGAACGAGGCGGCCCAAAAGGCTTTTGAAAATTTAAAGGGAAAATTATGTGAAGCGCCGATTTTGACGTTACCCGATTTTTCACAACCGTTTGAGGTGGAATGCGACGCTAGCGGAGTTGGAATCGGGCGATGCTTATTCAAAGAGGTCATCCCATCGCCTATTTTTCGGAGAAGTTAAGTGGCGCCCGAGTGAATTATTGTACTTACGACAAGGAGTTCTATGCTATCGTAAGAGCACTCGATCATTGGAGTCATTATCTACGTTCAAACATTTCGTGCCGCATTCGGATCACGAGTCGTTGAAATACATCAACGGACAAAGTAAGCTAAGCCCGAGACATGCAAAATGGGTGGAATTTTTACAATCTTTTCACTTTTCATCCAAGTACAAAGACGGAAGAGTAATGTAGTGGCGGATGCACTATCGAGACGGTATGCCTTCATCGCCGATGCTAGATGTTCGTTTGTTGGGGTTCGAGACTTTGAAAGATCATTACAACGACGATTTGGACTTCGGGAAATTTTTAACCGTTGTAAAACGCCCCGTCTGAGGAATTTGTTTTACAAGATGGCTTTCTTTTCAAGGGAAATAAATTATGTGTGCCGAGACATACAATTCGGGAATTGGCCGGTTCGGGAGGCGCACGGAGGAGGACTAGCTTGGTCATTTCGGCTCGACCAAGATCAGAGGTGCTAAAAGAACATTTCTTTTGGCCGAAGATGTATGGTGACGTAAGCACAATCGTGAGCAAATGCGTAACTTGTCACATGATGAAAAGTTCGTTCAAGTCGAGTACATACATGCCGTTGCCAATACCTGCATGCACCGTGGGAGGATGTCTCGATGGATTTTATGGTGGCTTTACCTCGTACTCAACGAGGCAAAGACTCGATCATGGTGGTCGTCGACCGCTTTTCGAAAATGGCTCACTTTATCGCGTGCCACAAAACCGATGACGCAAGCAATGTGGCGGACTTGTACTTCCGGAAGTAGTTCGTTTACACGGAGTTCCAAAAACTATCATGTCGGATCGAGATTCCAAATTTCTGAGTTACTTCTGGAATACTTTATGGAGGAAAGTAGGTACTAAACTCCTGTTCAGTACTTCACATCACCCGCAAACCGACGGACAGACCGAGGTAACTAATCGAACCTTGGGAGCATTATTGCGAGGGTTGGTAAATAAAACACAGAAGAATTGGGACGTTAAACTTGCTCACGCGGAATTCGCATACAACCGATCACCCGGTTATGCCACGGCCCATTCACCTTTTGAAGTGGTATACGGATTAAATCCGCACTTGCCATTGGACTTGATTCCCTTGCCGAGCAACGAATTGGTTCACAAAGACGCCGAAGCAAAACTCAAATCAATGATAAAGTTACATGAAAAGATACGGGAACGGATTAAAGAAGTGAATGAAATTTACAAACGGAAGTCGAACAAAAATAAAAAAGCGAGATTATTTGATGTTGGCGACTTAGTTTGGATACATTTGAGAAAAGAAAGATTCCCAAGCAAACAGAAGAACAAATTGATGCCGAGAGCCGAGGGTCCGTACAAAATTGTGGAAAAAGTGAACGACAACGCATACAAAGTCGAACTTCCGGGCGAATACGGAGTACACGCGACTTTCAACGTAGGTGATCTCTCGCCTTACCTTGACGACGATGGCATTACGGAATTGAGGTCAATTCCTTTCAAAGAAGGAGGGAATGATACGATATCTAATATTCCGGTCGAAGAAGCTCCGATAAAAATCGACATCCACGACGATACAAATGCGCATGTTCATGCATCATTATATTTGGGAGAAAAGAATACGCGGATTGGAGTTACGTTGTTAATCGGAGCAGAGTGACGTAGAACTCGACGATTTAAATCGGTCCAAAAGCATGAAGATCGACCAAAACATGCTTGAAAGGGACCCTTTGTCTTCATATCTTTCACAAGATAAGTGAAGATAACCTCCTTCCCCACCTTGTTTGAAAAATCGCCAAGACAAAATAAAAGACCCCATCTTCATATCTTATCAAGATACATAAAGATCATGTCCTAAATAAATCTCCCAAGACTCCCCACAAAATCGGCCAAAATTTCCATGGATAAAGACTTTCATCAAGTCTTCTTTCAACATGTCAAAGTCATGCACACTACATTCCAAGATACTTGAAGATTGTCCAAGATCTTGCCTTCCCACACTACATTCCGAACATGAGGAAGATTGGTGGCTCGTTTTTTTTTCTTGTTGTTTTTGAATCATTATCCTTGTATACTACTATATATAGTAGTCCATTTGATGATTGTAACATATCTGGAATATTAATAAACCTTGTATTTCTTTGAAATATACGTTGAACGAGTTCAACAAAACTTTAGTTATTATTTCGACGCGTCTCGAATTATAACTTGATCGATTCTCAATAGGTCTTGAGGAGAGATTATTTTTATCGAGTTATAGGTCTAATTCGGTAAAACACATTCAAACCCATACACTATCCTACATCCCGGCCAAAAACCGTATAAATTTCGGCCACCACCTTTTATTTTGTCAGACGACAAGTTGTCAGACGAGCGAGTCCTCATTGCTCGAAATTGTCAGACGAGCGAGTCTTCTGTTCGGAAGTGCTATATCGACGAGTTGTCATTGCTCGAATCGGCCAGAGCGGCTTGCCTCATTTCGGCTGAGTACTGTTCGCTACCGTACGTGAAAGAGTCTTCTGCTGTACCGAGAGAGAATTCGTATCATAAGACCGTAATAATCTTCCGTTGTATTTTATACGTATTACTTACGTAATTCGTATCACTAGCCGGCCGAGGCGAAGGGCGTAAAGGTTCGGATCGGGAGATCGGCAGTAGCGCACGCCTTCGCCGGACATCACAAGACGCTACGACCGCCGAGATAGCGCACGCTGGTCGGAAGGTCGCGACGCTACATGGCCGAGCCAGAAGTCTCTGGATTGTGGTCGGGCCGACAGCACATGTTCGGCCGCATGATGGCGGGCCCGCCGAGCATTCTCGACCATGACCGCCGCTAGCGCACGCTAGCTCGCAGCCTAGCGCACGCTAGGTCGCACCGAGATAAATATGACCGAGCAGTCCTGTTTACACTCATTTTTCATTTCCTTCCTTTCGTGTACGCTGCTGGAGTCTTGGAGGTGACGAAGGCATGTTGTTATACAACTAATCCACGAAGTTTGGGAGCTGATAACATCGATTAATCACTCCTTAACATCCTTCAATCCAGCGAATCAAGGTTAGTTTTCCTAAAATCATAGTTTTGGGAAAAATTGGGGATTTTGTTGATTTCGTCCGTTTGATTCGTTATAACTTAGAATAGTGATGGTTTGATGATTATTAAGTTGTTTTATATCGAATCCCTTGTTTTTCCACAGTTGGATTGCCGAGGATTCGTCGTTTTATTGAGTTTCAAATCGACACCTTGAAAGTGTTTGATAAAATGTCACAAAGGGGATTCGGGCGTTCTACGATTATTCTTTCTCGTTCGATCGTCAATTTATTCATGGTATGATGTTGGGGTCAGGTTCCTTGCGAAGAACTCGAGTCGGAACCCTTCCATTCGCCGTTTTCCGATCCATGGTGTTACCGTCGTTTCCGCTGGAGAGTTGTGAGGATTCGAAGTCTTTCGGTTAAGAGACGTTCGTCGGAGTGTCCAGTATCAATTATTGAGGCAAGTATCTTGCCTATACACTTCATATTTCGTAGTGGTTATAGTCGGTAATTGACTAGGTGTGCAATTGAATTATTTTTAATGAACTTATAAAAGAACCGGTATATTCTCGATAAAGGTCTTCTATAAAATCTACTTATGTGTTTGTGAACGATTGTGTGGTTCTGAGGATATGTACTAGTGGTGTGCTTTGGAATATTTTCTTTACGTATGGTATCGTTGTGCGTGATTATGTTGATAGTGGACTTAAGGTTATGTCTTTTTGACAAGAAGTGTGTATATATGTGTGGACGTGTGTACTATTGATGAGTTTGTGATGATGTGTGATGTGAGTATGTGTCGGATGTTGTGGCCATTCTTAGCAAGTACCTTGATTTACATTTGAAGTACTTCGGGGGAATAAGTTTTTGAATCGTGATTTCGTGAAAGTGGTAATTTCAGAAAATGTGGTTTGTGCCATGTGGTTACTGAGAGTGTGTGAACCGAGTAAAACCAGTGAGGGTCCCCTGGGGTCCGGTAGGCTGCGTATCCCTACGGATCACTCGGTGGGCTATACACCAGGGAGGGCCTGACGAGGTGTCTCTGGGGTGTGTATCTTGCTGAGAGGTACAGGGCCAGTATAGCTCGGGAGGTTGTTTTGTGATGATGAATATGGCACGATGTTGTTTTCGATAATTGTGATATGTCCGGAGTATCACATATGCAAATTCCCAAAGTGAGATACATCATATGTAAGGTCTTGGTACTTGGCTAAAATGGCACCGGTATAAGCGTCGTATATTATTTGTTTCATGGTTGCGATATTTTTGGCATAAGGATACGGGCCCTGTGATTGTTTCCGTACATTGTGGTTTGGTTATGTATCAAGTGTGACCGTTGTGTTATTCACTCGAGTATGGGATATGGATGATTTGGGTCGTGGACCCTGTGTTTGTGACCAGATTGGTATCTTTGAGCAAAAACAATTCTTTGGCCCGTGTCCCTATGTGGTTTGTCGAGTTAAAGATTTATTAGCCCAGAAATGTCTTTCTAAAACTCCCGAGACTTTTTAAATGCTTTTCAAAGAGCCTGCGTGTCTCATTCCAATTTTTCATGGTTTGAACTATTTTATTCAATGAAATATCTCGGGAAATCTTCATTGGGTTGAATTGTGGAATTAATCAAGTTTTTATATTCTTGGAATATGTTGTGTATAGCTCGTATCTGCACTTTATACTTGCACTAGCAAAACAGTGGAGTTTTGCTAACCCCCGAGTATTCGGGGGGTGGATGTCTGTATTGCGTCCAGGTACTTGCAGGTTGTTGGGGAGCGAATCACAGGATCGGTACGAAGGATGATGGAAGACGACGATGCTAATCACATGAAGGCCGTGTTGGGTATTTGGTGAAGTCTTATTGTTTTGTCTTTTTGTTGGGGTATTTTCCAATTTTTGGGAAGTATTAATGTATCCTAACCCCTGCGTGGGTACGAGTTAGAAAAAGGAGTTTTGTATGTTCGATGTAAAAAAATTTTGGTAAAAGACCAAATCGGTCTAATGGTTCATTATTTAGCCATATCGGCTTAAAATGTGATATATTGTTTTCGTATTTAGCCTGGTGGATCTTCATGGAGAGGGTCTGCGGCGCTGTAATATTCCCAAGTGGTTTGGGGGTGTTACAGAATATGGTATCAGAGAATAGGTTGCGGAAACCTAGGCTATCGGGTCCAGTCGGGTATTGTCGTGTCTTGTTCTGTCAGATTGTGTCTGTCTAAGTCGTGTCGCGACGCGTCGTCTGTGATGTCGGCCGTGATTAGTATCGAGGTGCAGCCATCATCTTCGTGCGACCTGTGGATGTAAGTCTCCCTACTATATTGTGCCTTGTGATATACGAGCTTGTATGATTTTGTGTTATGACGTGGAATTTAAATGTGATTTGTGATTATGTGGCCTATGTTGTTTGATCCTCATATGATGCTAGAATGGAAGTGGTGCCAACATATATGTAGTTATACACACATCCTGATATAAGTCGTTTTTACAAGAGTAATAGCCTTGTTGTGGTTACGCAAAGAAAGATTCATCAATGTGATATTTTAAAACTTTACATGTTTTTGGGGAGTCACGTATATTTTGTTTTAAAACATCCTTCAAAGGGAGGAAAAAGTTGATTTTTGTATAATGACCTGAGGGCCGAAATTTTTTAGAATTCAAACTACCGATATTTTATTTTCATCTTGTATTATAAGTTTTCAAAACACGATTTTTGAACTCAAGTGAAGTCTACAAAATGTAGATAAGACGTGACTCTCGTTTTCAATTTATCGGTTTTATGACTGTTAGTCGGCAAATATGTGATGATGTTCTTGTTGTTCGGGCAGTGTTGCCAGTTTTAAATTAAAACTATGATGTGAATACTGGGTCGTTCGATTTGTGGGCATTGTGATAGCTCTCTTTAATAAGAGGTGAGATTTCGGTTTTTGAATAACAATTGTCTTTTGATGGTTTCTCATGAAGTGTCGAATCAATGGCTTTGGGACTCGAACGTGTTGTTCATTTGTGACCATTGATTTTAGTAATGTCGTATATATGTTCGTAATCACGTGCTGAATTCGAGCTGTTAGCGCACGCTAAGTACAAGCTAGCGCGCGCTAATGTGGCATGAGTAGCGCACGCTAATGTTGTTGTAACACGCGCTAATGCAGCATGAATAGCGCACGCTAAATAATGGTTGTAGCGTGCGCTAGTTCGCTGGGACTGAGGATGTGGAACCGCATTTTAGCCGTTAGGTCTAACTTTCTACAGTCAGTCGTCTGTGACTGTATTCTATGTGCGTTGTCTAGTGATGACAACCGTTTTATGTGGACGAGTGTTGTGACCTTTCATTCGCGCTAAGTGATAATTGATTTTGTTCGGTGAGTTGATAAATTATGTCTGCTGTGTGTGTGTGTTCGAAATGTTTTCCTAAAACTTTCATAAGTTTGTGCAAGTTGCGGAAATCAATTTTTGAAACTAATTTGACGTTGCGATTAAGACGGCGGCTTTGTATGAACTTTGGAAATTGTTTGAAATTTTCGAGCCGGCCTAGGATTCTCAAAATAAAACCTCGACGGTATTGAAAGAGTTGTTTTAAAATACCTTGAACATTTTGTAAAATGTTACCGTCGTTGATTCTTGTGTAGTGTTGGGAGAATTTTCAAAAATGACTTTAACGTACTATTGTATTTTCGAATAATTCGAGTACATGATTTTCAAAAAAAAATCTTTCACATCATAAAACAATTTTTTTCAAAAACCCGAGGTGATGCAAAAGTACCAAAAGTACTTTTAAAGTTTATTTTGAATAACATACAAATCCAATGATTTTCAAAAGATTTTCTTTAAAGGGATACCTCGTGGATTTTCTTTCCGAGTTGTTATTGGTTACCTTATGTGATATGTCATGCTAAGTTGGTACTTTAGCATATTTGTTTTTGCGAAGTGATGCAATCGTATTGAGTGAGAATCCGCTTAGTATGCCGAGGGACAGCGGACGCGACCGTGACCGCGGTACAGTTGGTTATGGAGACTAGATGCGGGACCAAGAGGATATGGCCGGGAAGGTTGATATTCAAACACTTCGTTTTCGTTGTTTAGGTTTCGGGGACGAAACCTCTTTTTAAAGGTGACATGATGTAATACCCACATTTTTTTCTCGTTTCCGTTTCGTTCGACCGTATTGAGGCGATTGTGTTCGTTAATGCTTCTGACCTTGTGTTGTTTCTCACATTGTCATTCGAGCGAGTTCTGATATTGTTCCAAATTGATGTGCATATCGTTGTGATCTTTCCAAGTTCGGATCGATTTCTGGTGAACCGTGTTCGAAACTAACACCTCGTGCTTCCTACAAGTTATTGATGTCTTGATTTGAGGTATGAACTTCAAAGGTTATCGTTGTTGTTCGATCATTGCTATTCGTTCGTCGTTGTCCAATCATTATCGTTTGACCTCGAAACCGTGATTATTGAACATCTGGGCCATTTTGCGATTTCCATAAGTGTTGGGAAATTGTCTTCGTATTTGATCTTCCAAATCTGTGAGTTATTGGAATTTCATACCTTTCAGCGTTGGAATCGTGATTCGATTTTTTTTTGTAATGCTCGGTTTTATCAAACGCAGCGATTCATGCTCGTTGCTTTTCGTAAGAATTCTTGCGTATTGAATCGGATCGTAGTGGCTTTATACTGCCTGGAGTTCTGGTGTGTTGTCGAGAGTCGCCTTGCTTTTGTTTTAAGTTTCGGGACGAAACTTATTTTTAGGGGGGTAGAATGTAATACCCACGATTTCCGTTCCGGTTATTTTGGATTTTTTTCGGATATTTTCCGGTCGTCGAGTTCCGGTATTATTTTCTCGACAACTGATTTTGGCGTTTAAGACCGTAGGTGATGATTTGTTATCAATTGTTTTCATTTCGGACCGATGATGTTGTCCCCGAGTATTTTGTCGTGTTCGTTCCGTGCGATTTCGGAAAATCGAGTCGTCGAATCATGGTGGTCGGACCACGGACGGCCGCTGCAGATCGGCCGGACGAGTGCGAATCGCCGGGCGGTTGCGACAGAACCGCGAGCGCACGCTTACGCCCGGAAAGTAGCGCACGCTACGGCCAGAGGCGCTGCACGCTATGGCCGGCTGCTGCGCGCTAGCCGGCCGAGGCGTAAGGCGTAGGTTACTCGATCGGGAGATCGGGCAGTAGCGCACGCCTTCGCCGGACATCGCGACGCTTCTGACCGCCGATAGCGCGCACGCTACGGCCAAGGTCGCGACGCTACATGGCCGAGCCAGAAGTCTCTGGATTGTGGTCGGGCCGACAGCCGCATGTGTTCGGCGCATGATGGCGGGCCCCGAGCATTCTCGACCATGACCGCCGCTAGCGCACGCTAGCTCTGCGATCTAGCGCACGCTAGGTCGCACTAAGATAAATATGACCGAGCAGTCCTGTTTACACTCATTTTTCATTTCCTTCCTTTCGTGTACGCCGCTGGAGTCTTGGAGGTGACGAAGGCATGTTGTTATATAACTAATCCACAAAGTTTGGGAGCTGATAACATCGATTAATCACTCCTTAACATCCTTCAATCCAGCGAATCAAGGTTAGTTTTCCTAAAATCATAGTTTTGGGAAAAATTGGGGATTTTGTTGATTTCGTCCGTTTGATTCGTTATAACTTAGAATAGTGATGGTTTGATGATTATTAAGTTGTTTTATATCGAATCCCTTGTTTTTCCACGGTTGGATTGCCGAGGATTCGTCGTTTTATTGAGTTTCAAACCGACACCTTGAAAGTGTTCGATAAAATGTCACAAAGGGGATTCGGGCGTTCTACGATTATTCTTTCTCGTTCGATCGTCAATTTATTCATGGTATGATGTTGGGGTCAGGTTCCTTGCGAAGAACTCGAGTCGGAACCCTTCCATTCGCCGTTTTCCGATCCGTGGTGTTACCGTCGCTCACGGAGAGTTGTGAGCATTCGAAGTCTTTCGGTTAAGAGACGTTCGTCGGAGTGTCCAGTATCAATTATTGAGGCAAGTATCTTGCCTATACACTTCATCTTTCGTAGTGGTTATAGTCGGTAATTGACTAGGTGTGCAATTGAATTATTTTTAATGAACTTATAAAAGAACCGGTATATTCTCGATAAAGGTCTTCTATAAAATCTACTTATGTGTTTGTGAACGATTGTGTGGTTACGAGGATATGTACTAGTGGTGTGCTTTGGAATATTTTCTTTACGTATGGTATCGTTGTGCGTGATTATGTTGATAGTGGACTTAAGGTTATGTCTTTTTGACAAGAAGTGTGTATATATGTGTGGACGTGTGTACTATTGATGAGTTTGTGATGATGTGTGATGTGAGTATGTGTCGGATGTTGTGGCCATTCTTAGCAAGTACCTTGATTTACATTTGAAGTACTTCGGGGGAATATGTTTTTGAATCGTGATTTCGTGAAAGTGGTAATTTCAGAAAATGTGGTTTGTGCCATGTGGTTACTGAGAGTGTGTGAACCGAGTAAAACCAGTGAGGGTCCCCTGGGGTCCGGTAGGCTGCGTATCCCTACGGATCACTCGGTGGGCTATACACCAGGGATGGCAAGACGAGGAGACTCTGGGTTGTGAATCATTCATAGAGTTACAGACCCAGTATAGCTCGGGAGGTTGTTTTGTGATGATGAATATGGCACGATGTTGTTTTCGATAATTATGATATGTCCAGAGTATCACATATGCAAATTCCCAAAGTGAGATACATCATATGTAAGGTCTTGGTACTTGGCTAAAATGGCACCGGTATAAGCGTCGTATATTATTTGTTTCATGGTTGCGATATTTTTGGCATAAGGATACGGGCCCTGTGATTGTTTCCGTACATTGTGGTTTGGTTATGTATCAAGTGTGACCGTTGTGTTATTCACTCGAGTATGGGATATGGATGGTTTGGGTCGTGGACCCTGTGTTTGTGACCAGATTGGTATCTTTGAGCAAAAACAATTCTTTGGCCCGTGTCCCTATGTGGTTTGTCGAGTTAAAGATTTATTAGCCCAGAAATGTCTTTCTAAAACTCCCGAGACGTTTTAAATGCTTTTCAAAGAGCCTGCGTGTCTCATTCCAATTTTTCATGGTTTGAACTATTTTATTCAATGAAATATCTCGGGAAATCTTCATTGGGTTGAATTGTGGAATTAATCAAGTTTTTATATTCTTGGAATATGTTGTGTATAGCTCGTATCTGCACTTTATACTTGCACTAGCAAAACAGTGGAGTTTTGCTAACCCCCGAGTATTCGGGGGGTGGATGTCTGTATTGCGTCCAGGTACTTGCAGGTTGCTGGGGAGCGAATCACAGGATCGGTACGAAGGATGATGGAAGACGACGATGCTAATCACATGAAGGCCGTGTTGGGTATTTGGTGAAGTCTTATTGTTTTGTCTTTTTGTTGGGGTATTTTCCAATTTTTGGGAAGTATTAATGTATCCTAACCCCTGCGTGGGTACGAGTTAGAAAAAGGAGTTTTGTATGTTCGATGTAAAAAATTTTTGGTAAAAGACCAAATCGGTCTAATGGTTCACTATTTAGCCATATCGGCTTAAAATGTGATATATTGTTTTCGTATTTAGCCTGGTGGATCCTCATGGAGAGGGTCTGCGGCGCTGTAATATTCCCAAGTGGTTTGGGGGTGTTACAATTAGTAGTTGTAATGGCTATATATTAGCCTCATATTCAACCTTTAAAATAACTTTGAAGCTTAAAAAAACAAAATACACTTGTATGTATTCATTGTTGAATGATTTTCAGCACACCTTGATTATAATTCGACGCGTCTTCGAGTTGTAATTTAATCGATTCTCAATAGGTCTTGAGGAGAGATTGCCTTATCAAACTATAGGTCTAGTTTGATAATTTACTTTAATATTATCTTGTTTACGGAAACCGAATTGCCCTATTTTCGGTTAAATCTTACGAGTGTTGCACATATCCGAGTGTTGTGAGGTAACAAAATATATCCGCTGCATTTCCCGGCGAATTTACGTTCATCTTAATACGTAATTCGTATCATAAGTGGTATCGGAGCCCAAGCTCATATCCTTGGGCGATTTATTCAACGAATTTTTAGTTGAGGTATTTAGTCACCTTCTTGGGTTGTTCTTCATGGTTTCTTCAAAATTTTCGCATAACATTGGCAGATTAGCGTAGTCGGAAGAAAACAAAGTTTCCCTTGAAATCGACCGTTGGATCGTCACGAAATTTTGATAAAGGTAAGCCAACTCATTGAACTACAGTATGAACGGTGGAGATCAGATTCTTTGATTATCTTCTTGGTTCATTCTTCATGGCTTTCTTGGCAAATTTTCTGTTCGATTTCTTGATCATTAGAAGAGATGGACTTTTCCAATACCGAATTATTGGTAAAGCTATGTGATGCTTTACATAACTTACCGGAACCTCGACGAGGAGGAGAAGGCCTGTGTTCCCCACGCCATACTAACGAGTTCGAGTTGAACGAACTTCCGAAGTTCATCGGAGGTACCGATCCCGAAATTTATTTGGAATGGGAACGTAAGATGGATCGCTTGTTCGAGTTTAAAAGTCTTAACGATGAGAAGTGTTGCAAATATGCAATTATCAAGTTGGTTAAAGGCGCTTCAGTTTGGTTCGAATGTAAGAAGAAGCAAAGGACTCGTGCTGGAAAAAACAAGATCCGTTCGTGGGAGTCGTTGAAAAGAAAACTTCGCAAGAGATACGTACCTTTCGGCTCGAGTTCAGCTCTCAAAATCGTAACAACATCAGCCCCCAACTCGGTTTCCAAAGCTCTCGACTTTCCTAATGAGACGAGTTTGCTGGAGGTGAGTTGTTTCATTAGCCAAGGGTTCGATCATGTGCAAGATGTTTGCCCGACTCTTGCTACACGAGACGAGTTAATAGCCGAGGAAGAACAAGAAAGGCTAGGCGACATTCTCAACTTTGATATAGAGGACGAAGGAGAAGAAGAATGTGTAGTTTACAATGCTCCCGATTATGATACAGACTTAGTTCTTCGTACTTTAGAAACTAAATCGGTTTCAAATGATTTGGAGCATCAGGACGAGTTAACGAGTGAGGAACTCATAAGTATACTTTTTAGTTCTACACAACCGTCCGTTTCCCGAGCTACAGAAGATGAAGAGATTGAGGACAAGGCGATTGTTCCCCAAAATTTCTATGAGGTTATTTCTATTATTGTTAAAAAATTGGAGGATCCCAATCCAATTGTTCTCATTGATCCGGTTCCCCACACCGACCAACGTAAAAGCTATGTGGCTACATGTGACTGGAAAATAGTAAAAGACGAACTCATTGATGAAAGGAATGAGGACAAGATTTGTGCCCACATGACGCCGGAAATGGAAATTATTCCGTTAGATACCCAGATATGTCGTTTGTTTTTATTTTGCAGGTTGGTCTTTTAAAAATGCAATCCCAAGCAAACGTCAACACATCCGACGAAAATTACATCTTCAACCCGGGAGGAGCACAACCCTATCCGGAATACCAACCGTCCTTGGACTTTAGATTCGAGGACGAATCTCTTTAAAGGAAGAGCGGATGATACGAGATCGACATGGCCAACTGAAGAAGGATGACGTAGACGACCATGCAACCATGCATACGGCCATGCACACACATGCACCTACATGACATGCACTTACTTCTTTGGACGAGACGACTAATACGAGACTTGAAGTAACCTTGAATATATTTTACGTATGCATGAAGAAATTACGAACCATGCACTCATCCACCTTCTTCATGCATTGAAACCGATGGTTCTCCTCCCTTGAATAAGTCACCTACATGAAAACAAAGTCGTCAAAGCATGATAATAATAATCATCAAGAATCAAACCAAAGTCTTCTAACATGTTTAGTTATTTTATTTTGTTTCTTGTCTTTGGTGAAGATGTTGCTTTCATTAAGAAGATGCCAAGAAGTCCCTTTCATGTTCAAGTCCTTGTCAAAGTCTTACAAAAGATATCACATGAGAAAGATGATTATCTCCTCCCTTCAAGTACCCCACGGCCGAAAATGAGAGGAAGAAGCCATACATGATGTTGCTTTCAATCTTTGTCAAAATCTTGATAGTTTAGTTTATTATTTACTTGTTTTTTAGCTTGATCTTGTGTGATCTTGTTTGATCTTATTAGTAGTTGTAATGGCTATATATTAGCCTCATATTCAACCTTTAAAATAACTTTGAAGCTTGAAAAAAACGAAATACACTTGTATGTATTCATTGTTGAATGATTTTCAGCACACCTTGATTATAATTCGACGCGTCTTTGAGTTGTAATTTAATCAATTCTCAATAGGTCTTGAGGAGAAATTGCCTTATCAAACTATAGGTCTAGTTTGATAATTTACTTTCATATTATCTTGTTTACGGAAACCGAATTGCCCTACTTTCGGTTAAATCTTACGAGTGTTACACATATCCGAGTGTTGTGAGGTAACAAAATATATCCGCTGCATTTCCCGGCGAATTTACATTCATCTTAATACGTAATTCGTATCATAAGTGGTATCGGAGCCCAAGGTCATCTCCTTGAGCGATTTATTCAACAAATTTTTAGTTGAGGTATTTAGTCACCTTCTTGGGTTGTTCTTCACGGTTTCTTCAAAATTTTCGCATAACATTGGCAGATTAGCGCAGTCGGAAGAAAACAAAGTTTTCCATCGATTCGACCGTTGCATCGTCACGAAATTTTGATAAAGGTAAGCCAACTCATTGAACTACAGTCTGAACGGTGGAGATCAGATTCTTTGATCATCTTCTTGGTTCATTCTTCATGGCTTTCTTGGCAAATTTTCTGTTCGATTTCTTGATCATTAGAAGAGATGGACTTTTCCAATACCGAATTCTTGGTAAAGCTATGTGATGCTTTACATGACTTACCGGAACCTCGACGAGGAGGAGAAGGCCTGTGTTCCCCACGCCATACTAACGAGTTCGAGTTGAACGAACTTCCGAAGTTCATCGGAGGTACCGATCCCGAAATTTATTTGGAATGGGAACATAAGATGGGTCGCTTGTTCGAGTTTAAAGGTCTTAATGATGAGAAGCGTTGCAAATATGCAATTATCAAGTTGGTTAAAGGCGCTTCAGTTTGGTTCGAATGTAAGAAGAAGCAAAGGACTCGTGCTGGAAAAAACAAGATCCGTTCGTGGAAGTCATTGAAAAGAAAACTTCGCAAGAGATACGTACCTTTCGGCTCGAGTTCGGCTCTCAAAATCGTAACAACATCAGCCCCCAACTCGGTTTCTAAAGCTCTCGACTTGCCTAATGAGACGAGTTTGCTGGAGGTGAGTTGTTTCATTGGCCAAGGGTTCGATCATGTGCAAGATGTTTGCCCGACTCTTGCTACCCGAGATGAGTTAATAGCCGAGAAAGAACAAGAAAGGCTAGGCGACATTCTCAAGTTTGATATAGTGGACGAAGGAGAAGAAGAATGTGTAGTTTACGATGCTCCCGATTATGATACAGACTTAGTTCTTCGTACTTTAGAAACTAAATCGGTTTCAAATGATTTGGAGCATCAGGACGAGTTAACGAGTGAGGAACTCACAAGTATACTTTTTAGTTCTACACAATCGTCCGTTTCCCGAGCTACAGAAGATGAAGAGATTGAGGACAAGGCGATTGTTCCCCAAAATTTCTATGAGGTTATTTCTATTATTGTTAAAAAATTGGAGGATCCCAATCCAATTATTCTCATTGATCCGGTTCCCCACACCGACCAACGTAAAAGCTATGTGGCTACATGTGACTGGAAAATAGTAAAAGACGAACTCATTGATGAAAGGAAGGAGGACAAGATTTGTGCCCACATGACGCCGGAAATGGTAATTATTCCGTTAAACCACAAATCTTTTTTTGGGGATTCCGTTAAGGGAAATGGTAGACACCCAGATACGTCGTTTGTTTTTATTTTGCAGGTTGGTCTTTTAAAAATACAATCCTAAGCAAACGTCAACACATCCAACGAAAATTACATCTTCAACCCGGGAGGAGCACAACCCTATCCGGAATACCAACCGTCCTTGGACTTTAGATTCGAGGACGAATCTCTTTAAAGGAAGAGGGGATGATACGAGATCGACATGGCCAACCGAAGAAAGATGACGTAGACGACCATGCAACCATGCATACAGCCATGCACACACATGCACCTACACGACATGCACTTATTTCTTTGGACGAGACGACTAATACGAGACTTGAAGTAACCTTGAACATATTTTACGTATGCATGAAGAAATTACGAACCATGCACTCATCCACCTTCTTCATGCATTGAAACCGATGGTTCCTGATACGAAATTAACCAGTCAAAATGAAGAAGACGGAGCAAGGATCAAAATAAACGGCCTTACAACGCGTCATGCACGTACGGCGATATTTTTAGGCGAGAAAACGGACACAAGCCGGAAAAAGACACAACCAGCCGGAAAATGTCATCGTCTGTCGGAAAAAGTCACGCCTGCCGGAAAATGCCGGGCACTGCCGACCGAACTCGGCCGTGTCGTCGTCCAAGACGGCCGAAGTCTTGCTCGTCCCGAACAGCCTAAGGTCGTCACCGAACCCGACCGTTGGGAGACACGGTCGAGTCCTACTCGCCCATAACTACGAACCCATCGCTGACGCCCGACCGTGTTCCAGAACACGATCGAGTCCTGCCAAACGTCCTTGTCACGCCGCACGGTCGAGTCGCTGCCGGTCCTTGTCGCGCCGCGCCCGTGCCGAGTCCTGCCAAACGTCCTTGTCACGCCGCACGGTCGAGTCACTGCCGGTCCTTGTCACGCCGCGCCCGTGCCGAGTCACTGTCAGACGTTGCTATCGCGCCGCGACCGTGTCAAGCGGACACGGTCGAGTCCTGCCGACAGCCCACTTATTTTATACACTTTTGTGTATTTTTGACTTCTCTTTTCCTTTTTACTTATTTTAGGGATTATGCTTTCCCCATTTTGTGATTTATGTTTCTTGTATCTATTTTATTTGATTTATTTTGATTATTCAAAGATTTTATAAATCTTTGAATTATTTTCTTTTTTTTTTGTTTGATTCCTTAGACTAAGGCTCCACCTCCTATAAGTAGGAGTTGATTATCATTTGTAAAGAGAGAGAGTATTATGAATGTTGAAGTATAAGAATACACATTGTGTTTTCTATCCTTGGTAAATGATTTTTACCGAAACTTGATTTTTATTCGACGCGTTTTCGAATATTAATCCGATTGATTCTCAATAGGTCTTGGGAAGAAATCACCTCATCGAGTTATAGGTCTAATTCGATAAACCCTTGTTCTTGATCGTTCAAGTCTTCTTGATCGATATTATCACTTTTCCGATATTACTTCCATTTTTCATTTGTTTGAATTTTCATTGTCATATTCGACATTACTCCCACAAAATACATCCAAAAACACCCATACTCGTAAAAAGCCTTCCGCTATCATACACTTACGTACACTCCGATCGATACGTATCCGTCTCTCCCGGAGAATTCGTATCATAAGTGGTATCGGAGCCCAGGGTCATCTCCTTGGGCGATTTATTCAACGAATTTTTTTTTTGTTTAGGTATTTTGTTATCAATTTTTCTTTCCAAAAAAAAAAAGAATAAAAAATGTTTGATTTTTTTATCCGTTCTCCGAATCTTCAAGTTTAGATCTTGTTGTTGATTGGTCAAAACCTCCTGTTTTTGACGAATGCGATTGTGAAATTTGTTCACAAGTGAAATCACACCCGATTGGCATGAAAGACGATTACGAGGCAATTTTCTTCGGTCTTGAAATTGCATCCGATGAGTTCAACCACGAAGATAAAGATTTTGCCTCACAGAATAATTATTATTATTTTATTAATAATGATAGTTATTTCGTTGGTAATTCTCTGGGAACCCCTACTACCTACCATCTCAAGATTCTGAACCAGATACACACCGCAAATATTTTTGAGGTAAAGTTATTAATTATTTCATTTGGAAACGATGGGGTTACGGAATTGAGGACAATTCCTTTTAAAGGGGGAGGAGATGATACGAAATTAACCAGTCAAAATGAAAAAGACGGAGCAAGGATCAAAATAAACGGCCTTACAATGCGTCATGCACGTACGGCGACATTTTTAGGCGGGAAAACGGACACAAGCCGGAAAAAGACACAACCTGCCGGAAAATGTCATCGCCTGCCGGAAAAAGTCACGCCTGCCGGAAAATGCCGGGCACTGCCGACCGAACTCGGCCGTGTCGTCCGGCACGGTCGAGTCATGCTCGTCCGAATGCCTAAGGTCGCTGCCCAACCCGACCGTGCGGGAGACACGGTGGAGTCCTACTCGCCCACAACTACGGAACCCATCGCTCGACGCCCGACCGTGTTCCGAACACGATCGAGTCCCGCCAAACGCCCTTGTCACGCCGCACGGCCGAAGCCGCTGCCGGTCCTTGTCGCGCCGCGCCGTGCCGAGTCTCCGCTAAACGTCCTTGTCACGCCGCACGGCCGAGTCACCGCGATCCTTGTCACGCGCGCCGTGCCGAGTCATCTGCTGACGTTGTTGTCGCGCCGCGCGACCGTGTCAAGCGGACACGGTCGAGTCTCGCCGGCGCTGGCCAGCGCCGCGGCCGTGTCACGGGACACGGTCGAGTCCTGCCGACAGCCCACTTATTTTATACACTTTTGTGTATTTTTGACTTCTCTTTTCCTTTTTACTTATTTTAGGGATTATGCTTTCCCCATTTTGTGATTTATGTTTCTTGTATCTATTTTATTTGATTTGTTTTGATTATTCAAAGATTTTATAAATCTTTGAATTATTTTCTTTTTTTTGTTTGATTCCTTAGACTAAGGCTTTACCTCCTATAAGTAGGAGTTGATTATCATTTGTAAAGAGAGAGTATTATGAATGTTGAAGTATAAGAATACACATTATGTTTTCTATCCTTGGTAAATGATTTTTACCGAAACTTGATTTTTATTCGACGCGTTTTCGAATATTAATCCGATTGATTCTCAATAGGTCTTGGGAAGAAATCACCTCATCGAGTTATAGGTCTAATTCGATAAACCCTTGTTCTTGATCGTTCAAGTCTTCTTGATCGATATTATCACTTTTCCGATATTACTTCCATTTTTCATTTGTTCGAATTTTCATTGTCATATTCGACATTACTCCCACAAAATACATCCAAAAACACCCATACTCGTAAAAAGCCTTCCGCTATCATACACTTACGTACACTCCGACCGATACGTATCCGTCTCTCCCGGAGAATTCGTATCAGTTCCTCTCCCTTGAATAAGTCACCTACATGACAACAAAGTCGTCAAAGCATGATAATAATAATCATCAAGAATCAAACCAAAGTCTTCTAACATGTTTAGTTATTTTATTTTGTTTCTTGTCTTTGGTGAAGATGTTGCTTTCATTAAGAAGATGCCAAGAAGTCTCTTTCATGTTCAAGTCCTTGTCAAAGTCTTACAAAAAATATCAAATGAGAAAGATGATTATCTCCTCCCTTCAAGTACCCCACGGCCGAAAATGAGAGGAAGAAGCCATACATGATGTTGCTTTCAATCTTTGTCAAAGTCTTGATAGTTTAGTTTATTATTTACTTATCTTTTAGCTTGATCTTGTGTGATCTTGTTTGATCTTATTAGTAGTTGTAATGGCTATATATTAGCCTCATATTCAACCTTTAAAATAACTTTGAAGCTTGAAAAAAACGAAATACACTTGTATGTATTCATTGTTGAATGATTTTCAGCACACCTTGATTATAATTCGACGCGTCTTCGCGTTGTAATTTAATCGATTCTCAATAGGTCTTGAGGAGAGATTGCCTTATCAAACTATAGGTCTAGTTTGATAATTTACTTTCATATTATCTTGTTTATGGAAACCGAATTGCCCTACTTTCGGTTAAATCTTACGAGTGTTACACATATCCGAGTGTTGTGAGGTAACAAAATATATCCGCTGCATTTCCCGGCGAATTTATGTTCATCTTAATACGTAATTCATATCATAAGTGGTATCAGAGCCCAAGGTCATCTCCTTGGGCGATTTATTCAATGAGTTTTTAGTTGAGGTATTTAGTCACCTTCTTGAGTTGTTCTTCACGGTTTCTTCAAAATTTTCGCATAACATTGGCAGATTAGCGAAGTCGGAAGAAAACAAAGTTTCCCATGGATTCCACCGTTGGATCGTCATGAAATTTTGATAAAGGTAAGCCAACTCATTGAACTACAGTCTGAACGGTGGAGATCAGATTCTTTGATCATCTTCTTGGTTCATTCTTCACGGCTTTCTTGGAAAATTTTCTGTTCGATTTCTTGATCATTAGAAGAGATGGACTTTTCCAATACCGAATTCTTGGTAAAGCTACGTGATGCTTTACATGACTTACCGGAACCTCGACGAGGAGGAGAAGGCCTGTGTTCCCCACGCCATACTAACGAGTTCGAGTTGAACGAACTTCCGAAGTTCATCGGAGGTACCGATCCTGAAATTTATTTGGAATGGGAACGTAAGATGGATCGCTTGTTCGAGTTTAAAGGTCTTAACGATGAGAAGCATTGCAAATATGCAATTATCAAGTTGGTTAAAGGCGCTTCAGTTTGGTTCGAATGTAAGAAGAAGCAAAGGACTCGTGCTGGAAAAAACAAGATCCGTTCGTGGGAGTCGTTGAAAAGAAAACTTCGCAAGAGATACGTACCTTTCTGCTCGAGTTCGGCTCTCAAAATCGTAACAACATCAGCCCCTAACTCGGTTTCTAAAGCTCTCGACTTGCCTAATGAGACGAGTTTGCTGGAGGTGAGTTGTTTCATTGGCCAAGGGTTCGATCATGTGCAAGATGTTTGCCCGACTCTTGCTACCCGAGACGAGTTAATAGCCGAGGAAGAACAAGAAAGGCTAGGCGACATTCTCAAGTTTGATATAGAGGACGAAGGAGAAGAAGAATGTGTAGTTTACGATGCTCCCGATTATGATACAGACTTAGTTCTTCGTACTTTAGAAACTAAATCGGTTTCAAATGATTTGGAGCATCAGGACGAGTTAACGAGTGAGGAACTCACAAGTATACTTTTTAGTTCTACACAACCGTCCATTTCCCGAGCTGCAGAAGATGAAGAGATTGAGGACAAGGCGATTGTTCCCCAAAATTTCTATGAGGTTATTTCTATTATTATTAAAAAATTGGAGGATCCCAATCCAATTGTTCTCATTGATCCGGTTCCCCACACCGACCAATGTAAAAGCTATGTGGCTACATGTGACTGGAAAATAGTAAAAGACGAACTCATTGATGAAAGGAATGAGGACAAGATTTATGCCCACATGACGCCGGAAATGGAAATTATTCCGTTAAACCACAAATCTTTTTTTGGGGATTCCGTTATGTGAAATGGTAGACACCCAGATACGTCGTTTTTTTTTATTTTGCAGGTTGGTCTTTTAAAAATGCAATCCCAAGCAAACGTCAACACATCCGACGAAAGTTACATCTTCTACCCAGGAGGAGCACAACCCTATCCGGAATACCAACCGTCCTTGGACTTTAGATTCGAGGACGAATCTCTTTAAAGGAACAGGGGATGATACGAGATCG
This sequence comes from Orobanche coerulescens, assembly GCA_033398695.1. Lineage (NCBI taxonomy): Eukaryota > Viridiplantae > Streptophyta > Magnoliopsida > Lamiales > Orobanchaceae > Orobanche > Orobanche coerulescens. The sequence goes on along the minus strand of JAWKAU010000111.1, from coordinate 64,807 downwards.
ACATGGCCAACCGAAGAAAGATGACGTAGACAACCATGCAACCATGCATACGGCCATGCACACACATGTACCTACACGACATGCACTTACTTCTTTGGACGAGATGACTAATACGAGACTTGAAGTAACCTTGAATATATTTTACGTATGCATGAAGAAATTACGAACCATGCACTCATCCACCTTCTTCATGCATTGAAACCGATAGTTCCCCTCCCTTGAATAAGTCACCTACATGACAACAAAGTCGTCAAAGCATGATAATAGTAATCATCAAGAATCAAATCAAAGTCTTCTAACATGTTTAGTTATTTTATTTTGTTTCTTGTCTTTGGTGAAGATGTTGCTTTTATTAAGAAGATGCCAAGAAGTCCCTTTCATGTTCAAGTCCTTGTCAAAGTCTTACAAAAGATATCACATGAGAAAGATGATTATCTCCTCCCTTCAAGTACCCCACGGCCGAAAATGAGAGGAAGAAGCCATACATGATGTTGCTTTCAATCTTTGTCAAAGTCTTGATAGTTTAGTTTATTATTTACTTGTCTTTTAGCTTGATCTTGTGTGATCTTGTTTGATCTTATTAGTAGTTGTAATGGCTATATATTAGCCTCATATTCAACCTTTAAAATAACTTTGAAGCTTGAAAAAAATGAAATACACTTGTATGTATTCATTGTTGAATAATTTTCAGCACACCTTGATTATAATTCGACGCGTCTTCGAGTTGTAATTTAATCGATTCTCAATAGGTCTTGAGGGGAGATTGCCTTATCAAACTATAGGTCTAGTTTGATAATTAACTTTCATATTATCTTGTTTACGAAAACCGAATTGCCCTACTTTCGGTTAAATCTTACGAGTGTTACACATATCCGAGTGTTGTGAGGTAACAAAATATATCCGCTGTATTTCCCGGCGAATTTACGTTTATCTTAATACGTAATCATGTAATGCAGCGGAAATATTGTTGATCCTCATAACATTCGAATATGTGTAACACTCGTAAGAATTAACCGAAAGTAGGGCAATTCGGTCGTATAATTAAGAACAATGTGAAGATGATTATCAAACTAGACCTATAATTTGATAAGGTGATTTCTTCTCAAGACCTATTGAGAATTAATCGGATTAATACTCGAGAACGCGTCGAATAAAAATCAAGTTTCGATGAAAAGCATTCACCAAGAAAAACACAAAGTGTAATCTTATTTCTTCAACATACAATGCTTGTTACAATGCTTACACAAGACTATATATAGGAAACTTCAAGTCTTCCCATAATAAAAGAAAAACAATTCAAAGATTTATAAAATCTTTGAATAATCAAAACAAATCAAACATAAAATACAAAAGGAACAACAATCATAATTTTAGGGGAAACACAATCCCTAAAATGAGTAAAAAAACAAAGAAAAGACAAACACACAAAAAAAGCTATAAAAAGGAGTAATCTGCCGGCAGGACACGGGCCGTGTCGCCTGACACGGCCGCGGCGCGACAAGGACGCTCGGCACGGGTGCGGCGCGACAAGGACGTTCGACAGTGACTCGACCGTGTCCGCTTGACACGGTCGCGGCGCGACAAGGACGTCCGACAGTGACTCGACCGCGTGGCGCGACAAGGACGTTCGACATTGACTCGACCGTGTCCTGGAACACGGTCGGGCGACTGGGCAGTCAGTTTGGCTTATCCGGAAGAGTTCGACTCGGCCGTGTCTGGGGACACGGTCGAGTCCTGTGGGCAGTCAGTTTGGCTTATCTGGTACATCTCGGACGGGCCGTGTCGGACGACACGACCGAGTTCGGCAGGCAGTGGATGTCGACCTTCCGGCACAGCATGACACGGGCCGTGTCATATGACACGGCCGAGACCGAGACTCCACGTCTTATGTTCGTTTTCTCGCCTAAATACGTAGTAGTCCGTGCATGGCGTGTTGTAAGGTCATTTACGTCGATCCTTACTTCGTCTTCTTCATTCGTATTAATTGATTCCGTATCAAGTAAAAGATTAACCGGAGCTGTTATAGCAAATTCGGAGTACAAAAAGCTCGAATCTAATCAATAAACCTAATTTTTCATAGAGTTCCAAGTCGAATGCATGTAACGTTGTCTTATCTCCTATTAACAAGACTTAATCATGAAGTAAAGACTTAGTCGAAGCTATTATAGGGAATCCTTGCTACAACACGACTTAATCAAGAAAGAAAGATTAATCGGAGCTGTTATAGCCAATTCTGAGTACAAAAGGCTTGGATCTAATCAATATACCCGAGTTTTCATAGAGTTCCTACTCGAATGCATGTAACGTGGTCTTATCTCCTATTAATAAGACTTAATCACGGAGTAATGGTTTAGTGGGAGCTATTATATCCAATCCTTGCTACAATTAATCGGAGCTGTTATATCCAATCCTTGCTACAGCAAGACTTAATCAAGAAGTAAAAGATTAATCGGAGCTTTTATAGCCAATTATGAGTATAAAAGGCTCGAATCTAATCAATAAACCCGAGTTTTCATAGTGTTCCGACTCGAATGCATGTATTGTGGTCTTATCTCCTATTAAGAAGACTTAATCAAGAAGTAAAGGCTTAATCGGAGCTATTATAGTGAATCCTTGATACAACAAGACTTAATCAAGAAAGAAAAGATTAATCAAAGCTGTTATAGTCAATTCTAGGTAGAAAAGGCTCTAATCTAATCAATAAAACCAGATTTTTCATAGAGTTCCAACTCGAATGCATGTAACGTGGTCTTATCTCCTATTAACAAGACTTAATCAAGAAGTAAAGGCTTAATCGGAGCTATTATAGCGAATCCTTGCTACAATACGACTTAATCAAGAATTAAAAGATTAATCGAAGCTGTTATAGCCAATTCTGAGTACAAAAGGCTCGAATCAAATAAATAAACCCGAGTTTTCAAAGAGTTCTGACTCGACTGCATGTAACGTTATCTTATCTCCTACTAACAAGACTTAAACAAGATTTAATCGGAGCTATTATATCCAATCCTTGCTACAACAAGACTTAATCAAGAAGTAAAAGATTAATCGGAGCTGTTATATCTAATTATGAGTATAGAAGGCTCGAATCTAATCAATAAACTCGAGTTTTCATAAAGTACTGACTCGAATGCATGTAACGTGGTCTTATCTCCTATTAACAAGACTTAGTCAAGAAGTAAAGTGCAACACCCCCTAACCTAGCAGCTGAACCGCAAAGGGGTCCGTGCTACTAAGTTGGGGAGTCTCACACTTTTAAACTTTGAAAATCAATAAAAAGTAGATTTGGTAATGCGAGTACTCAAGGAAATAATGCAAACCGGTATTATTTATTCAAAACATTACACAACCTTAAGTTCAATACATAGCAAAACCATAACAGAGTGATCTTATTAAAAACAAAACATAGTCTTCCAGCATAGGGGCGAAATAGCTGGGAATGGCATATGGACAAGTCTCCGGCTGTCAACACTGAAGAAGATAGTCAACTCCTAAACATGAGCATCATCACCTGTATCATAAGAATCTAATGAGCTAATGGCTCAGTAAGATGAGACTTCTGTAATAGCAAAGTATCACGTAGCACATTTATCAATGAATAACTACTATATATATAGTCATGTTCTTGTAAAATCCTTTCTTCGGGTACCCTTGAAGTGTGGTACTCGACTGATAGTGATAGGCCATGGTTTTCGGAACCTGTTCATATAATTGGCCAATAAAAGATGTATACGGGGGTTCCCATACTGGTTTTTCAACCAATGGTATTAGCCGTATTCAACCTTTTTCATTCAGTGTGGGTTTCCTTGACCGACTTTCAGCCGCAAGTATTTGCCACCATGTGTTGGGTCCGCCGGTCCCCCGCGTCCCGTGCCTACCCGCCATCAATCAAGTACCATACTTCCTATTCTTAAACATTCTTTCACATACACATGTTATGCATGATCGTTCAATAACAGCCACATATGCAAACATTAATCAATATATGATCCTTATGATACAGCAAGGAAAAGCATCATCTTACCTCAAGTCCTGTGCCTGTTGATGTGAAAAGATCAGTTTCTATGGATGGATGTGCTAAAATCCTTGAAGAAACAATCTGACATCTCTTTGGGGACTTTTAACAAACACCTTGGAAAACTGTTAGATTTGAGCTTCCTGTTTGATCGGGCTTTTTGTAGCTTTTATAATTTTTAGAAGTGAAATATGTTACGGGCGTCTTAAAGTAGAGTTTCACAGCTTCAAAATGATATATGATATGTACAAAACCACGTCCGGGAACATGTATAAATAAGGGCTCAAAGTCGGTTGAAAATCAATCTTACCCAGACAGCTGGAACCCTTATCCGGACAGCTGGCCGAGAAGCTTCTGTCGGTCGTGACCGACCTTATCCTAAAAAGGATGACCTTATCCGGACAAATTGGCCGAGAAGCTTCGTCGGTCGTGGATCGACCTTATCCGGACAGTGGATGACCTTATCCGGATAGTGGTCGAAGCTTCGTCGGTCGTGATCGACCTTATCCTGACAGTGATGACCTTATCCAGGATAGTGGCCTAGAAGCTTCGCCGGCCATGACCGTGATTGTCGATCGGCGTGTCCGGCGGTGGCCGGCAAATGTCCGTCAACTTGGCTCACCGGGTTCGACCCCTTCCCGATGTCCAAATTCGATTTTCCGACTGTTCGGACACTCCCGAGTTAAATCTTCGATATGCTCGGAACCAATTTTCGATAATATTAAAATAATAATTTAATATTATTTTTGCAGTATAAGTGTTCTGAAATGAAAGTTTTATCGTATCAATTCGTCGAAAATTTTCGAAAGTACTTTCATAAATTCTAAAATAATCCTTATAATTTATTTTGAAATCTTTACTTTTTAAATCTTTCATTTTACGTTGGAAACATATCGATCCAAGTATTGGACAACTTGTAATTATTGAAATCCATGACCATTAGCAAAATAAATAGCACTTAATTAAGTCTTTGAATTTTCTAGGGTATTACAATTATTATTTTATAATCATTTAGCACATAGATCTCCTTACTGAGAAACTGAGCTCCTCACTACAACAAAACATCTCACAATGCTCTTTTATCATGTTAGAGGAGATAATTAACATGTCGTATAAAACGTAATGCAAATGGACATAGCAGTTATTCATGCTCATGAAATGTCTAATTGTATGCCATGCTTTCATAATGCATATTATATAAATGCATTTAGGTATTAAATGGTTATTGGCTTAGGGGATAACCGGGCATTACAGTCCTCCCCTCCTTATAAAATTTCGTCCTCGAAATTGACTTACCGAACAGTTCTGGATATTTGCTTTGCATTTCCTCCTCTCTTTCCCATGTAGCCTCTTCAACGGTATGATTCCTCCACAAAATCTTTACCAAATGAATTTCCTTGTTCCTTAGTTTCTTTATTTTCTTATCAAGAACTCACCGGCTTCTCTTCATAGGACAAGTCCTGGGATAATTCCAACGGCTCATAATTTAACACATGTGAGGGGTTGGAAATGTACCTCTTTAACATGGACACATGGAATACGTTGTGTACACCAGATAGCGAAGGAGGTAAGGCTATTCTATAAGCTCTGTCACCAACTCTCTCAAAGATTTCAAATGGGCCAACATATCTTGGGCTAAGTTTTCCTTTCTTCCCAAATCTCATTATGCTTTTCATCGGGGATACCCTCAAGAAGACATAGTCTCCAACTGCGAATTCCAAATCTCTTCTTCGATTATCTGCATAACTCTTCTGTCTACTTTGTGCAATTTTCATTCGTTCTCTTATCTTTTCTACCGCCATAGCAGTCTGTTGTATCATTTCGGGCCCAGACTTCTTTCTCCAACTTCATCCCGAAGGTACGGGAGATCTACATTTTCTCCCATATAGTGCTTCATAAGGTGCCATCCCAATTGTAGATTGGTAACTGTTGTTGTAGGTGAACTCTACCAATGGAAGCTTTGTATCCCAATTGCCCTTGAAATCTAGTATGCATGCTCTCAACATAGATATTGGCACCCCATGTAGCCGGACTATCTGATACGATATCTAATATTCCGGTCGAAGAAGCTCCGATAAAAATCGACATCCACGACGATACAAATGCGCATGTTCATGCATCATTATATTTGGGAGAAAAGAATACGCGGATTGGAGTTACGTTGTTAATCGGAACAGGAGTGACGTAGAACTCGACGACGAAATCGGTCCAAAAGCATGAAGATCGACCAAAACATGCTTGAAAGGGACCCTTTGTCTTCATATCTTTCACAAGATAAGTGAAGATAACCTCCTTCCCCACCTTGTTTGAAAAATCGGCCAAGACAAAATAAAAGACCCCATCTTCATATCTTATCAAGATACATAAAGATCATGTCCTAAATAAATCTCCCAAGACTCCCCACAAAATCGGCCAAAATTTCCATGGATAAAGACCTTCATCAAGTCTTCTTTCAACATGTCAAAGTCATGCACACTACATTCCAAGATACTTGAAGATTGTCCAAGATCTTGCCTTCCCCACACTACATTCGGCCGAACATGAGGAAGATTGGTGGCTCGTTTTTTTCTTGTTGTTTTTGTATCATTATCCTTGTATACTACTATATATAGTAGTCCATTTGATGATTGTAACATATCTGGAATATTAATAAACCTTGTATTTCTTTGAAATATACGTTGAACGAGTTCAACAAAACTTTAGTTATTATTTCGACGCGTCTCGAATTATAACTTGATCCATTCTCAATAGGTCTTGAGGAGAGATTATTTTTATCGAGTTATAGGTCTAATTCGGTAAAACACATTCAAACCCATACACTATCCTACATCCCGGCCGAAAACCGTATAAATTTCGGCCACCACCTTTTATTTTGTATCAGACGAGTTCTTTGTATCAAGCGAGTCCTCATTGCTCAAATTGTCAGACGAGCGAGTCTTGCTGTTCGGAAGTGCTATATCGACGAGTTGCTGCTGTTCGGAACTGCTGTAGCGGCTTGCTTCATTTCGGCTGAGTACTGTTCGCTACCGTACGTGAAAGAGTCTTCTGCTGTACCGAGAGAGAATTCGTATCATAAGACCGTGATAATCTTCCGTTGTATTTTATACGTATTACTTACGTAATTCGTATCATAAGTGGTACCGGAGCCATTTGTCTCACAGTTCTCGACGTTACTCAAGAAGATGGCATTCACCGATGAAGAAGTAGCACAACTACGTGACGTTCTACGTGGCTTACCGGAGCCCAGAATCCAAGCACGACGAGGATACGATACCATGCATGCACCACGATATGCTGATGAGTACAAGACAAGCGAACTCCCGGAGTTCGTAGGCGGCACCAATCCCGAGGTTTATTTGGAGTGGGAAAGAAAAATTGAACGAATGTTTGAGTTCAAGGATCTCAATGACGAAGTACGTTGCAAGTATGCGATCCTCAAACTTGGAAAGGGAGCTTCCCTTTGGTTTGAGCGAATGAAGACACAAAGAGTTTGTGCCGGAAAAGAGAAGATACGTTCGTGGGATTCTCTAAAAAAGAAACTACGAAAGAGATATGTCCCGACTACACACAAGTTAAGCTTGTATCGAAAAATTTCTGAACTCACGCAAGGAAAACTAAGTGTCGAGGAGTACATCGAGGAGTTTGAAAACTTATCCTTGATGGGAGAACTTGAAGAAAGCGAAGAATTGCGGATGTCCCGTTTCCTACGAGGTTTGAACAAAAACATTGCTAATTCCGTGGAACTCTACCCCTATTCCGACTTTGATACTTTATGCGGACTTTGCATAAAGTTGGAAAATCAAAACAAAACAAAACTCTCTAAACCCGAATTCCCACCTAAATACGGAAATACCAACTTTGGCGCGAGTTCTAGCTCGTTTCCAAAACCTGTCACCACAAGCCAACCCGTTACTACCATCCCAAAAACTCCTATCACACCAAAAGAAACAAGCCTATCTAAAGTCCGGTGTTTCAAATGTCAAGGATTTGGACACTATCAAAGTGCTTGTCCAAATCGGAGGATTGTGACGTTACGAGAAGCCATAGCCGTCCGAGAAGAATTACTAGCCGAAGAAGAAGGAGTTGGAGACGTTTTTAACTTAGAAGCTGACGAAGAAGAAGAAGAATGCGAGGCATACGATGCCCCGAACTATGACACGAACCTCGTCCTTCGCATGTTACAAACGAAGGCCGCCCCAAGTGACGAAGAACAACGAGACCAAATCTTCCACACGAAGTGTCGTGTCGGAGATAAATGGTGTAGCTTGATCATTGACGGTGGAAGTTGTACAAACGTGGCATCAAGCGAGATGGTCTCAAAACTCGGTTTGATCACCACGGCCCATCCTAAGCCGTATGCACTCCATTGGCTCGATGATGGAAACAAGGTGAAAGTATCAAGGCAAGTGAAGGTCGGACTCACCATGGGTTCGTATGGCGATGATATTACATGCGATGTACTACCGATGGACGCATGTCACGTATTATTAGGAAGACCTTGGTTATTTGATCGGGACGTACTACATCGAGGGAGGAGTAACGAGTATGAGTTACGTGACAAAGGTAAAAAAATTGTTCTTAAACCTATGTCACCTCAAGCTATCCGGACGATGAGTTCAAAAAAAGTCGAAGGGCCGAAACTTACGATGTTTGCAAACGAGAAAGAAGTCGAACACGCCATTGACGATGGCGAACGTGTTTATTTGATGATGATCAAAGAGGTCCGAAATCTTGCCACCAAATCGCACCATGAGGAAGAGATAGATGCACTATTACACGAGTTTTCGGACGTATTCCCCGAAGACTTGCCGGTAGGATTACCACCTATCCGCGGAATTGAACACCAGATTGATCTTATACCGGGAGCTCCATTACCGAACAAAGCGGCGTATCGTTGTAATCCCGAAGAAACCAAAGAACTACAACGACAAATTGATGAACTCATGAATCACGGATATGTCCGAGAAAGTTTAAGTCCGTGTGCGGTTCCAGTCCTACTTGTACCAAAAAAAGACGGAACATGGCGAATGTGTATTGACAGTAGAGCCGTGAATAACATCACCGTCAAGTATCGGTTTCCCATCCCGAGACTAGACGACATGCTGGACGAGTTACATGGCTCGGTTATATTTTCCAAAGTTGATTTACGGAGCGGATACCATCAAATCCGCATGTGAGAGGGAGACGAATGGAAAACGGCGTTTAAAACAAAGAATGGACTTTACGAATGGGTTGTGATGCCATTCGGTCTCACCAACGCCCCGAGCACTTTTATGAGGTTGATGAACGAGGTTCTTAAACCTTTCTTGGGAAAGTTTGTTGTCGTGTACTTAGACGACATTTTGATCTACAGTCGGTCCGTAGAGGAACATCTCGAACATTTGCGGTACGTATTTGAGACGCTAAGGGAACACAAACTTTATCGAAAACGGGAGAAGTGTACTTTCCTAGTCGAGAGTCTTATCTTTCTCGGCTATGTTGTTTCGAAAGACGGAGTTTCGGTCGACCAAGAGAAGATCGCGGCAATCAAGTCGTGGCCGACCCCAAAGACAATCACGGAGGTACGGTCATTTCATGGCCTCGCTTCTTTTACCGACGATTCATACGGGACTTTAGCACTATCTCCATCCGATCACGGAGTGTCGAAAAAGGGAACCTTTGCATGGAACGAGGCGGCCCAAAAGGCTTTTGAAAATTTAAAGGGAAAATTATGTGAAGCGCCGATTTTGACGTTACCCGATTTTCACAACCGTTTGAGGTGGAATGCGGCGCTAGCGGAGTTGGAATCGGGCGTGCTTATTCAAAGAGGCCGTCCCATCGCCTATTTTTCGGAGAAGTTAAGTGGCGCCCGAGTGAATTATTGTACTTACGACAAGGAGTTCTATGCTATCGTAAGAGCACTCGATCATTGGAGTCATTATCTACGTTCGAAACATTTCGTCGCATTCGGATCACGAGTCGTTGAAATACATCAACGGACAAAGTAAGCTAAGCCCGAGACATGCAAAATGGGTGGAATTTTTACAATCTTTTCACTTTTCATCCAAGTACAAAGACGGGAAGAGTAATGTAGTGGCGGATGCACTATCGAGACGGTATGCCTTACTGTCGATGCTAGATGTTCGTTTGTTGGGTTCGAGACTTTGAAAGATCATTACAACGACGATTTGGACTTCGGGGAAATTTTTAACCGTTGTAAAACGGCCCCGTACGAGGAATTTGTTTTACAAGATGGCTTTCTTTTCAAGGGAAATAAATTATGTGTGCCGAGACATACAATTCGGGAATTCTTTGGTTCGGGAGGCGCACGGAGGAGGACTAGCCGGTCATTTCGGCTCGACCAAGGCATCAGAGGTGCTAAAAGAACATTTCTTTTGGCCGAAGATGTATGGTGACGTAAGCACAATCGTGAGCAAATGCGTAACTTGTCACATGATGAAAAGTTCGTTCAAGTCGAGTACATACATGCCGTTGCCAATACCGTTACGACCGTGGGAGGATGTCTCGATGGATTTTATTGTGGCTCTACCTCGTACTCAACGAGGCAAAGACTCGATCATGGTGGTCGTCATTGTTTTTCGAAAATGGCTCACTTTATCGCGTGCCACAAAACCGATGACGCAAGCAATGTGGCGGACTTGTACTTAGGAAGTAGTTCGTTTACACGGAGTTCCAAAACTATCGTGTCGGATCGAGATTCCAAATTCGAGTTACTTGGAATACTTTATGGAGGAAAGTAGGTACTAAACTCTGCTCAAGATTTCACATCACCCGCAAACCGACGGACCGAGGTAACTAATCGAACCTTGGGAGCATTATTGCGAGGGTTGGTAAATAAAACACGAAGGATTGGGACGTTAAACTTGCTCACGCGGAATTCGCATACAACCGATCACCGGTTATGCCACGGCCCATTCACCTTTTGAAGTGGTATACGGATTAAATCCGCACTTGCCATTGGACTTGATTCCCTTGCCGAGCAACGAATTGGTTCACAAAGACGCCAAGCAAAACTCAAATCAATGATAAAGTTACATGAAAAGATACGGGAACGGATTAAAGAAGTGAATGAAATTTACAAACGGAAGTCGAACAAAAATAAAAAAGCGAGATTATTTGATGTTGGCGACTTAGTTTGGATACATTTGAGAAAAGAAAGATTCCCAAGCAAACGGAAGAACAAATTGATGCCGAGAGCCGAGGGTCCGTACAAAATTGTGGAAATAGTGAACGACAACGCATACAAAGTCGAACTTCCGGGCGAATACGGAGTACACGCGACTTTCAACGTAGGTGATCTCTCGCCTTACCTTGACGACGATGGCATTACGGAATTGAGGTCAATTCCTTTCAAAGAAGGAGGGAATGATACGATATCTAATATTCCGGTCGAAGAAGCTCCGATAAAAATCGACATCCACGACGATACAAATGCGCATGTTCATGCATCATTATATTTGGGAGAAAAGAATACGCGGATTGGAGTTACGTTGTTAATCGGAATAGGAGTGACGTAGAACTCGACGACGAAATCGGTCCAAAAGCATGAAGATCGACCAAAACATGCTTGAAAGGGACCCTTTGTCTTCATATCTTTCACAAGATAAGTGAAGATAACCTCCTTCCCCACCTTGTTTGAAAAATCGGCCAAGACAAAATAAAAGACCCCATCTTCATATCTTATCAAGATACATAAAGATCATGTCCTAAATAAATCTCCCAAGACTCCCCACAAAATCGGCCAAAATTTCCATGGATAAAGACTTTCATCAAGTCTTCTTTCAACATGTCAAAGTCATGCACACTACATTCCAAGATACTTGAAGATTGTCCAAGATCTTGCCTTCCCCACACTACATTCGGCCGAACATGAGGAAGATTGGTGGCTCGTTTTTTTCTTGTTGTTTTTGTATCATTATCCTTGTATACTACTATATATAGTAGTCCATTTGATGATTGTAACATATCTGGAATATTAATAAACCTTGTATTTCTTTGAAATATACGTTGAACGAGTTCAACAAAACTTTAGTTATTATTTCGACGCGTCTCGAATTATAACTTGATCGATTCTCAATAGGTCTTGAGGAGAGATTATTTTTATCGAGTTATAGGTCTAATTCGGCAAAACACATTCAAACCCATACACTATCCTACATCCCGGCCGAAAACCGTATAAATTTCGCCACCACCTTTATTTTCTTGTATCGATGAGTTCTTTGTATCAAGCGAGTCCTTTGTTCGAAATTGTCAGACGAGCGAGTCTTGCTGTTCGGAAGTGCTATATCAACGAGTTGTCTGCTCGAATCGGCCAGAGCGGCTTGCTTCATTTCGGTGATCTTTCGCTACCGTACGTGAAAGAGTCTTCTGCTGTACCGAGAGAGAATTCGTATCATAAGACCGTGATAATCTTCCGTTGTATTTTATACGTATTACTTACGTAATTCGTATCACTATCTCTTTAATATATTCCTGAGCGTATCGATCCATATTATATGTGGATTTTACTGGCAAGAAATGAGCAGACTTGGTCAATCTATCAACAATCACCCATATGGAATTATACCCACTTTGAGTCCTTGGCAGCCCAAGCACAAAATCCATTGTAATGTGTTCCCATTTCCATTCCGGAATTAGTAAAGGCTTCAATAATCCTGCTGGTCTCTGATGTTCAGTTTTGATCTGCTGACAAGTTAGACATTCTGCGACGAATTTTGCGATATCTTTCTTCATGTTAGGCCACCAATAATGTTGTTGCAAGTCTTTATACATTTTTGTGCTACCTGGATGTATTGAATAAGGACTGGAATGAGCTTCCTTAAGAATTTCCCCTATGATGGTTGTGTCAGCTGGCACACACAGTCTCCCTTTATATCGTAATATTTTGTCACCAGAGACTGCGAAGTTTGGTAATTTGCCTTCATCAACTTTTTCCCTTAAATTGCCAATGTACTGATCCGCCTTCTGGGTTTCTTTGATTATATCTTGAAGTGCAGGTTTCAATATGAGTGCTGATAACGAAGAAATCTTTCTTTTGGGCACAATTTCCAGTTCTAACTTTTGCAAGTCTAATAATAATGGCTTCTGTGTGATTAGAAAGGAAGAAATAGACTTTCTACTTAATGCATCTGCAACCACATTTGCCTTACCAGGATGATAGTTGATCTCGCAATCATAGTCTTTCACCAATTCCAACCATCTTCGCTGCCGCATATTCAGCTCCTTCTGTGTGAAAAAGTACTTCAAACTTTTGTGGTCTGTATAGATTTCGCACTTTTCGCCATATAGGTAATGCCTCCAAATTTTTAGTGCAAAGACAACATCAGCCAATTCTAGATCATGTGTTGGATAATTCTTTTCATACTCTTTTAATTGTCTGGAGGCATAGGCTATTACCTTTCCATGTTGCATTAATACAGCACCCATAGGAGTGGCAAGGACAGGATCCGTAGTTAATCTACGCTTAAATTCCTGGAAACTCCCTTCGCAAGCCTCAGTCCAAACAAACTTTGTATTCTTCCTTGTTAACAATGTTAATGGGGTTGCAATCTTCGAGAATCCTTGTACAAACCGTCGGTAGTATCCGGCTAGTCCTAAGAAACTTCAAACCTCTGATACATTAGTTGGTGTTGGCCAGTTACTCACTGCTTCTATCATGTTTGGATCAACTGAAATGCCATCCTTGGATACTACATGCCCTAAAAATACCACTTGTTCTATCCAGAATTCACATTTCTTGAATTTAGCATATAACCGTTTTTCTTTGAGAATTTGAAGCACAATTCTGAGGTGTTCTTTATGCTCATCTCTATCATGTGAATAGATAAGGATGTCATCAATAAACACCACCACAAATTTATCAAGGAACTCTTTGAATATCCGGTTCATCAGTGATACGAATTATCCGGGGAGAGGTGGATACGTATCGGTCGGAGTATATGTAAGTGTATGATAGCGGAAGGCTTTTACGAATATGGAGTTTTTCGGATGTATTTTGTATGTGAATAATATCGGATATAACAATAAAAAATATCGAACAAGAAGATGATACGAATTACGTACGTAATGCGTATGAAATACAACGGAAGATTATTATGTCTTGACGATTATCAAAGTGTCACTCGAAAATACAAGGGGTGGCCGAACTTAAATGGATTTCGGCCGTGAGGTAGTAGTGTATACGGATTTGGATGTGTTTTATCGAACTAGACCTATAACTAGATAAAAGTAATCTCTTCCCAAGACCTATTGAGAATTGATCAAGTTAAAATCTCGAGACGCGTCGAAATAATAACCAAGGTTTTGTTGAACTCGTTCAACGTATATTTCAAAGAAATACAAGGTTTATTACTTTTCAAGATTCAAGATATTCAAATACAATCAAGTACTACTATATATAGTAGTTTCCAACTTTAAGAAAATACAACAAAAACAAGAAAATGAAGCTTCCTAGCAACTTCCATTTAGTAGAAAATCTAAAGATGAGATACCAAGTATCTTGGTTTTATTATGTGATTAAGACATGAAGCAATCTTGGACTTGATGGTGACATGAAGAAGATCTTCACCAAATGTAATCTTCAATTCGGCCGATTCCTCAAGTAGTGATTTAGGGAGATTTTTGTGAAGATATGATATCACTCCTTTGGAATTATTATGGTGATTATGACTTGAGGGAAAATGACATGAAGGATGAAAGTCTTCTTCAAATCTTAAGTATGGGCCGATTTTGTAGTGAAGTGGGAAGGAAAATATCTTCATTATCTTGTGAAAGATATGAAGACAAATAAGGTCCCTTTCAAGCATGTCATGAGGATTTTGTGGTGATATGATATCAAGTCTTTTTGGAATTATCATGGTGATTAGGACATGAAGGATAATGACATGAAGGAGACATTTGATGAAAGTCTTCATCAAATCTTTATGCTAGGGCCGATTTTTATTATGGTGGGGAAGAGAAAATATCTTCATGATCTTGGACCAAATATGATGCTGTCGGTTTTGTCATTTCTGGGATCCAATGAGTCCGAATTTGGTCCTATGGTCTCATAAGATTTGTAGCTCTCTTTCTTAGCTTTCCATGGCCACTTGTATCACTGAATCGGATTTCGGACGAGAAAGTTATGGGCAAAATACTAAAGCGCTACGAAGTCGTCGTGCGCGCGAGAATTGGTAATTTGTCCATGTATTTTGCATGAGGATTTTATGTATGCTGCGACTCAACCAAGCTTGGTCGGATAATCTTCTTTTTGTATTTGATGATGTTGACCGATTCGTATCATACCCTCTCTCTTTAAAGGGAATTGTCCTCAATTCGAACTCCCTTCGTCACCAAGATAATTAACTAAAGCCTCTAAGTATTTGATCTCGAAGATGTCCGCATGATGTACATGACCCAAAATCTTGAGACGATAGGTAGTGGGGCCCTCGAGAATCATCAACAAAATAACTATCATTATTAATAAAATAATAATATTTACTCACTTGAGTAATACCGATATCATGACATGAGTGGATATCCGAAATGGGACGCAGTTAACTCCACATCGGGTTCCTCCTCCGAGTGGAAACACCGATTTCTCGGGTTCATCATCAAAAATGGAAAACACAGAATTTATTACGGTGGGAACCATAGGATTTATTACGGATTCCTCTTCATCAATTGGTTCCTCATCAAATCTTTGGCGGTCCGTCATAATCTAACCAACACTCCGTTTCAATATTCTGTGCTCCTCCAATAATGTCTCATCAAAAATTAATCCACTAAGCTCGTTTCGTACCGCAACAAAGTCACACGAACCACTTTGCTCCGATAGGGTAGTTCGACTCAACCATCATCTTCTTTGTCATCAAAAATGCCGCATGAAATTCTTTCATATAAAAGTCTTCAGAGACAAAGAGTTCATCTTCAATATTATACGTTTCAGAAAGCATAAGGCCGTGATCTTGTTTCGCGTTACTAAAATAATTTGGTCCGTTTTGGTCAATTTGACCAACACAACCAACTAGCCCATGATCAAAGTAGCAAGATCTAGGTTCGTCGACTAGGGAGACACGGCTCAACTCATCTTCTTCGTTGAATTGCTCCGTTGAAAATTCTGTCTCGTCTACTTCATTGAAAATGGTGGTAGGGACATCGTCTTCGTCAAAAAAACTTATTGGAAATTCTTCGATGAAAAAAATCTTTGATCAAAGGTTGGCGGCGGGCGTCGAAGGATTGGTGGTGGGAAACAACGGTGGTAAGATGTGGCTTTGAACCTTCGCTTGAAATATTTTACGAATTTTTGCCAATCTGTAATTTTAGGCTTACGTTGTTGTGAGCAGGCTGTTTCAATTTTGCCACGGAAGGCGGCGCTACCGCGGAGCGCTTTGTCACCAGTAAACGCGGCGGTTGATCGGGCGACCTTGAAGTCGAGTGCTCCTCACAAGCATGGAGCCAATCTATGCACGCATCTGGATTACTATCTCCGTGAAATTCCGGTATCTTTGCGGAATTTGGCCAAGAAATCAATATCGTTGGCATCGTCTCTGCGTCTTTCTTGCATACGTTGCTCCGGTAAGCCGTTTAGTGCGTCACGGAGTTTCATCAAGAAATCGAGCTCGGAGAAATCCATAACAAGAATCAAGAGATAGTTCTTGACAAGAAATCGGACAGAAAATTTTCCAAGAAATCCGTGAGGAATGAACCAAGAAGATGATCAAAGAATCTGATCTCCACCGTTCAGACTGTAGTTCAATGAGTTGGCTTACCTTTGTCAAAATTTCGTGACGATCCAACGGTCGAATCCACGGGAAACTTGGTTTTCTTCCGACTGCTCTAATCTCAACAAAAAAATTCGTTGAATAAATCGCCCAAGGAGATTACCTTGGGCTCGATACCACTTATGATACGAATTATCCGGGAGAGGTGGATACGTATCGGTCGGAGTATATGTAAGTGTATGATAGCGGAAGGCTTTTACGAATATGGAGTTTTCGGATGTATTTTGTATGTGAATAATATCGGATATAACAATAAAAATATCGAACAAGAAGATGATACGAATTACGCGTAATGCGTATGAAATACAACGGAAGATTATTATGTCTTGACGATTATCAAAGTGTCACTCGAAAATACAAGGGGTGGCGAACTTAAATGGATTTCGGCCGTGAGGTAGTAGTGTATACGGATTTGGATGTGTTTTATCGAACTAGACCTATAACTAGATAAAAGTAATCTCTTCCCAAGACCTATTGAGAATTGATCAAGTTAAAATCTCGAGACGCGTCGAAATAATAACCAAGGTTTTGTTGAACTCGTTCAACGTATATTTCAAAGAAATACAAGGTTTTTACTTTCAAGATTCAAGATATTCAAATACAATCAAGTACTACTATATATAGTAGTTTCCAACTTTAAGAAAATACAACAAAAACAAGAAAATGAAGCTTCCTAGCAACTTCCATTTCGGCCGAAAATCTAAAGATGAGATACCAAGTATCTTGGTTTTATTATGTGATTAAGACATGAAGCAATCTTGGACTTGATGGTGACATGAAGAAGATCTTCACCAAATGTAATCTTCAATTCGGCCGATTCCTCAAGTAGTGATTTAGGGAGATTTTTGTGAAGATATGATATCACTCCTTTGGAATTAGTATGGTGATTATGACTTGAGGGAAAATGACATGAAGGATGAAAGTCTTCTTCAAATCTTAAGTATGGGCCGATTTTGTAGTGAAGTGGGGAAGGAAAATATCTTCATTATCTTGTGAAAGATATGAAGACAAATAAGGTCCCTTTCAAGCATGTCATGAGGATTTTGTGGTGATATGATATCAAGTCTTTTTGGAATTATCATGGTGATTAGGACATGAAGGATAATGACATGAAGGAGACATTTGATGAAAGTCTTCATCAAATCTTTATGCTAGGGCCGATTTTTATTATGGTGGGGAAGAGAAAATATCTTCATGATCTTGGACCAAATATGATGCTGTCGGTTTTGTCATTTCTGGGATCCAATGAGTCCGAATTTGGTCCTATGGTCTCATAAGATTTGTAGCTCTCTTTCTTAGCTTTCCATGGCCACTTGAATCACCTGAATCGGATTTCGGACGAGAAAGTTATGGGCAAAATACTAAAACTGCTACGAAGTCGTCGTGCGCGCGAGAATTGGTAATTTGTCCATGTATTTTGCATGAGGATTTTATGTATGCCTGCGACTCAACCAAGCTTGGTCGGATAATCTTCTTTTTTGTATTTGATGATGTTGACCGATTCGTATCAATCAGATCCATAAATGCTGCTGGAGCATTTGTCAAACCAAAAGGCATCACTAAAAATTCATAGTGACCATATCATGTTCTAAATGCTGTCTTTTGGATATCTTCTTCTTTGACCTTCAGTTGATGATATCCGGAACGTAAATCAATCTTTGAGAATACCGATGCTCCTTGCAACTGATCAAATAAATCATCTATCCTTGGAAGGGGATATTTCTTCTTGATGGTCACCTTATTCAGTTCCCTATAGTCAATGCATAATCGCAATGAGCCATCTTTCTTTTTTACAAATAAGACAGGGGCTCCCCAAGGTGAACAACTAGGACGAATGAATCCCTTATCAAGTAATTCTTGTAGCTGGGTTTTTAATTCTTTCAATTCGTTGGTGCCATTACGTATGGGGCTTTAGAAATAGGGGTAGTCCACGGCATTACATCGATTGCAAACTCAATTTCCCGATCTGAGGGCAACCACAGTAGATCATCTGAAACACCTCGGAAATTCTCTAACCACCTCTACATCTTGAGCTTCAATTTCATTTCAAGGAGGTGTCAAAACATTAGCCAAATAGCGATATACCCCTTATTTAACATCTTCCTAGCTTTCGGTGCAGTTATAATTGGCAAAGAGCACGAATATGAATTACCTTTAAAAATAAACCCTCCTCCATTTACTGGTTGAAAGGCCACAATCTTCTTATTACAATCAACATTTGCACAATATTTAGATAGCCAGTCCATACCAAGGATAACATCAAAATTAGATATTGGTAGGACAACAAGGTCGGCGTAGAGTATCCTTCCATCAATTCGAACTGTACAGGCCCTCAACATTTGGTCAGAATCCATATTTTCTCCAAACGGAGCAGCCACATTATAACCAACTTTCAAGAGTTCTGGTTTAACGCCCGATTTTCTCATAAATGCATATGATGCAAATGAATGTGTAGATCCTGGGTCTATCAATGTAAGTGCAGGAATTCCTGAGATCAGAATGGTACCTGAGACTACGGAAGCATCTGCATCAGCTTCTTCTCGAGTCATTGCAAAGACCCTCCCTTGAACTTTATTCTCTGTGTTTGGGAAATCTCTCGCCATATGTCCGGGCTTCTTGCATCTGAAACAATTATTGGACCCAACAAAACATTCTCTAAAGTGATTTTTCCCACATTTAGTACACTTGGGATTCTCAGTTGTATTTGGAGCATCTCTCGCTGTAGGATGCTTCTGATTGGCTTTGCCTGGTTTTGCTCGATCTCTTCCAATGTCTTTGAATTTTTGAAGCAAATGCTTGCCTCTTCTGTTGATAAGACCTTTGTATCTCCTTTTCGTCAGCTTCTGCGAGCAGTGCTTTGTCAACTATTTCTCTGAACTCGGTTGATGTAGACATCCTCACATCTCTTCTAATTTCAGGTCGGAGGCCTCCTAGGAAATGATCCACCTTCTCAGCATTATCCCTAGCAATATAGGGAACATACCTCTGACCTTCTTCAAATTTCCGAATATATTCGCATACAGTCATATCCGCTTGTTTCAACTCCAAAAACTCTTTGACCTTGAGAGACCGTGTATCCCTGGTGAAGTATTTATCATAGAATATTACTTTAAATCTCTCCCACGTCAACCCTTCCAAGTTGACTGCAAGTTTGGCTCCTTCCCACCAAGTTCTGGCATCCTTTTTGAGTTGAAAGATCGCACAAAGTATCTTCTCAGCATCGTCGATGTGCATGTAGTCAAAAATAACATCAAGTGATTTGACCCATTCTTCCGCAACCATAGGATCAGCCCCACCATGAAAATCAGGAGGTTCCATTTTCCTAAATTTTTCATACACTGCTGGTCCATTATTGTTTCTTGGTGGAGGTTGTCGGTTTTGTTCTTCGTTTCTTTGTTGCATGTTCAGCAATTGTTGCATTTGTTCACCATACATCCTTGTCTGTTGTTGCATCACTCACCAAATTCTCAAGAAGGTTATGGTTTGGATTTGGATCATCTCTTGCCTTTCTTTTGGGTGCCATCACATCCGTTGTATGCCCAATCTTACCCATTCATAAGCCAATAACGATCACATAACGATGATGATGACAACTAATATATTGTAATTTATTAAACATAATACTTAATAGATAAAAGTTGACCATATCCTTGATCGAGAATGCCTATATGCCATCTTACATGCAGGGAAAGATTTAAACCTTCGCTCGATACCACAATCAGTAACACCCCTAACCTAGCAATTTGAACCGCAAAGGGGTCCGTGCTACTAAGTTGGGGAGTCTCACGCTTTTAAACTTTGAAAATCAATAAAAAGTAGATATGGTAATTCTAGTAATCAATGAAATAAAGCAAACCGGAAAAATTTATTCAAAACAATACACAACATTAAGTTTAATACATAGCAAAACCATAACGAGTGATCTTATTAAAAACAAAACATAGTCTTCCGGATAGGGGCGAAATAGGGAATGGCATATGGACAAGTCTCCATTGTCAACCTAAGAAGATAGTCAACTCCTAAACATGAGCATCATCACCTGTATCATAAGAATCTAATGAGCTAATGGCTCAGTAAGATGAGACTTCTGTAATAGCAAAGTATCACGTAGCACATTTATCAATGAATAACTACTATATATATAGTCCTGTTCTTGTAAAATCCTTTCTTCGGGTACCCTTGAAGTGTGGTACTCGACTGATAGTGATAGGCCATGGTTTTCGGAACCTGTTCATATAATTGGCCAATAAAAGATGTATACGGGGGTTCCCATACTGGTTTTTCAACCAATGGTATTAGCCGTATTCAACCTTTTTCATTCAGTGTGGGTTTCCTTGACCGACTTTCAGCCGCAAGTATTTGCCACCATGTTTTGGGTCCGCCGGTCCCCCGCGTCCCATGCCTACCCGCCATTAATCAAGTACCATACTTCCTGTTCTTAAACATTCTTTCACATACACATGTTATGCATGATCGTTCAATAACAGCCACATATGCAAACATTAATCAATATATGATCCTTATGATACAGCAAGGAAAAGCATCATCTTACCTCAAGTCCTGTGCCTGTTGATGTGAAAAGATCAGTTTCTATGGATGGATGTGCTAAAATCCTTGAAGAAACAATCTGACATCTCTTTGGGCACTTTTAACAAACACCTTGGAAAACTGTTAGATTTGAGCTTCCTGTTTGATAGGGCTTTTTGTAGCTTTTATAATTTTTAGAAGTGAAATATGTTACGGGCGTCTTAAAGTAGAGTTTCACAGCTTCAAAATGATATATGATATGTACAAAACCACGTCCGGGAACATGTATAAATAAGGGATCAAAGTCGGTTGAAAATCAACCTTACCCGGACAGCTGGAACCCTTATCCGGACAGCTGGCCGAGAAGCTTCTGTCGGTCGTGACCGACCTTATCCGAACATTTGGGCGACCTTATCCTGACAGTGGCGAGAAGCTTACGTCGGTCGTGGCCGACCTTATCCGGACAGTGGACGACTTTATCCGGATAGTGGTCGAAGCTTCGTCGGTCATGGCCAGAACTTATCCGGACATTTGGACTGACCTTATCCGGATAGTGGCCTAGAAGCTTCATCGGCCATGGCCGTGATTGTCGATCGGCGTGTCCGTGGTGGCCAAGCAAATGTCCGTCAACTTGGCTCGGTAGTTCGACCCCTTCCGATGTCAAATTCGATTTTCCGACTGTTCGGACTAAATGCGAGTTAAATCTTCGATATGCTCGGAACCAATTTTCGATAATATTAAAATAATAATTTAATATTATTTTTGCGATATAAGTATTACGAAATGAAAGTTTTATCGTATCAATTAAATGAAAATTTTGAAAGTACTTTCATAAATTCTAAAATAATCCTTATAATTTATTTTGAAATCTTTACTTTTTAAATCTTTCATTTTACGTTGGAAACATATCGATCCAAGTATTGGACAACTTGTAATTATTGAAATCCATGACCATTAGCAAAATAAATAGCACTTAATTAAGTCTTTGAATTTTCTAGGGTATTACAATTATTATTTTATAATCATTTAGCACATAGATCTCCTTCTTGAAAGCCAGGCTCCTCACTGCAACAAAACATCTCACAATGACCTTTTATCATGTTAGAGGAGATAATTAACATGTCGTATAAAACGTAATGCAAATGGAGATTGCAGTTATTCATGCTCATGAAATGTCTACTTGTATGCCATGCTTTCATAATGCATATTATATAAATGTATTTAGGTATTAAATGGTTATTGGCTTAGGGGATAACCGGGCATTACATAAAGGCTTAATCAGAGCTATTATATTCAATCTTTGCTACAACAAGACTTAATCGAGAAGTAAAAGATTAACCGGAGCTGTTATAGCAAATTTAGAGTACAAAAAGCTCGAATCTAATCAATAAACCTGATTTTTCATAGAGTTCCAAGTCGAATGCATGTAACGTTGTCTTATCTCCTATTAACAAGACTTAATCATGAAGTAAAGGCTTAGTCGAAGCTATTATAGGGAATCCTTGCTACAACATGACTTAATCAAGAAAGAAAGATTAATCGGAGCTGTTATAGCCAATTCTGAGTACAAAAGGATCGGATCTAATCATTAAACCCGAGTTTTCATAGAGTTCCTACTCGAATGCATGTAACTTGGTCTTATCTCCTATTAACAAGACTTAATCACGGAGTAATGGTTTAATCGGAGCTATTATATCCAATCCTTGCTACAATTAATCTGAGCTGTTATATCCAATCTGATACGAATTACGTATGTAAGTGTACGTAAAGCGTATGAAATGCAACGGAAGATTATTACGTTTTGACAAGTATCAAAGTATCAACCAAAAATACAAGGTGGTGGCCGAAATTATATGGTTTTCGGCCGTGAGGTAGGATAGTGTATGGATTTGAATGTGTTTTATCGAATTAGACCTATAACTCGATAAAGATAATCTCTCCTCAAGACCTATTGAGAATTGATCAAGTTATAATTCGAGACGCGTCGAAATAATAACCAAGGTTTTTGTTGAACTCGTTCAACGTATATTTCAAGAGAAATACAATGTTATTAATTTTCAAGATGATTACAAATACAACATGAACTACTATATATAGTAGTTTACAACCATAAGGAAATACAACAAAACAAGAAAATGAAACTTCCTAGCAAGAATCGGCCGAATTATTCAAGGGTGTGGGGAGGGGATCATGAAGATTTTGGACAAGATATGATATCAAGCATCTTGGACTTATTAGGGTGACTTTGACATGAAGAAAAGGTTTGATGAAAGTCTTTGTCAAGGATCATGTTTTGGCCGATTTGTGGGGGAGGGAGTTGATGACTTATGATATGTATCTTGAACTAGATAAGATATGAAGGTGGGGACTTTATTTGATGACTTTGGCCGATTTCAAAGAAGGTGGGGAGGGGGGGATCTTCAAGATTTTGGTAAGATATGAAGACAAATCATGAGTCCCTTTCAAGCATGTTTTGGCCGAAATTTCCATGCTTTTGGACCGATTTCGTCGTCATGTTTTACGTTACTCCGGTTCCGATTAATAACGTAACTCCAATCCGCGTGTTCTTTTCTCCCAAGTATGATGATGCATGGTCATGCCAATTTGTATCATCGTTGATGTCGATTTTTATTGACTCTTCTTCGGTTGGAATATTTGATATCGTATCATTCCCTCCCTCTTTGAAAGGAATTGACCTCAATTCCGTAATGCCATCGTCGTCAAGGTAAGGCGAGAGATCGCCTACGTTGAAAGTCGCGTGTACTCCGTAATCGCCCGGAAGTTCTACTTTGTAGGCATTGTCGTTCACTTTTCCCACAATTTTGTACGGACCTTCGGCTCTCGGCATTAATTTGTTCTTGCATTTGTTTGGGAATCGTTCTTTCCTCAAATGTATCCAAACTAAGTCGCCAACATCAAATAATCTCGATTTTTTATTTTTGTTCGACTTCCGTTTGTAAATTTCATTCACTACTTTAATCCGCTCTCGTACCTTTTCATGTAACTTCATCATTGACTTGAGTTTTGATTCTGCGTCTTTGTGGACCAATTCGTCGCTCGGCAAGGGAATCAAATCCAATGGCATGTGCGGATTTATTCCGTATACTACTTCAAAAGGTGAATGGGCCGTGGCGAAACCGGGTGATCGATTGTATGCGAATTCCGCATGTGCAAGTTTAACGCCCCAATCCTTTTTTGTTTTGTTCACCAATCCTCGCAATAATGCTCCCAAGGTTCGATTGGTTACTTCCGTTTGCCCATCGGTTTGTGGGTGGTGCGAAGTACTGAATAGAAGTTTAGTACCTACTTTCCTCCATAAAGTATTCCAAAAGTAACTTAGGAATTTAGAATCTCGATCTGACACGATAGTTTTTGGAACTCCGTGTAAACGAACTACTTCTCGGAAATATAAGTCCGCCACATTGCTTGCATCATCGGTTTTGTGGCATGCTATAAAGTGAGCCATTTTTGAAAAACGGTCGACGACCACCATGATCGAGTCTTTGCCTCGTTGAGTACGAGGTAAAGCAACAATAAAATCCATCGAGACATCCTCCCACGGACGCAAAGGTATTGACAACGGCATGTAGGTACTTGGTTTGAACGAGCTTTTCATCATGTGACAAGTGACGCATTTACTCACGATTGTGCTTACGTCACCATACATCTTTGGCCAAAAGAAATGCTCCTTTAGAACTTCCACGGTTTTAGCCAAACCGAAATGACCGGCTAGTCCTCCTCCGTGCGCCTCCCGAACTAGTAATTCCCGAATCGTATGCTTCGGCACACATAGTTTATTTCCTTTAAAAAGAAAGCCATCCTGTAAAATAAATTCTTAAATGCAGACTGCTTTACAACGGGTGAAAATTTCTCCGAAATCCAAATCGTCAATGTAGTGATCTTTCAAAGTCTCGAACCCCAACAAACGAACATCTAGAATAGAAAGTAAGGCATATCGTCTTGATAGTGCATCCGCCACTATATTACTCTTACCGTCTTTGTACTTGGATGAAAAGTGAAAAGATTGCAAAAATTCCACCCATTTTGCATGTCTCGGACTTAGCTTGCTTTGCCCGTTAATGTATTTCAACGACTCGTGATCCGAATGCAACACGAAATGTTTCGAACGTAAATAGTGACTCCAATGATCGAGTGCTCTCACGATAGCATAGAACTCTTTGTCGTAAGTACAATAATTAACTCGAGCACCAATTAACTTTTCTGAAAAATAGGCGATGGGGCGGCCTCCTTGAATAAGTACTGCCCCGATTCCAACTCCACTAGCGTCGCATTCCACCTCAAATGGTTGTGAAAAATCGGGTAACGTTAAAATCGGTGCTTCACATAACTTTTCTTTTAATTTTTCAAAAGCCTTTTGGGAAGCCTCGTTCCATGCAAATGTTCCTTTTTTAAGACACTCCGTGATCGGACTGGAGATGGTACTAAAGTCCCGTATGAATCGTCGGTAAAAAGAAGCGAGGCCATGAAATGATCGTACCTCCGTGATAGTTTTTGGCGTCGGCCAAGACTTGATTGCTGCGATTTTCTCTTGATCCACCGAAACTCCTTCTTTAGAAACGACATAGCCGATAAAGACAAGACTCTCGACTAGGAAAGTACACTTTTCCCGCTTTCCATAAAGTTTCTGTTTTCTTAGAGTTTCAAACACGTGCCGCAAGTGTTCGATATGCTCCTCTAATGATCGACTGTAGATTAAAATGTCGTCTAAGTATACGACAACAAACTTCCCCAAGAAAGGTTTAAGAACCTCGTTCATCAACCTCATGAAAGTGCTCGGGGCATTAGTGAGGCCGAATGGCATCACAACCCACTCGTAAAGTCCATTCTTTGTTTTAAATGCCGTCTTCCATTCGTCTCCCTCTCGCATGCGAATCTGATGGTATCCGCTTCGTAAATCAACTTTTGAAAATATAACCGAGCCATGCAACTCGTCTAACATGTCGTCTAGTCTCGGGATGGGGAACCGATACTTGACGGTGATGTTATTCACGTCCCTACTGTCAATGCACATTCGCCATGATCCGTCTTTTTTTGGTACAAGTAGGACTGGAACCGCACACGGACTTAAACTTTCTCGGACATATCCGTGACTCATGAGCTCATCAATTTGACGTTGTAGCTCTTTGGTTTCTTCGGGATTACAACGATACGCGGCTTTGTTCGGTAATGGAGCTCCTGGTACAAGATCAATTTGGTGTTCGATTCCGCGGATAGGTAGTAATCCCACCGGCAAGTCTTCGGGAAATACATCCGCGAACTCGTGTAATAGTGTATCTATCTCTTCTTCGTGGTGTGATTTGGTAGCAAGGTTTCGGATTTCTTTGATCATCATCAAATAAACACGTTCGCCATCGTCAATGGCGTGTTCGACTTCCTTTTCGTTTGCAAACATTGTGAGCTTCGGTCCTTCGGCTTTTTTTGAACTCATTGTTCGGATAGCTTGAGGTGACATAGGTTTAAGAACAATTTTTTTTACCTTTGTCACGTAACTCATACTCGTTGCTCCTCCCTCGATGTAGTACGTCCCGATCAAATAACCAAGGTCTTCCCAACAATACGTGGCATGCGTCCATTGGTAGTACATCGCATATAATATCATCACCATACGAACCCATGGTGAGTCCGACTTTCACTTGCCTTGATACTTTCACTTTATTTCCATCATCGAGCCAATGGAGTGCATACGGCTTTGGATGAGCCGTAGTGGTTAGTCCGAGCTTTGAAACCATCTCGCTTGATGCCACGTTTGTACAACTTCCACCGTCAATGATCAAGCTACACCATTTTTCTCCGACACGACACTTCGTGTGAAAGATTTGATCTCGTTGTTCTATGTCACTCGGGGCCGCCTTTGTTTGTAACATGCGAAGGACGAGGTTTGTGTCATAGTTCGGGGCATCGTATGCCTCACAATCTTCTTCTTCTTCGTCGGCTTCCAAGTTAAAGACTGATACGAAAACAACTATTCCGAAGAATGATACGAAAATGACTATTCCGAATGAAGAAGATTGGAATGCATTTTAGTGATCGGACTCGGAATAACGTAGACGTGTCGACATGCATACATAGTATGCACCATGCATACTAAAGTCATGAATTACATTCGGCCGCCCCATTCCCCAACACCATGAAGATTTTGTCACAATTGTTATCTTTTCATTACAAGGTCTTCACAAATCTTTGTCAAAGATCATCACAAAGATTCCACCCCCACATCACAAACACATCCCCCCCTACCATTTTGTTCAAGAATGTCACTTTCAAAGATTTCCTTTGATATTGTCCTTACCTTAAGATACCTTCCCCACCATTACTACAAATCATGCTTGAAAGGGACCCTACTTGTCTTCATATCTTTCACAAGATAATGAAGATATCCTCCTTCCCCACCTTCTTTAAAAATCGGCCAAGACAAAAATAAAGTCCCCACCTTCATACCTTATCTAGTCCAAGATCCATGAAGATATCATGTCCTAAATAAATCATCAAAGTCTCCCCAAAGCCTCCCCACAAATTGGCCAAAATTTCCCCCTTGATAAAGACTTTCATCAAGTCTTTTTCTACATGTCAAAGTCATATGCTATAGTCCAAGATACTTGAAGATTGTCCAAAATCTTTCCTTCCCCACCTCACACAAAATCGGCCCAAACTACATGATTTGAGGAAGACTTCATCAAGTATCTTTCATCAAGTCACCATCACCTAATAAAACCAAGATTCACCATATTTCTCCTTCCCCACAAAATCGGCCCAAGCTACATGATTTGAGGAAGACTTCATCAAGTATCTTTCATCAAGTCACCATCACCTAATAAAACCAAGATTCACCATATTTCTCCTTCCCCACAAAATCGGCCCAAGCTACATGATTTGAGGAAGACTTCATCAAGTATCTTTCATCAAGTCACCATCACCATATTTTTCCTTCCCCACAAAATCGATCCAAGGCATGAGATTTGAAGGAGTTGCTAGGAAGTTTCATTTCTCGTTTTGTTGTATTGTCTTACGGTTGGAAACTACTATATATAGTAGTACTTGTAACATTTGTAGGAAAGCTTGAAGATTAATAAACCTTGTATTTCTTTGAAATATACGTTGAACGAGTTCAACAAAACTTTAGTTATTGTTTCGACGCGTCTCGAGATTTTAACTTGATCAATTCTCAATAGGTCTTGGGAAGAGATTACTTTTATCGAGTTATAGGTCTAGTTCGATAAAACACATCCAAATCCGTATACACTACTACCTCACGGCCGAAATCCATTTAAGTTCGGCCACCCCGTGTATTTTTCGAGTGACACTTTGATAATCGTCAAGACATAATAATCTTCCGTTGTATTTCATACGCATTACGTACGTAATTCGTATCATCTTCTTGTTCGATATTTTTTATTGTTATATCCGATATTATTCACATACAAAATACACCCGAAAAACTCCATATTCGTAAAAGCCTTCCGCTATCATACACTTACAAACACTCCGACCGATACGCATCCGCCTCTCCCCGGAGAATTCGTATCATAAGTGGTATCGGAGCCCAAGGTCATCTCCTTGGGCGATCAACTATATTCACCGAAGTTTTTTTTGTTGAAGTATTTAGTCACCTTCTTGGGTTGTTCTTCACGGTTAGAAGAATTTTCGCATAACATTGGCAGATTACCGCAGTCGGAAGAAAACAAAGTTTCCCGTAGATTCGACCGTTGGATCATCACGAAATTTTGACAAAGGTAAGCCAACTCATTGAACTACAGTCTGAACGGTGGAGATCAGATTATTTGATCATCTTCTTGGTTCATTCTTCACGGATTTCTTGGAAAATTTTCTGTCCGATTTCTTATCAAGAACTATCTCTTGATTCTTGTTATGGATTTCTCCGAGCTCGATTTCTTGATGAAACTCCATGACGCACTAAACGGCTTACCGGAGCAACGTATGCAAGTAAGACGCATAGACGATGCCAACGATATTGATTTCTTGGCCAAATTCCGCAGCATACCGGAATTTCACGGAGATAGTAATCCAAATGCGTGCATAGATTGGCTTCGTGTTTGTGAGGAGCACTCGGACTTCAAGGCTGCCCCGATCAACCGCCGCGTTTCACTGGTGACAAAGCGCCTCCGCGGTAGCGCCGCCGTCTGGTGGCAAAAATTGAAACAGTCCCGTTCACAACAACGTAAGTCTAAAATCCAAGATTGGCTTAAATTCAAAAAATATTTCAATCGAAGGTTCAAATCCCCATCTTACCACCAATCCTTCGATGCCCCGCCACCGGCATTCGATCTAAGGTCTTCCTCCATCAAGGAATTCCCAACAGAATCTTTTTTCGATGAAGACAATGTCCCTACGGTCATTTTCAATGAAGTAGACGAGACAGAGTTTTCAACGGAGCAATTCAACGAAGAAGATGAGTTGAGCCGTGTCTCCCTAGTCGACGAACCTAGATCTTGCTACTTTGATCATGGGCTAGTTGGTTGTGTTGGTCAAATTGACCAAAACGGACCAAATTATTTTAGTAACGCGAAACAAGATCACGGCCTTATGCTTTCAAACGGCTAATCTTGAAGATGAACTCTTTGTCACCGACTTTGATATGACAGAATTTCTGCGGCATTTTTGATGACAAAGAAGATGATGGTTGAGTCGAACTACCCTATCGGAGCAAAGTGGTTCGTGTGACTTTGTTGCGATGCAAACGAGCTTAGTGGATTAATTTTTGATGAGACATTATTGGAGGAGCACAAAGAATATTGAAACGGAGTGTTGGTTAGATTATGACGGACCCTTGACATTTGATGAGGAACCAATTGATGAAGAGGAATCAGTAATAAATCCTATGGTTCCCACCGTAATAAATTCTGTGTTTTCCATTTTTGATGATGAACCCGAGAAATCGGTGTTTCCAGTGCTGGAGGAGGAACCCGATGTGGAGTTAACTGCAAGGCGTCCCATTTCGGATATCCACTCATGTCATGATATCGGTATTACCTGGCGGAGTAATTATTATTATTTTATTAATAATGATAGTTATTTTGTTGGTGATTCTCGAGGGGGCCCCACTACCTATCGTCTCAAGATTTTGGGTCATGTACGCACTGCGGACATCTTCGAGACCAAATACTTAGAGGCGTTAGTTAATTATCTTGGTGACGAAGGGAGTTCGGAATTGAGGACAATTCTGATACGAATCGGTCAACATCCTCAAATACAAAAAAGAAGATCATCACAAAGATTCCACCCCCACATCACAAACACAGCGCCCCCCCCCCCCCCCTACCATTTTGTTCAAGTATGTCACTTTCAAAGATTTCCTTTGATATTGTCCCTACTTTGAAGATACCTTTCCCACCATTACTACAAATCATGCTTGAAGGGGATCCTTACTTGTCTTCATATCTTTCACAAGATAATGAAGATATCCTCCTTCCCCACCTTCTTTAAAAATCGGCCAAAACAAAAATAAAGTCCCCACCTTCATACCTTATCTAGTCCAAGATCATGAAGATATTTTCTCTTCCCCACCATAATAAAAATCGGCCATATCATGCTTGAAAGGGACCTCACTTGACTTCATATCTTTGATAAGATAATGAAGATATTCTTTCCTTCCCCACCTCACAAAAAAACGGTCCAAGCTTGAGATTTGATGAAGACTTTCATCAAATGTCTTCTTCATGTCATTGTCTCCTCATGTCATAATCACCATAGTAAATCCAAAAGACTTGATATCACATCTTCACAAAAATCTTCATGACCCCTCCTTGAGAAATTCGTAGAGACATAATATTTGTGGAAGATTTTTATCAAATGTCTTCTTCATGTCATTATCCCCTCATGTCTTAATCACCATAGTAATTCCAAAGGACTTGATATCATCATCTTCACAACATCCTCATCCTTCTTTGATGATTCGGCCGAACTTGAAGTTGCTAGAAAGTTTCATTTTTCGTTTTGTTGTATTTTCTACGGTTGGAAACTACTATATATAGTAGTACTTGTAACATTTGTAAAATCTTGAATATTAATAAACCTTGTATTTCTTTGAAATATACGTTGAACGAGTTCAACAAACTTTAGTTATTGTTTCGACGCGTCTCGAGATTTTAACTTGATCAATTCTCAATAGGTCTTGAGAAGAGATTACTTTTATCGAGTTATAGGTCTAGTTCGATAAAACACATCCAAATCCGTATACACTACTACCTCACGGCCGAACCCCATTCAAATTCGGCCACCCCTTGTAATTTTCGAGTGATACTTTGATAGTTGTCAAGACATAATAATCTTCCGTTGTATTTATACGCATTACTTACGTAATTCGTATCAAATTCCCTTTAAACAGGGAGGGAATGATACGAAAACAACTATTCCGAAGAATGATACGAAAATGACTATTCCGAATGAAGAAGATTGGAATGCATTTTAGTGATCGGACTCGGAATAACGTAGACGTGTCGACATGCATACGTAGTATGCACCATGCATACTAAAGTCATGAATTACATTCGGCCGCCCCATTCCCCAACACCATGAAGATTTTGTCACAATTGTTATCTTTTCATTACAAGGTCTTCACAAATCTTTGTCAAAGATCATCACAAAGATTCCACCCCCACATCACAAACACATCCCCCCCTACCATTTTGTTCAAGAATGTCACTTTCAAAGATTTCCTTTGATATTGTCCTTACCTTAAGATACCTTCCCCACCATTACTACAACTCATGCTTGAAAGTCACACTACTTGTCTTCATATCTTTCACAAGATAATGAAGATATCCTCCTTCCCCACCTTCTTTAAAAATCGGCCAAGACAAAAATAAAGTCCCCACCTTCATACCTTATCTAGTCCAAGATCCATGAAGATATCATGTCCTAAATAAATCATCAAAGTCTCCCCAAAGCCTCCCCACAAATCGGCCAAAATTTCCCCCTTGATAAAGACTTTCATCAAGTCTTTTTCTACATGTCAAAGTCATATGCTATAGTCCAAGATACTTGAAGATTGTCCAAAATCTTTCCTTCCCCACCTCACACAAAATCGGCCCAAACTACATGATTTGAGGAAGACTTCATCAAGTATCTTTCATCAAGTCACCATCACCTAATAAAACCAAGATTCACCATATTTCTCCTTCCCCACAAAATCGCCCAAGCTACATGATTTGAGGAAGACTTCATCAAGTATCTTTCATCAAGTCACCATCACCTAATAAAACCAAGATTCACCATATTTCTCCTTCCCCACAAAATCGGCCCAAGCTACATGATTTGAGGAAGACTTCATCAAGTATCTTTCATCAAGTCACCATCACCATATTTCTCCTTCCCCACAAAATCGATCCAAGGCATGAGATTTGAAGGAGTTGCTAGGAAGTTTCATTTCTCGTTTTGTTGTATTGTCTTACGGTTGGAAACTACTATATATAGTAGTACTTGTAACATTTGTAGGAAAGCTTGAAGATTAATAAACCTTGTATTTCTTTGAAATATACGTTGAACGAGTTCAACAAAACTTTAGTTATTGTTTCGACGCGTCTCGAGATTTTAACTTGATCAATTCTCAATAGGTCTTGGGAAGAGATTACTTTTATCGAGTTATAGGTCTAGTTCGATAAAACACATCCAAATCCGTATACACTACTACCTCACGGCCGAAATCCATTTAAGTTCGCCACCCCGTATTTTTCGAGTGACACTTTGATAATCGTCAAGACATAATAATCTTCCGTTGTATTTCATACGCATTACGTACGTAATTCGTATCATCTTCTTGTTCGATATTTTTTATTGTTATATCCGATATTATTCACATACAAAATACACCCGAAAAACTCCATATTCGTAAAAGCCTTCCGCTATCATACACTTACAAACACTCCGACCGATACGCATCCGCCTCTCCCCGGAGAATTCGTATCATAAGTGGTATCGGAGCCCAAGGTCATCTCCTTGGGCGATCAACTATATTCACCGAAGTTTTTTTTGTTGAAGTATTTAGTCACCTTCTTGGGTTTTTTTGACTCATCAAGGTCAATATTATTAAAGAAAAACGAGAAACAGAAAAGAGTTACAAAGAGAGGGCCATCCTAGACAACAAAATAAAATCTCAAGCTAATCCCACAGGCGGGTAGTCAAGAGAAATAGAGAGAAAAACACAAATGCAAAAGCAATCTATGAAAATAGAATAAAAGGACCTAAACCCCCATACCAGATGTATGGGGTTGCAACCGCAGGCCTCGTTAAAACCCTATCATAGAAAAACCCAATGGGAAAAACCTACGATAGGGAAAAAGAGTACCCGAGCGTTATCTTTGCGAGAAAACTAATGTCGGCTAAAATACATAGGAGACATATCCCTCAACAGAAGATCTCGGAGAGGCTCACGGTGCTTCGCTAGACCACTCGTAAGAAACCAATCTTTTAGAAAGCCACCTGCCACCGCATTCCCTTCTCTATAGATATGAGAGACCACGAAGTGCATGCCGTCAATAATACGCCAAATCCGCCTCAAATGATCATGCGGTAGATCCAGGAACAATGAACTACGATCCGAGAGAATGCTCACAACATAAGTAGAGTCGGACTCCACCACAAATAATCCCAACCATGATAAAAGCAATCTCAATAGCATGAATAGCCGCGACCAACTCGGCTGGGAGGGCAAAACGGCAACCAATTGCTGCAGAGAGAGTGCCAAAAACCCGGCCCAGACGATTAGATAAACAAGGCCAATAGCACCCAAGCCTGGCGGCCTTTAGCCATCCCATCAGTGTTAACTTTCATCCAGCCAATTGGGGGGGGGATACCATTTCACATAAATAGGGTAAAGCGGAGGTCTCGCATGGCCAGCCACACCCAGAGCCCGAATACGAACCAGATCAGAAATAGAGTTATCCATGGTGCCCATGTCATAGTTATTACATTCTCTGAGAAGAGACCAAACTATAGAACGAAGAGACATGATAGAAAATTTAGCATCATTATATAAAACCTCACAACGAATATGCCAGATAGCCCAGACGGCACTAATAATAGTGAATCTCCAGAGAGTAGAGATCTGCTGACTAAATCTGATATCCATAGCTCGAATGATGAAGTGCCCGAACCCAGCATTCAATTCTAAAGAGTTTAAGAAGCCCCGCTCAATATAGTCCCAGAACTGCCGGATAACAACACACTCGGTGAAAATATGGTCAATCGATTCACGGGCAGAGAGACAGAAAAGGCAAACCGAAGGACCAATGAAACCCC
Organism: Orobanche coerulescens; assembly: GCA_033398695.1. NCBI lineage: Eukaryota > Viridiplantae > Streptophyta > Magnoliopsida > Lamiales > Orobanchaceae > Orobanche > Orobanche coerulescens. The sequence goes on along the minus strand of JAWKAU010000111.1, from coordinate 30,229 downwards.
TTAAACGAAGAAGATCAAAAGCAGCACTGTTGTGAATAGCCTTCCGCATCAGTGAGAGAACGCATTTAACGGGGATTAATCTGTGCCAAATCCATTTCCCCCAGCTCACCTTAGGAAAGTTGTGGCGAAGGTGCCAATAAGCGATTTGAGAGGTAACATTGAGTCACCTTCTTGGGTTGTTCTTCACGGTTAGAAGAATTTTCGCATAACATTGGCAGATTAGCGCAGTCGGAAGAAAACAAAGTTTCCCGTGGATTCGACCGTTGGATCATCACGAAATTTTGACAAAGGTAAGCCAACTCATTGAACTACAGTCTGAACGGTGGAGATCAGATTCTTTGATCATCTTCTTGGTTCATTCTTCACGGATTTCTTGGAAAATTTTCTGTCCGATTTCTTATCAAGAACTATCTCTTGATTCTTGTTATGGATTTCTCCGAGCTCGATTTCTTGATGAAACTCCATGACGCACTAAACGGCTTACCGGATCAACGTATGCAAGAAAGACGCATAGACGATGCCAACGATATTAATTTCTTGGCCAAATTCCGCAGCATACCGGAATTTCACGGAGATAGTAATCCAAATGCGTGCATAGATTGGCTTCGTGTTTGTGAGGAGCACTCGGACTTCAAGGCTGCCCCGATCAACCGCCGCGTTTCACTGGTGACAAAGCGCCTCCGCGGTAGCGCCGTCTGGTGGCAAAATTGAAACGATCCGTTCACAACAACGTAAGCCTAAAATCCAAGATTGGCTTAAATTCAAAAAATATTTCAATCGAAGGTTCAAATCCCCATCTTACCACCAATCCTTCGACGCCCCGCCACCGGCATTCGATCTAAGGTCTTCCTCCATCAAGGAATTCCCAACAGAATCTTTTTTCGATGAAGACAATGTCCCTACGGTCATTTTCAATGAAGTAGACGAGACAGAGTTTTCAACGGAGCAATTCAACGAAGAAGGTGAGTTGAGCCGTGTCTCCCTAGTCGACGAACCTAGATCTTGCTACTTTGATCATGGGCTAGTTGGTTGTGTTGGTCAAATTGACCAAAACGGACCAAATTATTTTAGTAACGTGAAACAAGATCACGGCCTTATGCTTTCTGAAACGGCTAATCTTGAAGATGAACTCTTTGTCACTGACGACTTTGATATGACAGAATTTCCTGCGGCATTTTTTGATGACAAAGAAGATGATGGTTGGAGTCGAACTACCCTATCGGAGCAAAGTGGTTCGTGTGACTTTGTTGCGGTACGAAACGAGCTTAGTGGATTAATTTTTGATGAGACATTATTGGAGGAGCACAAAGAATATTGAAACGGAGTGTTGGTTAGATTATGACCGCCTTGACATTTGATGAGGAACCAATTGATGAAGAGGAATCCGTAATAAATCCTATGGTTCCCACCGTAATAAATTCTGTGTTTTCCATTTTTGATGATGAACCCGAGAAATCAGTGTTTCCAATTCTGGAGGAGGAACCCGATGTGGAGTTAACCGTGCGTCCCATTTCAGATATCCACTCATGTCATGATATCGGTATAACCTGGCGCAGTAATTATTATTATTTTATTAATAATGATAGTTATTTTGTTGGTGATTCTCGAGGGGGCCCCACTACCTATCGTCTCAAGATTTTGGGTCATGTACGCACTGCGGACATCTTCGAGACCAAATACTTAGAGGCGTTAGTTAATTATCTTGGTGACGAAGGGAGTTCGGAATTGAGGACAATTCTGATACGAATCGGTCAACATCCTCAAATACAAAAAAGAAGATCATCACAAAGATTCCACCCCCACATCACAAACACATCGCCCCCCCTACCATTTTGTTCAAGTATGTCACTTTCAAAGATTTCCTTTGATATTGTCCCTACTTTGAAGATACCTTTCCCACCATTACTACAAATCATGCTTGAAGGGGATCCTTACTTGTCTTCATATCTTTCACAAGATAATGAAGATATCCTCCTTCCCCACCTTCTTTAAAAATCGGCCAAAACAAAAATAAAGTCCCCACCTTCATACCTTATCTAGTCCAAGATCATGAAGATATTTTCTCTTCCCCACCATAATAAAAATCGGCCATATCATGCTTGAAAGAGACCTCACTTGACTTCATATCTTTGACAAGATAATGAAGATATTCTTTCCTTCCCCACCTCACAAAAAAACGGTCCAAGCTTGAGATTTGATGAAGACTTTCATCAAATGTCTTCTTCATGTCATTGTCTCCTCATGTCATAATCACCATAGTAAATCCAAAAGACTTGATATCACATCTTCACAAAAATCTTCATGACCCCTCCTTGAGAAATTCGGCCGAGACATAATATTTGTGGAAGATTTTTATCAAATGTCTTCTTCATGTCATTATCCCCTCATGTCTTAATCACCATAGTAATTCCAAAGGACTTGATATCATCATCTTCACAACATCCTCATCCTTCTTTGATGATTCGGCCGAACTTGAAGTTGCTAGGAAGTTTCATTTTTCGTTTTGTTGTATTTTCTACGGTTGGAAACTACTATATATAGTAGTACTTGTAACATTTGTAAAATCTTGAATATTAATAAACCTTGTATTTCTTTGAAATATACGTTGAACGAGTTCAACAAACTTTAGTTATTGTTTCGACGCGTCTCGAGATTTTAACTTGATCAATTCTCAATAGGTCTTGAGAAGAGATTACTTTTATCGAGTTATAGGTCTAGTTCGATAAAACACATCCAAATCCGTATACACTACTACCTCACGGCCGAACCCCATTCAAATTCGGCCACCCCTTGTAATTTTCGAGTGATACTTTGATAGTTGTCAAGACATAATAATCTTCCATTGTATTTATACGCATTACTTACGTAATTCGTATCATAAGTGGTATCGGAACCCAAGGTCATCTCCTTGGGCGATTTATTCAACGAATTTTTTTTTTGTTGAGATTAGAGCAGTCGGAAGAAAACAAAGTTTCCCATGGATTCGACCGTTGGATCATTACGAAATTTTGACAAAGGTAAGCCAACTTCTGGAACTACAGTCTGAACGGTGGAGATCAGATTCTTTGATCATCTTCTTGGTTCATTCTTCACGGATTTCTTGGAAAATTTTATGTCCGATTTCTTGTCAAAGAACTATCTCTTGATTCTTGTTATGGATTTATCCGAGCTCGATTTCTTGATGACACTCCGTGACGCACTAAACGGCTTACCGGAGCAACGTATGCAAGAAAGACGCAGAGACGATGCCAACGATATTGATTTCTTGGCCAAATTCGCGGATACCGGAATTTCACGGAGATAGTAATCCGGATCGTGCATAGATTGGCTCCATGCTTGTGAGGAGCACTCGGACTTCAAGGCTGCTCCGATCAACCGCCGCGTTGTTGGTGACAAAGCGCCTCCGCGGTAGCGCCGCCTTTCCAGTGGAAAAACTTGAAACGATCCGTTCACAACAACGTAAGCCTAAAATTACAGATTGGCAAAAATTCAGAAAATATTTCAAGCGAAGGTTCAAAGCCACATCTTACCACCAGTCGTTGTTTCCCCACCACCAGACCTTTGACGCGCCGCCGCCGACCTTCGATCAAAGATTTTTTTTTCATCGAAGAATTTCCAGCGAAGTTTTTTTTGACGAAGACGATGTCCCTACCACCATTTTCAATGAAGTAGACGAGACAGAGTTTTCAACGGAGCAATTCAACGAAGAAGATGAGTTGAGCCATGTCTCCCTAGTCGACGAACCTAGATCTTGCTACTTTGATCATGGGCCAGTTGGTTGTGTTGGCCAAATTGACCAAAACGGACCAAATTATTTTAGTAACGCGAAACAAGATCACGGCCTTATGCTTTCTGAAACGGCTAATCTTGAAGATGAACTCTTTGTCACTGACGACTTTGATATGACAGAATTTCCTACGGCATTTTTTGATGACAAAGAAGACGATGGTTGGAGTCGAGCTGCCCTATCGGAGCAAAGTGGGTCGTATGACTTTGTTGCGGTACGAAATGAGCTTAGTGGGTTAAATTCTGATGAGTCATTATTCAAGGAGACCGATAATATTAAAATGGAAAGTGGATCGGGTTATGATGGACCGCCAATATTTGATACAGAATCAGATGACAAAGAGGAGCCCAATAATTTTGAAACGGAGAGTTGGTCAGATTGCGACGGACCGCCAACATTTGATGAGGAACCAGTTGATGAAGAGGACTCCGCAATAAATTCTGTATTTGTCATTTTTGATGATGAACCCGATATGGAATTATCAGTGTTTCCAATTCTGGAGGAGGAACCCGATGTGGAGATAACCGTGCGTCCCATTTCAGATATCCACTCATGTCATGATATCTGTATTACCTGGCGGAGTAATTATTATTATTTTATTAATAATGATAGTTATTTTGTTGGTGATTCTCGAGGGGGCCCCACTACCTATCGTCTCAAGATTTTTGCTCATATACGCACTGCGGATATTTTCGAAATCAAGTACGTAGAGGTTCTAGCTATTTCATTTGGAAACAAAGGGAGTTCGGAATTGAGGACAATTTCCTTTAAAGAGAGAGGGTATGATACGAATCGGTCAACATCCTCAAATACAAAAAAGAAGATCAGCACAAAGATTCCACCCCCACATCACAAACACATCGCCCCCCCCTACCATTTTGTTCAAGTATGTCACTTTCAAAGATTTCCTTTGATATTGTCCCTACTTTGAAGATACCTTTCCCACCATTACTACAAATCATGCTTGAAGGGGATCCTTACTTGTCTTCATATCTTTCACAAGATAATGAAGATATCCTCCTTCCCCACCTTCTTTAAAAATCGGCCAAAACAAAAATAAAGTCCCCACCTTCATACCTTATCTAGTCCAAGATCATGAAGATATTTTCTCTTCCCCACCATAATAAAAATCGGCCATATCATGCTTGAAAGGGACCTCACTTGACTTCATATCTTTGACAAGATAATGAAGATATTCTTTCCTTCCCCACCTCACAAAAAAACGGTCCAAGCTTGAGATTTGATGAAGACTTTCATCAAATGTCTTCTTCATGTCATTGTCTCCTCATGTCATAATCACCATAGTAAATCAAAAGACTTGATATCACATCTTCACAAAAATCTTCATGACCCCTCCTTGAGAAATTCGGCCGAGACATAATATTTGTGGAAGATTTTTATCAAATGTCTTCTTCATGTCATTATCCCCTCATGTCTTAATCACCATAGTAATTCCAAAGGACTTGATATCATCATCTTCACAACATCCTCATCCTTCTTTGATGATTCGGCCGAACTTGAAGTTGCTAGGAAGTTTCATTTTTCGTTTTGTTGTATTTTCTACGGTTGGAAACTACTATATATAGTAGTACTTGTAACATTTGTAAAATCTTGAATATTAATAAACCTTGTATTTCTTTGAAATATACGTTGAACGAGTTCAACAAACTTTAGTTATTGTTTCGACGCGTCTCGAGATTTTAACTTGATCAATTCTCAATAGGTCTTGAGAAGAGATTACTTTTATCGAGTTATAGGTCTAGTTCGATAAAACACATCCAAATCCGTATACACTACTACCTCACGGCCGAACCCCATTCAAATTCGGCCACCCCTTGTAATTTTCGAGTGATACTTTGATAGTTGTCAAGACATAATAATCTTCCGTTGTATTTATACGCATTACTTACGTAATTCGTATCAAATTCCCTTTAAACAGGGAGGGAATGATACGAAAACAACTATTCCGAAGAATGATACGAAAATGACTATTCCGAATGAAGAAGATTGGAATGCATTTTAGTGATCGGACTCGGAATAACGTAGACGTGTCGACATGCATACGTAGTATGCACCATGCATACTAAAGTCATGAATTACATTCGGCCGCCCCATTCCCCAACACCATGAAGATTTTGTCACAATTGTTATCTTTTCATTACAAGGTCTTCACAAATCTTTGTCAAAGATCATCACAAAGATTCCACCCCCACATCACAAACACATCCCCCCCTACCATTTTGTTCAAGAATGTCACTTTCAAAGATTTCCTTTGATATTGTCCTTACCTTAAGATACCTTCCCCACCATTACTACAAATCATGCTTGAAAGGGACCCTACTTGTCTTCATATCTTTCACAAGATAATGAAGATATCCTCCTTCCCCACCTTCTTTAAAAATCGGCCAAGACAAAAATAAAGTCCCCACCTTCATACCTTATCTAGTCCAAGATCCATGAAGATATCATGTCCTAAATAAATCATCAAAGTCTCCCCAAAGCCTCCCCACAAATCGGCCAAAATTTCCCCCTTGATAAAGACTTTCATCAAGTCTTTTTCTACATGTCAAAGTCATATGCTATAGTCAAGATACTTGAAGATTGTCCAAAATCTTTCCTTCCCCACCTCACACAAAATCGGCCCAAACTACATGATTTGAGGAAGACTTCATCAAGTATCTTTCATCAAGTCACCATCACCTAATAAAACCAAGATTCACCATATTTCTCCTTCCCCACAAAATCGGCCCAAGCTACATGATTTGAGGAAGACTTCATCAAGTATCTTTCATCAAGTCACCATCACCTAATAAAACCAAGATTCACCATATTTCTCCTTCCCCACAAAATCGGCCCAAGCTACATGATTTGAGGAAGACTTCATCAAGTATCTTTCATCAAGTCACCATCACCATATTTCTCCTTCCCCACAAAATCGATCCAAGGCATGAGATTTGAAGGAGTTGCTAGGAAGTTTCATTTCTCGTTTTGTTGTATTGTCTTACGGTTGGAAACTACTATATATAGTAGTACTTGTAACATTTGTAGGAAAGCTTGAAGATTAATAAACCTTGTATTTCTTTGAAATATACGTTGAACGAGTTCAACAAAACTTTAGTTATTGTTTCGACGCGTCTCGAGATTTTAACTTGATCAATTCTCAATAGGTCTTGGGAAGAGATTACTTTTATCGAGTTATAGGTCTAGTTCGATAAAACACATCCAAATCCGTATACACTACTACCTCACGGCCGAAATCCATTTAAGTTCGGCCACCCCGTGTATTTTTCGAGTGACACTTTGATAATCGTCAAGACATAATAATCTTCCGTTGTATTTCATACGCATTACGTACGTAATTCGTATCATCTTATTGTTCGATATTTTTTATTGTTATATCCGATATTATTCACATACAAAATACACCCGAAAAACTCCATATTCGTAAAAGTCTTCCGCTATCATACACTTACAAACACTCCGACCGATACGCATCCGCCTCTCCCCGGAGAATTCGTATCAAAGACGTCTCCAATTCTTTCTTCTTCGGCTAGTAACTCTTCTCGGACGGCTATGGCTTCTCGTAACGTCACTATTCTCCGATTTGGACAAGCACTTTGATAGTGTCCAAATCCTTGACATTTGAAACACCGAACTTTAGATAAGCTTGTTTCCTTTGGTGTGATAGGAGTTTTAGGAATGGTAGTAACGGATGGATTTGTCGTGACAGTTTTTGGAAACGAGCTAGAACTCGTGCCAAAGTTGGTATTTCCGAATTTAGGTGGGAATTCGGGTTTAGAAAATTTTGTCTTGTTTTGATTTTCCAACTTTATGCAAAGTCCGCATAAAGTATCAAAGTCGGAATAGGGGTAGAGTTCCACGGAATTAGCAATGTTTTTATTCAAGCCTCGTAGGAAACGGGACATCCGTAATTCTTCACTTTCTTCAAGTTCTCCCATCAAGGATAAGTTTTCAAACTCCTCGATGTATTCTTCTACACTTAGTTTTCCTTGTGTGAGGTCAGAAATTTTTCGATACAAACTCAACTTGTGTGTAGCCGGGACATATCTCTTACGTAGTTTCTTTTTTAGAGAATGCCACGAACGTATCTTTTCCTTACCGGCACGAACTCGTTGTGTCTTCATTCGTTCAAACCAAAGGGAAGCTCCCTTTCCAAGTTTGAGAATCGCGTACTTGCATCGTATCTCATCATTGATGTCCTTGAACTCAAACATTCGTTCAATTTTCCTTTCCCACTCCAAATAAGCCTCGGGATCGGTGCCGCCTACGAACTCCGGAAGTTCGCTTGTCTTGTATTCATCAGCATGTCGTGGTGCATGCATGGCGTCGTATCCTCGCCGTGCTTGGATTCGGGGCTCCGGTAAGCCACGAAGAACGTCACGTAGTTGTGCTACTTCTTCATCGGTGAATGCCATCTTCTTGAGTAACGTCGAGAACCGTGAGACAAATGTCTCTGATACCACTTATGATACGAATTACGTATGTAAGTGTACGTAAAGCGTATGAAATGCAACGGAAGATTATTACGTTTTGACAAGTATCAAAGTATCAACCAAAAATACAAGGTGGTGGCCGAAATTATATGGTTTTCGGCCGTGAGGTAGGATAGTGTATGGATTTGAATGTGTTTTATCGAATTAGACCTATAACTCGATAAAGATAATCTCTCATCAAGACCTATTGAGAATTGATCAAGTTATAATTCGAGACGCGTCGAAATAATAACCAAGGTTTTTGTTGAACTCGTTCAACGTATATTTCAAGAGAAATACAATGTTATTAATTTTCAAGATGATTACAAATACAACATGAACTACTATATATAGTAGTTTACAACCATAAGGAAATACAACAAAACAAGAAAATGAAACTTCCTAGCAAGAATCGGCCGAATTATTCAAGGGCGTGGGGAGGGGATCATGAAGATTTTGGACAAGATATGATATCAAGCATCTTGGACTTATTAGGGTGACTTTGACATGAAGAAAAGGTTTGATGAAAGTCTTTGTCAAGGATCATGTTTTGGCCGATTTGTGGGGGAGGGAGTTGATGACTTATGATATGTATCTTGGACTAGATAAGATATGAAGGTGGGGACTTTATTTGATGACTTTGGCCGATTTCAACGAAGGTGGGGAGGAGGGGATCTTCAAGATTTTGGTAAGATATGAAGACAAATCATGAGTCCCTTTCAAGCATGTTTTGGCCGAAATTTCCATGCTTTTGGACCGATTTCGTCGTCATGTTTTACGTTACTCCGGTTCCGATTAATAACGTAACTCCAATCCGCGTGTTCTTTTCTCCTAAGTATGATGATGCATGGTCATGCGAATTTGTATCGTCGTTGATGTCGATTTTTATTGACTCTTCTTCGGTTGGAATATTTGATATCGTATCACAATCCTTGCTACAGCCAGACTTAATCAAGAAGTAAAAGATTAATCGGAGCTTTTATAGCCAATTACGAGTACAAAAGGCTCGAATATAATCAATAAATGATACGGGATTGACAAATCCAAGGGAAGAAGACGAGGTGATGATCAACGTAAACAACCATGCAACTTACTTGGGCGAGAAAACGGAGACAAGACACGGAGTTACCTTAATAACCGGACTTGGAGTAACTTAAAACTTGCATCTTGGGGGAAGGGGGCCCAAGTGGTAAAAGAATAAAAGAATTTCAGCATTTTTATTAGAAGGGCAGCAGGATTCTCGGCAACATGCTGTGTGAAAAAGCGGCGGTCAGCTTTCAACTTGGAGACAAGGCCCAGCTTTTACTTTTGTCAGCAAGTAACATAAGGAACCTTTTATTATCTTTTCATTATTTAAACCCAGCTTGTAATAGTTTAAGATTATCTTGTCAGGCTCTTGTCATGCTACTTTTGCCTATAAATAGGGCGATGAAGTTGTAATGAAAATTATTGAATGTTGAAGAAATAAGAATACACTTTGTGTTTTCCTTGGTGAATGCTTTTCATCAAAACTTTGATTATTATTCGACGCGTTTTCGAATCTTAATCCGATTGATTCTCAATAGGTCTTGGGGAGAAATCACTTTATCGAATTATAGGTCTAATTCGATAAAACAACTATTTCTGTCCTGTTTCGATATTCTGCTTGTTTTCGATACAGTTTTATACTTGTTTGGTATTTCGCATCAAGTGTTGTTCGATCCTTCGAACTTGTTTCCTGTTTTCAATTCGCATCCAACCGAAACGTGCTGTTTCGAGTGTCGCTGTTTGGAGGTAGCCTGTATCGAGTCTTTTACATTCAGTCAAGTTCCTGTCTTGTTGCTGTATCGAGCTGCCGTCTTCATCGCACACGCATACTGCTCGCCAGTGTTATTGCTATAGCGAACTGTTGTTATCAGTTCCTGACAGTTTCTTGCTGATTCGCTTCCGCTCGTCAAAACAGCTTCCTGCTGTATCGATAGCGAATTCGCATCACAAGCGAGAATTCGCATCAATAAACCCGAGTTTTCATAGAGTTCCGACTCGAATGCATGTATTGTGGTCTTATCTCCTATTAACAAGACTTAATCAAGAAGTAAAGGCTTAGTCGGAGCTATTATAGTGAATCCTTGATACAACAAGACTTAACCAAGAAAGAAAAGATTAATCGAAGCTGTTATAGTCAATTCTAAGTACAAAAGGCTCTAATCTAATCAATAAAACCCGATTTTTCATAGAGTTCCAACTCGAATGGATGTAACGTGGTCTTATCTCCTATTAACAAGACTTAATCAAGAAGTAAACGCTTAATCGGAGCTATTATAGCGAATCCTTGCTACAATACGACTTAATCAAGAATTAAAAGATTAATCGAAGCTGTTATAGCCAATTCTGAGTACAAAAGGCTCGAATCAAATAAATAAACCCGAGTTTTCATAGAGTTCTGACTCGACTGCATGTAACGTTATCTTATCTCCTACTAACAAGACTTAATCAAGATTTAATCGGAGCTATTATATCCAATCCTTGCTACAACAAGACTTAATCAAGAAGTAAAAGATTAATCGGAGCTGTTATATCCAATTATGAGTATAGAAGGCTCGAATCTAATCAATACACTCGAGTTTTCATAAAGTACTGACTCGAATGCATGTAACGTGGTCTTATCTCCTATTAACAAGACTTAGTCAAGAAGTAAAGGCTTAATCAGAGCTATTATATTCAATCTTTGCTACAACAAGACTTAATCGAGAAGTAAAAGATTAACCGGAGCTGTTATAGCAAATTCGGAGTACAAAAAGCTCGAATCTAATCAATAAACCTGATTTTTCATAGAGTTCCAAGTCGAATGCATGTAACGTTGTCTTATCTCCTATTAACAAGACTTAATCATGAAGTAAAGGCTTAGTCGAAGCTATTATAGGGAATCCTTGCTACAACACGACTTAATCAAGAAAGAAAGATTAATCGGAGCTGTTATAGCCAATTCTGAGTACAAAAGGATCGGATCTAATCAATAAACCCGAGTTTTCATAGAGTTCCTACTCGAATGCATGTAACATGGTCTTATCTCCTATTAACAAGACTTAATCATGGAGTAATAGTTTAATCGGAGCTATTATATCCAATCCTTGCTACAATTAATCGGAGCTGTTATATCCAATCCTTGCTACATCAAGACTTAATAAAGAAGTAAAAGATTAATCGGAGCTTTTATAGCCAATTATGAGTATAAAAGGCTCGACTCTAATCAATAAACCCGAGTTTTCATAGAGTTCCGACTCGAATGCATGTATTGTGGTCTTATCTCCTATTAACAAGACTTAATCAAGAAGTAAAGGCTTAATCGGAGCTATTATAGTGAATCCTTGATACAACAAGACTTAACCAAGAAAGAAAAGATTAATCAAAGCTATTATAGTCAATTCTAAGTACAAAAGGCTCTAATCTAATCAATAAAACCCGATTTTTCATAGAGTTCCAACTCGAATGCATGTAACGTGGTCTTATCTCCTATTAACAAGACTTAATCAAGAAGTAAAGGCTTAATCGGAGCTATTATTGCGAATCCTTGCTACAACACGACTTAATCAAGAATTAAAAGATTAATCGAAGCTGTTATAGCCAATTCTGAGTACAAAAGGCTCGAATCAAATAAATAAACCCGAGTTTTCATAGAGTTCTGACTCGACTACATGTAACGTTATCTACTAACAAGACTTAATCAAGATTTAATCAGAGCTATTATATCCAATCCTTGCTACAACAAGACTTAATCAATAAGTAAAAGATTAATCGGAGTTGTTATATCCAATTATGAGTATAGAAGTCTCGAATCTAATCAATAAACTCGAGTTTTCATAAAGTACTGACTCGAATGCATGTAACGTGGCCTAATCTCCTATTAACAAGACTTAGTCAAGAAGTAAAGGCTTAATCAGAGCTATTAAATTCAATCTTTGTGATACGAATTACGTATGAAAAAGTACGTATACTCACAAGGAAATGCAGCGGAAATATTTTGTTACCTCACAACACTCATATATGTGTAACACTCGTAAGAATTAACCGAAAGTAGGGCAATTCGGCTTACATAAACAAGATAATATGAAAGTAATTTATCAAACTAGACCTATAGATTGATAAGGCAATCTCTCCTCAAGACCTATTGAGAATCGATTAAATTACAACTCAAAGATGCGTCAAATTATAATCAAAGTGTGCTGAAAATCATTCAACAAGAATACATACACAATGTATTTCGTTTTTTTTTAAGCTTCAATATGCTTTGAAAGGTTGAAGATGAGGCTTTAAATAGCCATTACGACTACAAACAAGATCAAACAAGATCAAGCTAAAAAAACAAGCAAATATTAAACTAATCTGTCAACTTTGACAAAGATTGAAAACAACATCATGCTTGGTTTCTTCCTTTCATTATCGGCCGTGGGGTAGCATCAAGGAGTAGATAACATCTTTCTCATGTGATATCTTTTTGTAAGACTTTGACAAGATTGAAAATGAAAGCAACTTCTTGGCATCTTCTTCCTCATATTTCGGCCGATTTGGAGAAGGGTGGAGTGAGCCAAATCTCTATCTTTGATTTTATTATGGTGGACTTTGAAAATGGAAGCAAACTTGAAAGTAGTGGGGACAAAGATCCTTCATGGATCTCCCATCACAATCGGCCGAAATCTCCCCCTAATATGGCCGATTTTGTATGCATGTTTTGATACGTCTAAGTTATCCCGGTTCCGATTATTAAGATCGTTCCCATTTCCGCATTTGTTTTCTCACCGAAGTACGTAGGTGCATGTGCATGCAACGTAATACGAATTACGTACGTAATGCGTATAAAATACAACGGAAGATTATTATAACTTGACAAGTATCAAAGTATCACTCGAAAATTACAAGGGGTGACCGAATTTGAGTGGATTTCGGCCGTGAAGTAGTATGGTATATGATACGATATCAAATATTCCAATCGAAGAAGCTCCAATAAAAATCGACATCCACGACGATACAAATTCGCATGGCCATGCATCATTCTACTTGGGAGAAAAGAACACGCGGATTGGAGTTACATTGTTAAACGGAACCGGAGTAACGTAAAACTCGACGACGGGATCGGTCCAAAAGCATGGAAATTTGGCCAAATCATGCTTGAAAGGGACCCTTACTTGTCTTCATATCTTTCACAAGATTATGAAGATATCCTCCTTCCCCACCTTACTACAAATCGGCCAAAGCATAAGATTTGATGAAGACTTTCATCAAATATCTTCTTCATGTCATAATCACCATGATAAGTCCAAGATGCTCCTTCCCCACCTTTCCCACAAATCGGCCAAAGCATGATATGGGATGAAGACTTTCATCAAGGATTTTCTTCATGTCTTAGTCACCATAATAAATCCAAGATGCTTGATATCTTGGACAAAATCTTCTTGATCCCCTCCTTGGATGATTCGGCCGATTGGTATATTGCTAGGAAGTTTCGTTTTCTCGTTTTGTTGTATTTTCTTACGGTTGGAAACTACTATATATAGTAGTACTTGTTGTATTTGTAAATCATCTTGAATATTAATAAACCTTGTATTTCTTTGAAATATACGTTGAACGAGTTCAACAAAACTTTAGTTATTATTTCGAAGCGTCTCGAATTATAACTTGATCGATTCTCAATAGGTCTTGAGGAGAGATTATTTTTATCGAGTTATAGGTCTAATTCGGTAAAACACATTCAAACCCATACACTATCCTACAACCCGGCCGAAAACCGTATAAATTTCGGTCACCACCTTGTACTTTTCATCAATATTGTGATACTTTTCAAAACGTAATAATCTTCCGTTGTATTTCATACGCTTTACGTACACTTACATACGTAATTCGTATCATAAGTGGTATCAGAGCCATTTGTCTCACGGTTCTCGACGTTACTCAAGAAGATGGCATTCACCGATGAAGAAGTAGCACAACTACGTGACGTTCTTCGCGGCCTACCGGAGCCCCGAATCCAAGCACGACGAGGATACGACGCCATGCATGCACCACGACATGCTGATGAGTACAAGACAAGCGAACTTCCGGAGTTCGTAGGCGGCACCGATCCCGAGGCTTATTTGGAGTGGGAAAGGAAAATTGAACGAATGTTTCAGTTCAAGGATCTCAATGACGAGGTACGTTGCAAGTATGCGATTCTCAAACTTGGAAAGGGAGCTTCCCTTTGGTTTGAGCGAATGAAGACACAAAGAGTTCGTGCCGGTAAGGAGAAGATACGTTCGTGGGATTCTCTAAAAAAGAAACTACGAAAAAGATATGTCCCGGCTACACACAAGTTAAGTTTGTATCGAAAAATTTCAGACCTCACGCAAGGAAAGCTAAGTGTCGAGGAGTACATCGAGGAGTTTGAAAACTTATCCTTGATGGGAGAACTTGAAGAAAGCGAAGAATTACGGATGTCCCGTTTCCTACGAGGTTTGAATAAAAATATTGCTAATTTCGTGGAACTCTACCCCTATTCCAACTTTGATACTTTATGCGGACTTTGCATAAAGTTGGAAAATCAAAACAAGACAAAACTTTCTAAACCCGAATTCCCATCTAAATACGGAAATACCAACTTTGGCGCGAGTTCTAGCTCGTTTCCAAAAACTGTCACCACAAGTCCACCCGTTACTACCATTCCAAAAACTCCTATCACACCAAAAGAAACAAGCCTATCTAAAGTCCGGTGTTTCAAATGTCAAGGATTTGGACACTATCAAAGTGCTTGCCCAAATCGAAGAATAGTGACGTTACGAGAAGCCACAATAGTCCGAGAGGAATTACTAGCCAAGAAGAAAGAATTGGAGACGTCTTTAACTTGGAAGCCAACGAAGAAGAAGATTGCGAGGCATACGATGCCCCGAACTATGACACGAACCTCGTCCTTCGCATGTTACAAACGAAGCGGCCCAAGTGACACAGAACAACGAGATCAAATCTTTCACACGAAGTGTCGTGTCGGAGATAAATGGTGTAGCTTGATCATTGACGGTGGAAGTTGTACAAACGTGGCATCAAGCGAGATGGTCTCGAAGCTCGGATTAATCACCACGGCTCATCCAAAGCCGTATGCACTCCATTGGCTCGATGATGGAAATAAGGTGAAAGTATCGAGACAAGTGAAGGTCGGACTCACCATGGGTTCATATGGCGATGATATTACATGCGATGTACTACCGATGGACGCATGTCTCGTATTATTAGGAAGACCTTGGTTATTTGATCGGGACGTACTACATCGAGGGAGGAGTAACGAGTATGAGTTACGTGACAAATGTAAAAAAATTGTTCTTAAACCTATGTCACCTCAAGCTATCCGAACGATGAGTT
This sequence comes from Orobanche coerulescens, assembly GCA_033398695.1. Classification (NCBI taxonomy): domain Eukaryota; kingdom Viridiplantae; phylum Streptophyta; class Magnoliopsida; order Lamiales; family Orobanchaceae; genus Orobanche; species Orobanche coerulescens. Next base: position 14,587 of record JAWKAU010000111.1, on the reverse strand, counting down.
CGAAAAAAATCGAAGGGCCGAAACTTACGATGTTTGCCAACGAGAAAGAAGTCGAACACGCCATTGACGATGGCGAACGTGTTTATTTAATGATGATCAAAGAATTCCGAAACCTTGCTACCAAATCACACCACGAAGGAGAGATAGATACACTGTTACACGAGTTCGCGGATGTATTTCCCGAAGATTTGCCGGTGGGATTACCACCTATCCGCGGAATCGAACACCAAATTGATCTTGTACCAGGAGCTCCATTACCGAACAAAGCGGCGTATCGTTGTAATCCCGAAGAAACCAAAGAACTACAACGTCAAATTGATGAGCTCATGAGTCACGGATATGTCCGAGAAAGTTTAAGTCCGTGTGCGGTTCCAGTCCTACTTGTACCGAAAAAAGACGGATCATGGCGAATGTGTATTGACAGTAGAGCCGTGAATAACATCACCGTCAAGTATCGGTTCCCCATCCCGAGACTAGACGACATGTTAGACGAGTTGCATGGCTCGGTTATATTTTCAAAAGTTGATTTACGGAGCGGATACCATTAAATTCGCATGCGAGAGGGAGACGAATGGAAGACGGCATTTAAAACAAAAAATGGACTTTACGAATGGGTTGTGATGCCATTCGGCCTCACTAATGCCCCGAGCACTTTCATGAGATTGATGAACGAGGTTCTCAAACCTTTCTTGGGAAAGTTTGTTGTCGTATACTTAGACGACATTTTGATCTACAGTCGATCCTTAGAGGAGCATCTCGAACATTTGCGGCACATATTTGAAACTCTAAGGAAACGGAAACTTTACGGAAGGCAGGAGAAGTGTACTTTCCTAGTCGAGAGTCTTGTCTTTCTCGGCTATGTCGTTTCTAAAGAAGGAGTCTCGGTGGACCAAGAGAAGATCACGGCAATCAAGTCTTGGCCGACCCCAAAAACAATCACGGAGGTACGATCATTTCATGGCCTCGCCTCTTTTTACCGACGATTCATACGGGACTTTAGCACCATCTCCAGTCCGATCACGGAGTGTCTAAAAAAAGGAACCTTTGCATGGAACGAGGCGGCCCAAAAGGCTTTTGAAAAATTAAAAGGAAAATTATGTGAAGCACCAATTTTAACGTTGCCCGATTTTTCGCAACCATTTGAGGTGGAATGCGACGCTAGTGGAGTTGGAATCGGGGCAGTACTTATTCAAGGAGGCCGCCCCATCGCCTATTTTTCGGAGAAATTAAGTGGCGCCCGAGTGAATTATTGTACTTACGACAAGGAGTTCTATGCTATCGTGAGAGCACTCGATCATTGGAGTCACTATTTACGTTCGAAACATTTCGTGTTGCATTCGGATCACGAGTCGTTGAAATACATCAACGGACAAAGCAAGCTAAGTCCGAGGCATGCAAAATGGGTGGAATTTTTACAATCTTTTCACTTTTCATCCAAGTACAAAGACGGTAAAAGTAATATAGTGGCGGATGCACTATCAAGACGGTATGCCTTACTGTCGATTCTAGATGTTCGTTTGTTGGGGTTCGAGACTTTGAAAGATCATTACAGTGACGATTTGGATTTCGGAGAAATTTTCACCCGTTGTCAAACGGGCCCGTACGAAGAATTTGTTTTACAGGATGGCTGTCTTTTCAAGGGAAATAAATTATGTGTGCCGAGACATACAATTCGGGAATTGCTAGTTCAGGAGGCGCACGGAGGAGGACTAGCCGGTCATTTCGGCTCGGCCAAGACCGTAGAGGTGCTAAAAGAACATTTCTTTTGGCCAAAGATGTATGGTGACGTGAGCACAATCGTGAGTAAATGCGTCACTTGTCACATGATGAAAAATTCGTTCAAGCCAAGTACATACATGCCATTGCCAATACCTTTACGACCATGGGAGGATGTCTCGATGGATTTTATTGTTGCTTTACCTCGTACTCAACGGGGCAAAGACTCGATCATGGTGGTCGTCGACCGTTTTTCGAAAATGGCTCACTTTATGGCATGCCACAAAACCGATGATGCAAGCAATGTGGCGGACTTATACTTCCGAGAAATAGTTCGTTTACACGGAGTTCCAAAAACTATCGTGTCGGATCGAGATTCTAAATTTCTGAGTTACTTCTGGAATACATTATGGAGAAAAGTGGGTACTAAACTTCTATTCAGTACTTCACATCACCCACAAACCGATGGACAAACCGATGTAACTAATCGAACCTTGGGAGCATTATTGCGAGGATTGGTGAATAAAACACAAAAGGATTGGGACGTTAAACTTGCACATGCGGAATTCGCATACAATCGATCACCCGGCTTCGCCACGGCCCATTCACCTTTTGAAATAGTATACGGGATAAATCCGCACATGCCATTGGATTTGATTCCGTTGCCGAGCGACGAATTGGTTCACAAAGACGCAGAATCAAAACTCAAGTCAATGATGAAGTTACATGAAAAGGTACGAGAACGGATTAAAGAAGTGAATGAAATTTACAAACGGAAGTCGAACAAAAATAAAAAAGCGAGATTATTTGATGTTGGCGACTTAGTTTGGATACATTTGAGAAAAGAACGATTCCCAAGCAAACGCAAGAACAAATTAATGCCGAGAGCCGAAGATCCGTACAAAATTGTGGGAAAAGTGAACGACAACGCCTACAAAGTAGAACTTCCGGGCGATTACGGAGTACACGCGACTTTCAACGTAGGGGATCTCTCGCCTTACCTTGACGACGATGGCATTACGGAATTGAGGTCAATTCCTTTCAAAGAAGGAGGGAATGATACGATATCAAATATTCCAATCGAAGAAGCTCCAATAAAAATCGACATCCACGACGATACAAATTCGCATGGCCATGCATCATTCTACTTGGGAGAAAAGAACACGCGGATTGGAGTTACATTGTTAATCGGAACCGGAGTAACGTAAAACTCGACGACGGGATCGGTCCAAAAGCATGGAAATTCGGCCAAATCATGCTTGAAAGGGACCCTTACTTGTCTTCATATCTTTCACAAGATTATGAAGATATCCTCCTTCCCCACCTTACTATAAATCGGCCAAAGCATAAGATTTGATGAAGACTTTCATCAAATATCTTCTTCATGTCATAATCACCATGATAAGTCCAAGATGCTCCTTCCCCACCTTCCCCACAAATCGGCCAAAGCATGATATGGGATGAAGACTTTCATCAAGGATTTTCTTCATGTCTTAGTCACCATAATAAATCCAAGATGCTTGATATCTTGGACAAAATCTTCTTGATCCCCTCCTTGGATGATTCGGCCGATTGGTATATTGCTAGGAAGTTTCGTTTTCTCGTTTTGTTGTATTTTCTTACGGTTGGAAACTACTATATATAGTAGTACTTGTTGTATTTGTAAATCATCTTGAATATTAATAAACCTTGTATTTCTTTGAAATATACGTTGAACGAGTTCAACAAAACTTTAGTTATTATTTCGACGCGTCTCGAATTATAACTTGATCGATTCTCAATAGGTCTTGAGGAGAGATTATTTTTATCGAGTTATAGGTCTAATTTGGTAAAACACATTCAAACCCATACACTATCCTACATCCCGGCCGAAAACCGTATAAATTTCGGTCACCACCTTGTACTTTTGATCAATATTGTGATACTTTTCCAAACGTAATAATCTTCCGTTGTATTTCATACGCTTTACGTACACTTACATACGTAATTCGTATCAGTATACGGATTTTGATGTGTTTTATTGAATTAGACCTATAACTCGATAAAGGTAATCTCTTCTCAAGACCTATTGAGAATTGATCAAGTTAAAATCTCGAGACGCGTCGAAACAATAACTAAAGTTTTGTTGAACTCGTTCAACGTATATTTCAAAGAAATACAAGGTTTATTAATATTCAAGATGCTTACAAATATAATAAGTACTACTATATATAGTAGTTTCCAACCATAGAAAATACAACAAAAAACAAGCAAATGAAACTTCCTAGCACTCCTTCAAATCGGCCGAATCATGTAGGGATCATGAGGATTTTGTGGTGATATGATATCAAGCCTTTTTGGAATTATTATGGTGACTATGACATGAAGGATAATGACATGAAGGAAATATTTGATGAAAGTCTTCATCAAATTTTTGTTCAAATCGGCCGAATCGTGGAGGGATGATGAGGATTTTGTGGTGATATGATATCAAGCCTTTTGGAATTATTATGGTGACTATGACATGAAGGATAATGACATGAAGGAAATATTTGATGAAAGTCTTCATCAATTTATTATGCTTGGGCCGATTTGTAGTAAGGTGGGGAAGGAGGATAATGAAGATAAGTAAGGGTCCCTTTCAAGCATGATGTGGTCGAATTTCCATGCTTTTGGACCGATCCCGTCGTCGAGTTTTACGTTACTCCGGTTCCGATTAACAACGTAACTCCAATCCGCGTTTTTTTTCTCCCAAGTATAATGATGCATGACCATGCGAATTTGTATCGTCGTATATGTCGATTTTTATTGGAGTTTCTTCGATTGGAATATTTGATATCGTATCATTCCTTCCCTCTTTGAAAGGAATTGACCTCAATTCCGTAATGCCATCGTCGTCAAGGTAAGGTGAGAGATCACCTACGTTGAAAGTCGCGTGTACTCCGTAATTGCCTGGAAGTTCTACTTTGTAGGCGTTGTCGTTCACTTTTCCCACAATTTTGTACGGACCTTCGCATCTTGGCATTAATTTGTTCTTGCATTTGCTTGGGAATCATTCTTTCCTCAAATGTTGATACGAAGCCGAATACTCCAAGCGAAGAAGATGAAGTAAGAATTGACGTAAAACACCTCGATCGCACTACAACCTACTTAGGCGAGAAAACAAAAACGAGGCACAGAGTTACCTTGATAGTCGGAATTGGAGTAACTTAAACAAAAGACAAGCAGCACCTTGGGGAGGGGAAAAGGATCAAGTGGCAACTAAACAAATAAAAGAATGTTCAGCTTTCTCTTACAAAAACAGCAGGATTCTCGGCAAAAAGGGCGGCTGTCAACAAACAACTTGGAGGCAAAGACCCAGCTTTTACTTTTGTCCACAAGTGACATGAGGAACCTTTTTATTATCTTTTATTATTCTAAGCTCAGCTTGTATTAGTTTAAATTATCTTGTCAGGCTGCTTTTGCCAATAAATAGTGGCGATAGAGTTGTAATGAAAAGATTATTGAATGTTGAAGAATTGAGGACACTTTGTGTTTTCCCGGTGAATGCTTTTCATCAAAACTTGGTTTTTATTCGACGCGTTTGAATACTAATCGATTGATCCTCAATAGGTCTTGAGGAGAAATCACTTTATCAAATTATAGGTCTAATTTGATAAAAACATCTTCATATCTTGTTTCGATATTCTGTTTATTTTTCGATACAGTTGTATACTTGTCCGATATTTCGCATAAAGTGTTGCTCGATCCTTCGAACGTATTTCCTGTTTTAACTTTGTTTAGTCCAAAGCGTCTTTGTTTAGTGTCATTTGCTTGGAGGTGACTGTTTGAGTCTTTTCATTTGGACCAAATTCTGTCTTGTGCATGTATCAATTACCGCCTTCATCACTCGTCGATATTATTCTTTATGTGAGTGTTGTCACCGATTCCGATTTCTTGTAGATAGCTTCCGCTCGTCAAAAAGCCTTCCGCTGTATCGATAGCGAATTCGAATCCCAAGCGAGAATTCGTATCATAAGTGGTATCGGAGCCTAAGTTTTTGATCTTTGGCATTATGGATCTCAACGACGCTGATTTCTTGGCAAAACTTCGTGACGCACTGCGTGACGTACCAGAACAACGCGACCAGCGTTGGCAACCTAGGCGTGGTGACTATGAACGACTCTCACGCCATGTCGAAGAATTCAAGGTGAACGAGCTGCCAGAGTTCGTTGGAGGGACAGACCCTGAAGTTTACCTGGAATGGGAACGAAAAATTGATCGTATGTTCGAATTTAAAGACCTTGACGATGAGAAAAGGTGTAAGTATGCAATTCTCAAGTTGGGGAAAGGAGCTTCACTTTGGTACGAAGGAGTGAAAACACGAAGAGCTCGTATGGGGAAAGAAAAGATCCATTCGTGGGATTCGTTAAAAAGAAAACTTCGCAAAAGATATGTACCAGCATCACACCGGTTATCCTTGTACAGGAAGATAGCAGATCTCATGCAAGGAAAGTTAAATGTCAGTGAGTACATTGAGGAGTTTGAGAATCTAACCTTAATGGGAGAGAGAGAGGAGAATGAGGAACAGAAGATGTCGCGATTCTTGCGTGGCTTAAACCGAAGCATAGCTAACTCGGTGGAACTGTATCCATACGAGGACTTCGATACATTATGTGGGTTATGTCTGAAGTTAGAAGCTCAGAACAGGATGAAGATGTATAAACCTGAGTTTCCAGTCAAATTTGGAAACCCAAGCGTCGGATCTAGTTCAGCGGTTAAGGCAACTGTACCGACTCCGGTTCCTGTTGCGATTCCTGCTAAGGCGGCTGTACCCTACGTACCGAAAGAGACGAGTTTGGCTAAAGTGAGATGTTTCAAATGTCAAGGGTTCGGGCATTATCAAAATGCTTGTCCAAACAAACGAGTGGTGACACTAAGGGAAGCTGTCACGATCCGAGATGAGTTGTTGGTCGAGGAAGAAAGACTGGGTGATGTATTTGATTTCGACATTAAGGACGAAGAAGGAGAAGAATGCGAGACTTACAATGCCCCAAGCTATGACACGGCTTTAGTTCTGCGAACGCTACAGGCCAAAGCTGTATCGAATGATTCGGAACAGCGGAATCAAATATTTCACACGAAGTGTCAAATTGGAAAGAAATGGTGTAGTTTGATCGTTGATGGAGGGAGTTGCACCAACGTCGCTTCCAGCGAGATGGTGACTAAACTCGGGCTGACCACTACGGCTCACACGAAACCTTACACTTTGCATTGGCTCGATGATGGGAGCAAAATAAGGGTAACTAAACAAGTGAGGATTGGACTAGCCATGGGTTCATATGAAGACAACGTATTATGTGATGTACTCCCGATGGATGCATGCCATGTACTGTTGGGAAGACCATGGATGTTTGATAGGGACGTTTTACATCGAGAAAGAAGCAATGAGTACGAGTTACGGGATAAAGGCAAGAAAATTGTGCTTAAACCAATGTCACCTCAAGCTATTCACTCTATGAGTTCTAGTAGGAGTGAAAAACCAAAACTGGCCATGTTTGCTAGCGAACGGGAGGTGGAACATGCTATTAATGATGGCAAATGCGTGTACTTATTGGTTTTGAAGGAGACACGGGATGGTAACTGATACGATATCTAATATTCCAATCGAAGAAGCTCCAATAAAAATCGACGTCCACGACGATACGCATAGCCATGCATCATTATACTTGGGAGAAAAGAATACGCGGATTGGAGTTACGTTGTTAATCGGAATCGGAGTAACGTAAAATTCGACGACGGAATCGGTCCGAAAGCATGAAAAATCGGTCATATCATGCTTGAAAGGGACATATCTTGACTTCATATCTTGACAAAATAATGAAGTTATTTCCTCCTTCCCCACCATGACACAAACGGCCGAAACATAAAGATGGAGTGAAGACTTTCTTCTTCATGTCATTGTCTCTCATATCTTATTCACCTTAATAAGTCCAAAGAGGTTGATATCAATCTTCACAAAATCCTCCTCACTCCTTTGTAAAGATCGGCCGATTGGAAGCAAGTGCAAGGGATGATATTTTGTTCTACTTCATGTCACCATCAAGACCAAGATTGCTTCATGTCTTATTCACCTAATAACACCAAGATACTTGGTATCTCACCCTTAGATTTTCGGCCGAAATAGAAGTTGCTAGGAAGTTTCATTTCTCGTTTTGTTGTATTTTCTTACGGTTGGAGACTACTATATATAGTAGTGCTCGTTGTATTTGTAAATCATCTTGAAAGTAATAAACCTTGTATTTCCTTTGAAATATACGTTGAACGAGTTCAACAAAACTTTAGTTATTGTTTGGACGCGTCTCGAGATTTTAACTTGATCAATTCTCAATAGGTCTTGGGAAGAGATTACCTTTTATCGAGTTATAGGTCTAGTTTGATAAAACACATCAAAATCCGTACATCACACTACCTCACGGCCGAACACCATCAAATTTCGGCCACCCTTAGTAAAATTCAAGTGATACTTTGATACTTGTTAATCTTCCGTTGCATTTTATACGTATTACTTACGTAATTCGTATCATAAGTGGTATCGGAGCCATTTGTCTCACAGTTCTCGACATTACTCAAGAAGATGGCTTTCACCGATGAAGAAGTAGCACAACTACGTGACGTCCTTCGCGGCTTACCGGAGCCCAGAATCCATGCACGACGAGGACATGACACCATGCATGCACCACGACATGCGGATGAATACAAGACCAGCGAACTTCCGGAGTTCGTAGGCGGCACCGACCCCGAGGTTTATTTGGAGTGGGAAAGAAAAATTGAACGAATGTTTGAGTTCAAGGATCTCAATGACAAGGTACGTTGCAAGTACGCGATTCTCAAACTTGGAAAGGGAGCTTCCCTTTGGTTTGAGCGGATGAAGACACAAAGAATTCGTGCCGGAAAAGAGAAGATACGTTCGTGGGATTCCCTAAAAAGGAAACTACGAAAAAGATATGTCCCGGCTACACACAAGTTAAGCTTGTATCGAAAAATTTCTGACCTCACGCAAGGAAAGCTAAGTGTCGAGGAGTACATCGAGGAGTTTGAGAACTTATCCTTGATGGGAGAACTTGAAGAAAGCGAAGAATTGCGGATGTCCCGTTTCCTACGAGGTTTGAACAAAAATATTGCTAATTCCGTGGAACTCTACCCCTATTCTGACTTTGATACTTTATGCGGACTTTGCATAAAGTTGGAAAATCAAAACAAAACAAAACTCTCTAAACCCAAATTCCCACCTAAATACGGAAATACCAACTTTGGCGCGAGTTCTAGCTCGTTTCCAAAACCTGTCACCACAAGCCAACCCGTTACTACCATTCCAAAAACTCCTATCACACCAAAAGAAACAAGCCTATCTAAAGTCCGGTGTTTCAAATGTCAAGGATTTGGACACTATCAAAGTGCTTGTCCAAATCGGAGGATTGTGACGTTACGAGAAGCCATAGCCGTCCGAGAAGAATTACTAGCCGAAGAAGAAAGAATTGGAGAAGTTTTTAACTTAGAAGCTGGCGAAGAAGAAGAAGAATGCGAGGCATACGATGCCCCGAACTATGACACGAACCTCGTCCTTCGCATGTTACAAACGAAGGCAGCCCCGAGTGACGAAGAACAACGAGACCAAATCTTTCACACGAAGTGTCGTGTCGGAGAGAAATGGTGTAGCTTGATCATTGACGGTGGAAGTTGTACAAACGTGGCATCAAGCGAGATGGTCTCAAAACTCGGTTTGATCACCACGGCCCATCCTAAGCCGTATGCACTCCATTGGCTCGATGATGGAAACAAGGTGAAAGTATCAAGGCAAGTGAAGGTCGGACTCACTATGGGTTCGTATGGCGATGATATTACATGCGATGTCCTACCGGTGGACGCATGTCACGTGTTATTAGGAAGACCTTGGTTATTTGATCGGGACGTACTACATCGAGGGAGGAGTAACGAGTATGAGTTACGTGACAAAGGTAAAAAAATTGTTCTTAAACCTATGTCACCTCAAGCTATCCGGACGATGAGTTCGAAAAAAGTCGAAGGACCGAAACTTACGATGTTTGCAAACGAGAAAGAAGTCGAACACGCCATTGACGATGGCGAACGTGTTTATTTGATGATGATCAAAGAGGTCCGAAATCTTGCCACCAAATCGCACCATGAGGAAGAGATAGATGCACTATTACACGAGTTTTCAGACGTATTCCCCGAAGACTTGCCTGTAGGATTACCACCTATCCGCGAAATTGAACATCAGATTGATCTTATACCGGGAGCTCCATTACCGAACAAAGCGGCGTATCGTTGTAATCCCGAAGAAACCAAAGAACTACAACGTCAAATTGATGAACTCATGAATCACGGATATGTCCGAGAAAGTTTAAGTCCGTGTGCGGTTCCAGTTCTACTTGTACCAAAAAAAGACGGAACATGGCGAATGTGTATTGACAGTAGAGCCGTGAATAACATCACCGTCAAGTATCGGTTCCCCATCCCGAGACTAGACGACATGTTGGACGAGTTACATGGCTCGGTTATATTTTCCAAAGTTGATTTACGGAGCGGATACCATCAAATCCGCATGCGAGAGGGAGACGAATGGAAGACGGCGTTTAAAACAAAGAATGGATTTTACGAATGGGTTGTGATGCCATTCGGCCTCACGAACGCCCCGAGCACTTTTATGAGGTTAATGAATGAGGTTCTTAAACCTTTCTTGGGAAAGTTTGTTGTCGTATACTTAGACGACATTTTGATCTACAGTCGATCCGTAGAGGAGCATCTCGAACATTTGCGGTACGTATTTGAGACGCTAAGGGAACAAAAACTTTATGGAAAACGGGAGAAGTGTACTTTCCTAGTCGAGAGTCTTGTCTTTCTCGGCTATGTTGTTTCGAAAGACGGAGTTTCGGTCGACCAAGAGAAAATCGCGGCAATCAAGTCGTGGCCGACGCCAAAGACAATCACGGAGGTACGATCATTTCATGGCCTCGCTTCTTTTTACCGACGATTCATACGGGACTTTAGTACTATCTCCAGTCCGATCACGGAGTGTCTGAAAAAAGGAACCTTTGCATGGAACGCGGCGGCCCAAAAGGCTTTTGAAAATTTAAAGGGAAAATTATGTGAAGCGCCGATTTTGACGTTACCCGATTTTTCACAACCGTTTGAGGTAGAATGCGATGCTAGCGGAGTTGGAATCGGGGCAGTGCTTATCCAAAGAGGCCGCCCCATCGCCTATTTTTCGGAGAAACTAAGTGGCGCCCGAGTGAATTATTGTACTTACGACAAGGAGTTCTATGCTATCGTGAGAGCACTCGATCATTGGAGTCATTATCTACGTTCGAAACATTTCGTGCTGCACTCGGATCACGAGTCGTTAAAATACATCAACGGACAAAGTAAGCTAAGCCCGAGGCATGCAAAATGGGTGGAATTTTTACAATATTTTCACTTTTCATCCAAGTACAAAGACGGGAAGAGTAATATAGTGGCGGATGCACTATCGAGACGGTATGCCTTACTGTCGATGCTAGATGTTCGTTTGTTGGGGTTCGAGACTTTGAAAGACCATTACAGCGACGATTTGGACTTCGGGGAAATTTTTAACCGTTGTAAAACAGCCCCGTACGAGGAATTTGTGTTACAGGATGGCTTTCTCTTCAAGGGGAATAAATTATGTGTGCCGAGACATACAATTCGGGAATTGCTAGTTCGGGAGGCGCACGGGAGAGGGCTAGCGGTCACTTGGCTCGACCAAGGCGTAGAAGTGCTAAAAGAACACTTCTTTTGGCCAAAGATGTATGGTGACGTAAGCACAATCGTGAGTAAATGCGTCACTTGTCACATGATGAAAAGTTCGTTCAAGTCGAGTACATACATGCCGTTGCCGGTCACGAATTCACCGTGGGAAGATGTCTCGATGGATTTTATTGTGGCTTTACCTCGTACTCAACGAGGCAAAGACTCGATCATGGTGGTCGTCGACCGTTTTTCGAAAATGGCTCACTTTATCGCATGTCACAAAACCGATGATGCAAGCAATGTGGCGGACTTGTACTTCCGGGAAGTAGTTCGTTTACACGGAGTTCCAAAAACTATCGTGTCGGATCGAGATTCCAAATTTCTGAGTTACTTCTGGAATACTTTATGGAGGAAAGTCGGTACTAAACTCCTATTCAGTACTTCACATCACCCACAAACCGAGGGACAGACCGAGGTAACTAATCGAACCTTAGGAGCATTATTGCGAGGGTTGGTAAATAAAACACAGAAGGATTGGGACGTTAAACTTGCTCATGCAGAATTCGCATACAACCGATCTCCCGGTTATGCCACGGCCCATTCGCCTTTTGAAGTAGTATACGGATTAAATCCGCACTTGCCATTGGACTTGATTCCCTTGCCGAGCAACGAATTGGTTCACAAAGACGCCGAAGCAAAACTCAAATCAATGATGAAGTTACATGAAAAGATACGGGAACGGATTAAATAAGTGAATGAAATTTACAAACGAAAGTCGAACAAACATAAAAAGGCAAGATTATTTGATGTTGGCGACTTAGTTTGGATACATTTAAGAAAAGAAAGATTCCCAAGCAAACGGAAGAACAAATTGATGCCGAGAGCCGAGGGTCCGTACAAAATTGTGGAAAAAGTGAACGACAACGCATACAAAGTCGAACTTCCGGGCGAATACGGAGTACACGCGACCTTTAACATAGGTGATCTCTCGCCTTACCTTGACGACGATGGCATTACGGAATTGAGGTCAATTCCTTTCAAAGAAGGAGGGAATGATACGATATCTAATATTCCAATCGAAGAAGCTCCAATAAAAATCGACGTCCACGACGATACGCATGGCCATGCATCATTATACTTGGGAGAAAAGAATACGCGGATTGGAGTTACGTTGTTAATCGGAATCGGAGTAACGTAAAATTCGACGACGGAATCGGTCCGAAAGCATGAAAAATCGGCCATATCATGCTTGAAAGGGACATATCTTGACTTCATATCTTGACAAAATAATGAAGTTATTTCCTCCTTCCCCACCATGACACAAACGGCCGAAACATAAAGATGGAGTGAAGACTTTCTTCTTCATGTCATTGTCTCTCATATCTTATTCACCTTAATAAGTCCAAAGAGGTTGATATCAATCTTCACAAAATCCTCCTCACTCCTTTGTAAAGATCGGCCGATTGGAAGCAAGTGCAAGGGATGATATTTTGTTCTACTTCATGTCACCATCAAGACCAAGATTGCTTCATGTCTTATTCACCTAATAACACCAAGATACTTGGTATCTCACCCTTAGATTTTCGGCCGAAATAGAAGTTGCTAGGAAGTTTCATTTTTCGTTTTGTTGTATTTTCTTACGGTTGGAGACTACTATATATAGTAGTGCTCGTTGTATTTGTAAATCATCTTGAAAGTAATAAACCTTGTATTTCCTTTGAAATATACGTTGAACGAGTTCAACAAAACTTTAGTTATTATTTCGACGGGTCTCGAGATTTTAACTTGATCAATTCTCAATAGGTCTTGGGAAGAGATTACCTTTTATCGAGTTATAGGTCTAGTTCGATAAAACACATCAAAATCCGTACATCACACTACCTCACGGCCGAACACCATCAAATTTCGGCCACCCTTAGTAAAATTCAAGTGATACTTTGATACTTGTTAATCTTCCGTTGCATTTTATACGTATTACTTACGTAATTCGTATCAGTAACATGGTTGTACGAAATGAAAGGATGGATGCCTTATTGCATGAATTTGCGGATGTTTTTCCCGAGGAATTACCGTCGGGTTTGCCACCTATTCGTGGGATTGAACATCAGATCGACCTCATACCGGGTGTGTCGCTCCCTAACAAAGCTGCCTATAGATGTAATCCCGAGGAGACGAAGGAATTACAAAACCAAATCGAAGAACTGATGGATCGTGGGTACGTTCGAGAAAGCCTAAGTCCTTGTGCGGTTCCGGTATTACTGGTTCCGACGAAAGACGGATCCTGGAGGATGTGTATTGACAGTCGAGCGGTGAACAATATAACCATCAAGTATCGATTTCCGATTCCGAGGCTTGATGACATGTTGTACGAATTACACGGATCCGTGATCTTTTCAAAAGTTGATCTACGAAGTGGTTATCACTAGATTCGAATGCGAGAAGGAGATGAGTGGAAGACAGCCTTCAAAACTAAACACGGACTGTATGAATGGACCGTTATGCCGTTCGGCCTTACAAATGCGCCGAGTACTTTCATGCGCTTGATGAATGAGGTACTTAAGCCATTTTTAGGGAAATTTGTGGTTGTATACTTAGATGATATTTTGATCTACAGTCGATCGTTGCAAGAACATTTCGAACACTTGAGGCAAGTCTTCGAAACCCTTAGAGACCAGAAGTTGTATGGAAAAAGGGAGAAGTGCTCATTTTTGGTCGAAAGTATAGTCTTTCTTGGCTATATTGTTTCAAAGAATGGAGTGTCGGTCGATCAAGCGAAGATTGAAGCAATTAAGTCCTGGCCAGTTCCCACTACAGTGACGGAGGTTAGATCGTTCCATGGACTAGCTTCATTTTACCGAAGATTCATTCGAGACTTCAGTACCATTGCAAGCCCAATAACCGAATGTTTGAAGAAGGGCGCGTTTAATTGGAGCCGGGCTGCTCAGGAGTCATTTGCCAAGTTGAAGGCGAAGTTGTGCGAAGCACCAATCTTAGCATTACCCGATTTTTCGCAACCGTTTGAGGTAGAATGTGATGCTAGCGGAGTGGGCATTGGAGCGGTTCTCATTCAGGGAAAGCGACCTATTGATTATTTTTCAGAGAAGTTAAACGGTGCTCGTCTCAA